>CM019148.1:74801726-75143387 GCA_009733165.1 Naja naja | reverse complement strand
GGAAAAACTTCAGTATTGGGTCCAGGGATATCACTGAGAGAGAGTTGAAAACTTCTCAGTGTTCAGCATATCACTCCCAACCCTCAACTAATTTGTCCCTAGCTGAATTGTTGATGGGTAGGAAACTCAGGTCTCCCTTGATCGCTTTCATCCCACTTATGCACTCCAACGCACATCACTAGATTCCACTAGCAAAATTCGCATATTCACTGTGGGTGATTCTGTTTATGCTAAGAACCTTATGGGTGAACCATTATGGATTCCTGCTGCTGAGATAATCCAAAATCAGAGGCCCCAGGTCTTACAGGGTACAAACGAGGATGGTGTCCTCTGGAGCAGGCACATTGATCAGTTAAGATCCAGATTGCCTCAGGAGCATGGCTTCCTCTCTGGTTCCCATACCTACTGCCTCTTCTAGGGGAAGGGAGGATCATGAGTGTAATCAGCAAGCAAGAATCAACCCCATGTGTAACGAGCTAACACGACAGGAACCATCCCAAAACTCTCTCACACTACCAACAACCATTTTCACAAATGGAAGATTGCACATCACTCCCTGATTTAGGTGCTGACATTGGGTTGGAGATGGATTGGGAGGAGAGACCAGGTTGTAGTAACCAAACAGGTTCTACCATTACTATAAGTCCTAGTAAGGAAATGTCAGCAGACACATTTCCTCCCTCACAAGGTGAGAATCTTAAAACATCTGAGCCATGTAGGTCTCAATGTACATCGTAAGAGCCCCACCTATTTAAAGAATACATTAGATAGGCTGGGGTTTGAGTATGGACTGAACCTAGTGGGGAGGGGTGTTATGTATGCAAGTTTAAAGTCATTGGTTTAGTTTGAACTGTTCTTGTAAAATGTAAGAAATGATTGGTTTAAAAAGTGTGGGAAAACCCTGCACTCTGATTGGCTGGCAAACCAGGCTGCTGGCTGGTGTAGCAGCAGCCCCAGCCAAAGCAGGTCCATTCTGAGCTGTAGTCACTAATAAACAAAGAGCTTGAAGCACTCCGCGTCTGTCTCTTCATGCAAACTTAACACTATCAGCATTTCATAAATTCTTATATGTGAATGCCATTTATATGGGGGGGGGTGTAAACACATGGTTGTTGCTGTTTTTCTCAGCATTTATATCTCTTAGTTCCAAAGTCTACTTGTTTTGCATTGCACTCACCTTAACTAGTCCTCATCCAGTTTAACACTAAGATGAGAAATAAGGCTTTTTAAGATATTATAATTCTATAAAGTCAATATGGAAACTGCATACATGCCATTTGTCCTCTTCCAAATGTCAGTATACAGTAGTATTAATACCTATAGGAAAGAGGCCTTCACCTGATAAATTGAATATGCTAAACCTCCAATATAATCTGGGATTTTATTAGTGCAGGACTCCTGTTTTCATGAAGCTCTCCCAGTGTAAAATTCTGCACAGAGGAAGCTTTATACAGATCTTCTATATAAAACACCATTCTAGATCCTGGATGCCCTCATTTAATGATTTCATGTACTGTATCTGTTCATGTGACAGGGTGGAAACTCATTGCGTAAACACAATGAACTAAGAGACTTCCTCTATCAACTTCTAGAACTGACAGACATACTGAAAGCTTCAGAAGTATTAACAGATTTCTACCTCTGTGGTCCCAGCAAGGAAAGGCTTTTTTGGGACTCATTTCACAAGTCTTCACTTTCTGGGACGACTTCAGTTTTGAAGGGGATTTACTACTTCCTGCCTTAATTGGTTATCTTTTTGTAATAATTACTATTGGCTAAAAAAAAGGCGGGTGGGTATACAACAAGCCATAAATTATCAGGTTCCATGGCTGAAGAAAGTGTTCCAATGGTTTGGATTTAATTAATAGCTGCATAGTAAAATCCAATTTACAAAATAAATTCTGTATCTCTCCAACTATTTATACAGTAAATATACATTGTTCATATATTTGAGTATTAATAACTTAACATTTTCATACACCCTAACATATATTTATTCTTGTATGCCAAGTTTCTTTTATCTACCTCATTATACTAAGTCACATAATCAAAAGCATTTTGCAAATTTATGCTCAAAGGCAAATATGGCATGTCCTACTGAGAATTAAAGCTGCATAATATATCTTTATCTCTCACACGTGGAGGATACTTCCCAGTTTAGATTTAGATTTGCATGGTATATTTTTATTTTTTGTTTTCTCTTCATACTTTATGGTGATCACCCACCTCTGATTAACATACATACATCGTTCTATTCCCTTTAAAAATAAGCAGAATTTTCACAGTGCAGAAATAAAGCAAGAACTAGGAAGCCACAAGAATTAATATATATGAATTAATATAAATTAATATATAAGAATTAATATATAATATATGTGATATAAGACATGTATAAGGAGTATTAAAATATCTAGTTTAACTATCCACTGTTTTCTACCAGCATCTGCATTTCTTAAAATCTTATCTATTCATCTTCTAATCTTGAATAAACACTGTCTTAAGGTCCAGAAATTCATCTACTTGCTTTAACTCTTCACATTTATACACAACATATACAATGAGTCACTCCATTTTCCTGTCAGATACAATTGATTATCTGAAGCATTACCTCTGGGCCATACCCTCTATTGTCTCATATAATCTATCTTAAATTTGCTGCAATTTGTTTGGGCATTCTCTGCATACAAAAGTACTCTACACAGACATTCACATTCCCAACTAACATATCTCTAATGTCACTACAAGCATTCCATTATGCATTTCTCCATAAATGTCTAAATTATATATTATCACACACATTACTTCCTGTTCAATGCTGAGCCTCTTTTCAACCATTCCATTTATTCTGGGACAAGTTTACTTCCATCATTTATTGCTTTGATTCACTTTTATCATTAATTTTTTCTAATACAATGTTCCTTCTGACATTACTGCATTTCTGAATAACCTCATAAAGAGTGGAAGTCTGGTCTGCAAATCCCTTGCCCAATAGATGTCATAGCTTCCCAATGCTATGAGACATTTAACAGAGTATCCTGTAAATATTTTAGGTTAATTCTATGATACATTTGAATAGTCTGCTTCATAATTTGGAATTTCTCTTTCATCTTTCCCCATTTCAGATACAACTGAACAACAAGCTTGAAACAGAATCTGCAGGGCATACATTCCATATGTCTTACATTTGTGTTTAAGAACTCACCATGCAGATCTGCACTTTTGAAATACTCTTACTGGCACTTGGTAAAAAAGTAGAGACAACTTTTGTATAGTAGCAGCATGAAATAAAATGAAAAGCCCACTACTCTAATGCAGACTCAGGTAGATTTCAGGTTGCTTGTTCATTTGAGTAGGGCTTTTTTTCATTTATGCAGACTGGCAGATTAATGGCGCCAGATCATCTAACAAGTCTATGAAAGATTGGAAGTAAAATCAAAGTTTACATCCAAGTCCAAATACAATTCACTGGATCGCACTGAATCCATAAGTGTCAACATTCAAATATAGAAGCTTCATGGGAACTTAAGGGAGGTTTTCCAATTTTTCTTTTTCAAATTTCTTTTTCTTTTATTTGTGCATGTCTAAATTTCCACGTTATTTTCTCATTCTAGGATAACTTACCCCATTCTGTTGGCCATCTCATCACAGCATCTGGTTTCACACCTCCCTGCAAAGTGAATGAGAAAATGAGCCTGATTTTGATGTGAGTTACAAAGATGTTCCAGAATGGGAGTTTTTTTTTTAACTTTTACCTCCCACCTCCCAAATAGATGCAGTGCATCTAACCTTAGGCTTCAGAATATTTGCTAAAAATAAAAGCCCTGAACTTGTTTTTCTTCCTGTAATATTTGGTTAATGAAACTTTGTATAAAAATTGGCTTACATTCCCATAGAGCATCTTGAATAATTGAATGTTGACACGATAATGATTTAAAGTATTGGTGAGTTGAATGTTGATGAATGTGTATCTTCACTAGGTAACATGGTAGACCCGTTTAGTGCCTGACATGGACATAGTAAATGATGAGAGTAAACTATGAGTTACATAAAAGCATAAAAACCCTGTTAAAATAGTAGCAAGGTAAAGATATAGAGAGATACCTGCAGTATTTCTGCATTTCTGTAAATGCAGTATGAATAACAGAGATGGGAAAAGGAGAAATCTGCACCTGATTTAAAATTATGGAAATTTTAAATTGCTTATACATTATTTTTCCTATTAATAAATATTACCATTCTTAAAACTCCATAAAACATGACAATTTAGGCAAATTCCATCAATGTTCTCCTTGCTAGCCTTGCATTTTTAAGAAATTATATTAGTTACAATAGCAATTGTAAAATAGCAATTATAAAATATTGTAAAATAAATACATGGGACAAAAGAAAAATTAGGGTTTCAATTTTTGAAATTTTAAACTATTTATTTAGTAATATAGTTATATTATTTAGTTATAGTATATGAAATGTATCCTTTATCACACCAGCAATACAAGACCATTTATTTTTAATTGATTGCCACTACAAGCAGACATGCTGTACCCTAAGTATGTAAGAAGCACTAGATTTGGATGTAAGTTAAAAAACACACTATTTGACTAACTACTTAATACTTTGTCATATGCCACAATCATGTAAATAATGCTCTAAAAATAAATGCTCATAGTGCCAGGATTAATTTTACCTATCAGGATTTTTGTGTAGTTTCTAAATTTAATAATAATGCAAATTAAATAATTTTTTTGTTAAAGAAAATAGAGGTATAGCTTTGATTTGTTTGGCTCAAAATGTTTTTATTTCAGTAAAAAACTGATTTGTTAAATGCAACAATCTTCTAGGTCTTCAGTACTGTATAAACACTTTACCAATAAAATAATTAAATTGTATTGTAAATGGAGAATATCCAATTTTGCTTCATTATCCATCAATTACAACATGAAAATTTATTATTTGACAAAACTGAAACAAATAAATACTGTAGTCCATAGAACAAATATTTCAATAAAGTTGAACACTTCATTATCTTATGTATAAAATTGGCAAAAAAATCTGAAATCTATATAATGGATTAAAAACTATATTTGGATTCTGTAGTAAATAGTTAATTTATACATTTTGTAGGACTTATATATTATTAATTGGTGTATCACAGGACAGAAAAATGCTCAGCTTCTCTCATAATACTAATAGATGTTTATTTTCCAATATGCAGACAGCTTAATTTCAATTATTTGTTTAAAGTTTATTAATACAAAAATGTATTATGAATGTCTCCTCTCAGAATGTGCCAATATTAAAAATATGGTTTATAAAGTATATTTCCATTTTGACTTGATTGCTCTGTTTTAAAATCATCATGATTCAAAATTAAGTAACACAGAGAAACAGATATCACTCTACCATCATAAAAGCTGTCATAGCTGTCATCTATGCCTCATGTCCAATGTAGTATTGCAGAAAAAAATCGAGTGCATTTTAAGTTTGTTCTTTGTTTACTATCAGCATCACTTTGAAGATTTACATATCCAATAATGTTGCTTTCTGTTTTAATATGAATTGGCATAATTTGATCAAAATGAAACCATTTATACAATACAAAATGCTTAATCATGTTCAACTTTTCCACAGAACCCCGTGAAAATTGAAAATGCTTGACTTTATAAGGCATAATCCAGAAATAGTTTTGCATACCATATCAACGACCCATAAATGTGATGTAAGCAATATGACTTTTTCACTATAATAAGAAAAAACAAAGTTCATATCCTTACCCTTTTTTTCCAAGTCATTTAGTAATTTGGACTTCTTGTGAAAAATATCACTCACTAATTTGATTTCAATATTTTGGGACAATAATTCTTCTAATTTTTCAAAAATTTGCTGCCCCTATAAGGAAAAATTTATTTATTTACTTACGTAAAACATTGATATGGTCACCCATTATAAACCAAACTTTGGGCAGTTCACAACCCAAAAATAAAAACAATGTATAAAAATGGAATTAAAACAAAAAAAAGGCTAGGTGCTACAACTAAACCTTCTTGTGCATCCTATAACAGGTTCATCCATGCCAACCTTGGCAGCTGGTGGAAAACCTAGGTCTTAAGCACTTTTCAGAAGGTTAAGGAGTTGGGGATCTTCTAGACCATAGGGGAAAGAGTCTCCATAGGACAGAGGCTGCCATAAAAAAGGAACACTTCCTAAGTCCCATAACATGGCAGCATTTTTTAAAAATTCATATTTATATGCCGCCCTTCTCCGGAGACTCAGGGCGGCTTACAATTTTTGGAGCGCAACCCAATGCGCTCAGCAATAGCCTTCATTCCATTGTATATGCCTGCTTATTACTAAGCGGCATTTAAAGCAGGGGTTCCCAAACCTGGCAACTTTAAGACTTATTCACACAAGTCTTAAAGTTGCCAAGTTTGGAGACCTCTAATTTAAAGGAAGGGACCAGTGGGATGAGCAGGGATTACATAATATATAAAATCAACATGTTTATGGAACCTGGGAAGCTTAAAAGGAAGTCAAGAGAACAATTGACTGCAGAGGAATTTATTTTTGAATGGTTTTTATAAACACAATTAAAAAGAGATTAATATAGATTAAAAGGTAATTGTGAATTAAAAAAAGATAAAATGGACTCTGATACTGAATTGTATACAAATGATGAATACTGGATGTACAAACTTTGGCTGAGATATGAAATGGAGGAAGAGCAAGTTAAACAGTGCATGATACTATACTTCTATGTCGGAAGCCCCAAAGTGCTTCTGTGGTGAAAGGATCAACCAGTGACATCACCATTGCCTAGGGGTTAGGGTTAGAGAAATAAGTTAAGGTGTATAAAGACGCCCCTAATCACCACTGGAAATGTGGAAAATATGAAGGATCATTTTAACATGGCAGATTTGTGGAAAATAAAGAATATTGGATACAAATAAATTAATGAAGCAATGAATTCTAAAGACTCACATTCAAAAGAAATCAGAATAATTTATACTAGGTGTTATGTATGTAGGTTTGAAGTCATTGGTTTAGTTTGAACTGTTCTTGTAAAATGTTGGAAATGATTGGTTTAAAAAGTGCGGGAAAACCCTGCACTCTGATTGGCTGGCAACTGCAGCTGCTGGCTATAAGTAGCAGCCGCAGCCCAGCCAAATTGGTCCGTTCTGAGCTGTAGTCACTAATAAACTAAGAGCTTGAAGCACTCCGCGTCTGTCTCTTCATGCAAACTTAACACTAGGATTTATGGATAACCAATTAGAAAAGACTTATGGAAGATTAGTTTTGTATATGGTAATTGCAATATGACCACTGTATGCAGAAAACTGGAACAATACTGAAATGCCCATAATGGAAGAATGGATTGTAAAGATGATGAAACATGTGTAAATGGCAAAATTGATCTAATTAGGGATATGACAATTATATCTTTATTAAAGACTGGAAATCTTTTACAGATTTTTGCTTGAAAATGAAAAAATGGTTGTATATGGATTTGCTGATTAAAAATGGTTGATTATGGGAAGAAGATAATGATTATGTAATTTTAATGAGAAAGGAAAAAGGATAAATTTGTTACAACAGCTATAAGAAAGTTTATATATTTTTTCTTTTCTTTTTTTCTTTTATCTATATTTCCTTTCACTCTTTTCTTTTTCACCTCACCTCATTTTTCCTGTTCTTTAATCTTTATACTATTTCATGTCTCTCTTTAATCAATGAAACAATTCTTAATAAACTTTTTTTAAAAAAATCAATGCCATTGTGTGTATATATGGAGGTATACAATATACCGTGTTATATTATATGATAGTGTTTCTATAAGACTTTAAAACTATTGTCTGGCAAAAGGATTTGAAGCTTACAAAGTCATGTAGATAATATCAGGCAGAATGATATCTTGCATTTCTCTTAAATAAGAACATTGTGCAAGATGTCTAATTTTAAGCCAAAAAGTTAAATAATTGGAAGCCCTTACACTATCACAAAAATCAGTGAGCAATTTTGAAAAGCAATTAGATGCTAAATTTTGACAGAATCTTTGGCATGGAGATTGCAAACTACATTACTTTTAAAATTCATCTTATGTACTCTGACTTTTTAAAAGAATTGCAAGGTAGGATGATATTGCAAGCTTCTAATTACATTAAGTTGCTAATCAGCATTTTAGAAAATGCATTGACAGAAACTTGAATTTGATGGTGGTTCCTCTACTGAATGCAAAAGGAAAAAAAGAAAAAGCTTTAATACAATACAAATTACATTTTTGAGCACACCTGTAAGTTGCTAAGGTCCTGGTGAGGAGAAGCAGGCTTTTTCTCAACAAAACATAGTGGCTTTGTGTTTGGAAGCCATCTGACTCTAAAGAAACAGTGTCTGTAATTCTAGACACGGCCATATATGATGCAACACACAGGTGGAATGAGCTTGTACAGGTAGTCCTTGACTTTTGACCACAATTGAGCCTCAAATTTCCATTGTTAAGCAAGACAGTTGTTAAATGAGTTGCTGATACAAACAGATGACTGAAAATTCCCATGAATTTATTGGGGCAGAAAAATTGCTATTGAATGAATATAAATCTAGATTTATACACAGTTACAAAGAGAGATTCCTTAGCACAGAGATGGACAGATACTGAGGTTTTTTTTCTATTTAAATTGCAATTTCTCTACAAAGATTTAACTTTCTAGATATCCATCTTTCATCATGGGGAATAATTTGCTAACTTTTTAAATGGTATCTAAATGATCCTACTCAAAATCATTATGTGCACAGCTATAATGTTAACACTTGATCTTGCCAATATTTTGCCAGGGGCTTGGTTGTTCTTTTACCCAAAAAAATCAGTTTTTGCAACAACAAAGGTTGCAAAAACTGAATTTTTTCAAGGCCTGTTTGGCCGATTTTGTGACAGTTCAGCCTCTGTTTATATGAAAAACTGACAAATTAAAATTATATCATTTAAAATTGCAGGTAAATCCTTCTTAAGAGAGCAAAAAGTAATATTAATGTTTGGGATTATCTTAAGTATTTCTTATAAATGTATTGATATACTAAATGCCAGAGTTGGATAAACAAACATTCAGTTAAAACAGTTTTTTATTTCACAGTTCAAATCTGAATTGTTAGCAATTCCTAAACCTCTAAATCACTTGTTATATTGGAAAGTGTTTTGGAAGAGTCTAAACCTTCCAAGTTCCTGAGTCCATTTGAATTGGGGTAGGCTGTAAATACAGTATTTTAAAACAAACAATCCTACTGAATTCCTGATAAACAGCTGAACAATATTAGATAGATATTTGTAATTTATAGGAATTTCCCAGTTCAACCAATTTGTGATCTTGTATTTAAAGAATATTTAAAGAATATTTAAAGAATATTAATTAAATAAATATTTAAAGAATATTAATTAAATTGCATATAGCCTTAACTTGAGACTAATTCATCAAAATACTGTATAATTTTCATGAATTATATCAATGTTTTTATAAAAATAATATAGAAAATAAAATTTCTTTCTCATTACTATGAGACTTCACAAACAGCACAAAAATTATATTTGCCATACATTAGAAATACTTTTTATTCTAATTATAGAAAAAAACAGCTGTGATAAACTAACATATTACTAAAGAACAAACAGAAAGAAATTTGACTGACAAAATGGGCACTGTTTTTATCCTTTATTGCAACCTTCCCATCCTCATTAAATAACAATTCCCAGAACTGCAACTGCAATCCAAGAATCAGGAGAATGCCAGGACAGTTTATTAGAGTATATAAACTAATTTAGTAATTTTGAAAGAGGTTTCTTTAAAAAGAAGTTTATTTTCTGTCTAAATACATAACATGAAATAAAACATGAAAAAGTCCATGATCAAGTTAGGAAACTCTTTATAATCTGGTATCACCATTTTCAGTATTAAACTTATATGATCTGAAATATTATAACTTACTCTGAAAGGCTATTCTACAGGCAATTGCTTCAATCTCACAATGAGAATAATCAGAAATTATTTTCTTATTTAAATAAAACCTGAAGGATTCAGACTCAGGCAAGTAAAATTGCAAACCAAGCAGACAATAAGACTTGAAATTTTTTTTTAAAATGTACCTGCCATGGAGTTGGATGACTGTGACTGAGGTTCCATTGGGAAGACACTATGTCAACAGATGCTTTAGCCATATTAAGTAAATTCATCCACCCCTGGAAAAGAGACAAATGGGATGGTGCACTGTCTGAATAGTTTATGCCTTCAGGAATATTTTCCACAAGAGCAACTCTGAGAAGACACAAAGAAAATACAAGACAGGTTTTCAAATGTTCCCATTTCAGAAATGCATCAGCTCTCTGGGGGCTTCTTTATGGTAGGTGGGAGGGTGGAATCTTCAATCTCTGCCTCTCAAGGGCTGGCGAAATCAGGAGATCCAGGCAGTTTAAATCAGTATAAAGATTTATTGCAAGCTTAAGCTCTTTATAAGAATCTGACCAACTGACGGTCAAGGGAAATGAGTGGGAGATAAGAGAGGCATTCAAGGTAGACAGGTAGACTAAGACTGGTAAACTTAGATCTCTTGCAGGGACTCGTGACTTATGACACCTTTGATCCTTCCCTCAGGCTTAGCCTGGTCATCTGCTACACTGCCTTAACTGAAGGCAGTGATTTGGGGCTTGGATGGGGGGAGGAATTGTGGTACATTACTCTGCACATACTTGTATCTCTGTTAGCCTTCTTTCTTTGTTATGTCATATTTTGTTCCTAAATATTTTAAATGGTAATTTGACTCTCTAACATCTCAAGACACAATCTTTTACTAATCTTGCTACACTTTCTATTGCTAAAAGCAGGGGTTATATGGAGCGTAAACAAATATTTGTTTAATCTTTATATCCTCAAGAAAATTAAATTCAATGTTTCTATAGAAGCAAAGAAACTTGGCCATGGATTTATTTATAGCTTAATAATTCTTTGAACTGAATAATTCTTATCTTTTAGTTGTGAATTTTACCAGGCAGCCAGGTGAAAAGGTGCTGCTTTTTATTTGTTAATTAATTACTTTTCATCTGATCGTTCATCCATAATTTACATGGGCTGGTATTAAATACAAGAATGCGACATGAACTCCCAGTTAACCATACATTAATATTAAAACATTTCAAAATTGATTTTATTTTTTAAAGCCAAATGACTTAGATTTCAAAAATGTTTGAGTTTTATTATAGTATCTGGTTGAAAGTAAAATAAAAAATGTATTGAAGTATAATTTCTAAAGAGATTCTGCTACTCAGTGCACATAGCATTGAGTTAGATAGATCAATTGTTTGAGCTCTATATTCCAAGGCTGACCATCTCCCAGAATAAGATTTAAAAAGCAATGAGATAATAATAGAAACAAAAAGCACAGGGTCAAGTTTTGCATTATATTTTCACTATGAGACAAAAAATATTTTCCATCAGAAGAAATTTTGTTGTAATGAAAAAATTTCTGGTTAAGTGGCAATAGATTAAGAATGCAATTTGCTTCTGGGGGAAGGTTGACTAAATATTGAAGATTAAAAATGAAAACACTGATTAGCTGAACTACACATTGCAAAAAATATACGTATGAGCAAGAAAAAAGACAATCAGGTCAAAGGCATCTATACTGTAGATACTAAAATGATATATTAATTTATACTGAAACTGACAAAAGTATCATCAGGATAGGTCTTGGTCCTTGATAACGAAAATACAGAATGAGCACAAGTTATAAATAAATGATGAAAATTACAGCAAGTAGATGAATGCCTATACTTTGGTGGAATGTTTATTGAAGATATTAATGAGATATATAAGATGTACAAATATTGGTAAAGGGATGGTGAGTAATATGTGGTCTTTTATGATGAATGAGTGTTTATCAAAAAGATTGAAAATGATCCTGTATTTGCAGCAAATACATTTCTTGTTCTACATTCAGTTTATTTTTATGTTTTTCATGATATATCCAAATCTCATTTCTATATCATGTCCTAGGAATATGCTTCTCCCATGGTATAGAAATGAGATTTGGATATATCATGAAAAAAAAAACTGAATGTAGAACAAGAAATGTATTTGCTGCAAATGTATTCTAAGCATGTAAAGGAATTGTATGTACTTAAAAAGTATTAGCAAAGAAGTGACAGATAGCAACAGCGAGTGAGCGAACGAGCGAGAGAAAGAATAAACTGTGAATGGTTACTAAATACATATAGACATGAAATGACACACACAAAAGAAATACGTTGAGATGATTTGCTCATAATGAGAGAATGAATGAGAATCCTGCTCCAAAATAAGTTGAGAGGAAGGGGAAAGCTGAAAAATGTGAGATGTTAATGAAGAAAATACGATGTGGTTGCAATATAGATATCCTACAAGCAATGACAGTTTGCAAGGACAGAGAAGTACAATGAGATATTTATATAGTGAATGTGTTGGTGTAAATTAGATTATGCTATGTTTCTTATCTCAGATATTTAATTTCTTTGGTTTAGTATTTTTTTACCCTTTTCTGCACTTTCCCTACATCCATGATGGCAAACCTATGGCATGCATGCCAGAGGTGGCACACAGAGCCCTCTCTGTGGGCAGGTGCTGCATTTTGGGATGTGTACACGCACACGGGCTTTGGGCACTCGGTGCCAAAAAGGTTAGCCATCACTGCCCTACATTGTTTACCCAAAATGGAATACATGATAGGTATATATTCAGTATCATCTTGATCTAAAAACCTATGTAGAGAGAGGAAAAAGCTTATAGGGTATGGAAAAGCCAGGAGTAAAGAAGAAAATGCATTTTTAGCATATAGTTTCCTATACCCATCAACTCTTAAAGAAGTAATGAAAAAAGAAAAAGATGTCCAGATTACAATCTCCCTGCTCTTCAAGATTACATATCTACTGAGCCTAGCTTGATTCTTTTTGCTACGCCTTTCCAAATCTATTTAAGAATGTTAAGGTTTAGAAGGATTATGGGCAAATAACAGTCTATGGTTAAAGAACCTTCTTGTTAAGGGATTGCCTTACCTAATATGATTTGGTGACGACATCTAGACAGGGTCTGCTGAAGGTCCTTTCTTGGCAAGAGGAGCATGGACGAGAAGGCCAGACACATTCCCCAAGAGATGTGTTTGGTCTCCTTAATTCTAACATTAAGGATTTTTTTCTTTTATAAGCAGAATGTTGATACCTATGTGTATTAGGGAGCCATTATAAATTTTAAATAATACTATGCATTTTAAAAGAGTTTCAATTGAAAGAATGACAATTAAGACAATACTGTGAGGATTAGGTGTTTAGCAGTGTGATGGCACAAGGAAAAAAACTGCCCCTGTGTCTGGTTGTTTTGGCATACAATTCCCTATAGCAGTGTCCTGAGGGAGAAGTTAAACTTGTAGTGATGGCTGCACTTGATACTTGATTAGGACTTTTGCAAATGGCAACTCAAGGAGGACATTTTTCTGTAGGTTTTATGGTCCTGAAGCTATCTCTGAAATTTATGAAAACCATTTGCAAAACATTGTTCAAAATATTGGTCATTAGCTACACATCCAGTTGGTAATAGCAGAATTTTGCATGGCTTACTGTATCTCCTGGCTAGGGAAAATGAGGTGGAGTTTATTGCAGTTGCTTCTAAGACGAGGGAGGTGGGAGGTTGCACTGAGAAGGGTCTTTGGGATACTTCATTTAGTATCAGTGAACTGCTGAGTGTGAGAGTGTTAAGTGGGTGAGGAGGTGGAGATATATGTGGATGAATTGAAGGATATGTATGTATGTATTCAGAAGTTACTTGAGAGCACTGAGAATATTCACATTGAGAAAACATTTTAAACATTCTAAATTCTTACCAAATACAAGAACAAGACAAGGAACGCTAACACATTTTATCATGTATTTCTGAAATACAAAAATGCAAATGTGAATGAAAAGTCTATTGTCAATATACACAAAGACGTATTTCTTTTTGCATAATAAAAAGGTAATGAGTCATGGAGACTGCTAATGAATACCAATTAAAGAAAACAAATCCTTATAAGCCATATGGTAAACTTATTTGTTGTTTTCTAATGCCCAGAACATCATAAGTATCTATGGTTACTCATCTCTTTTGTTACCTGACATGTGAAGGTGCCTCAGTCTAGCAAACAGTAAAATAAACAGCTCAAATACAGCTAAAATTCCAACATACAGCAAGACAGAGGATTACAATGTAAAATAAGAGAAGATAAAAGGGAAAAACTACAATTTATAAAATGTGCTTCTGTATTACAGAGGGTATTTCTGTAACACAACTGCCAAATTTCATATTTTTATCAAGGATTTCCCCCTTCTGTGTATATACATGGAATCCATTGATGTTCAAGAATTAGTTGGACTGCTGGTTCCAGTCCTTTTTCTCTTCTGAATTCCAGCTAAAAGTCATACACTTTTGACAGTGTGGTTGTCTTTTTGCGTGACATAAAAATGGTTGGAATAATTGTATATGTGCCTGTATATGTGAAGGTAGATATGTAGGTATGTGCATGTATAAAAATATGTATGTGTAATAATATAATATAATAATATATAATTATTCAGATACAAAAAATGTGATCTATGCACAGCTCTCAATATAATGCTTGCTTACAGAATACTAACACAAAATGCATGCTTTTTTGTGAAGCTCTTGGTGCCCTCTGAGTTTGGTTGCTTGCAGAGATTATCAGTAAGGTAGAAATGATTATGTTACCTAGGCAGATAATAAAACATAGCAATGATTATGTTACCTAGGCAGATAATGAAACTTCTGTAAGCAAACAATCCAACTCAGAGGGCACCAAAAATTCCACAGTACAACTTTGATCTGTTGATATTATCTTTTATTGCATAGTTTATTGTTTTAAACAGAGGGTTGGTGCTTCATTAAAATGCTCCTTTCTTAGAAAAGAAAGGAGAAAAATATACAAACACCAAATTTATATGTAGTGCTAGAAGATAATTTGAATTAACAAATAAAAGATACACATACATACAGTACATTTATAATCTAAAAAGAAAAAATAGGAAGAAATTTTTAAAAAACTAAAAAATATTCTTGCCCACATTTCAAAATGTAAGCACTAGATTTTATGCTACTTTATTATCTATTAATTTAAATACATTAAATCTAAATTCAGCTCACATGAATATTAGTGCACATTATTTTAATAGTTGTGAATGATAATGTACATCTTACTTATCTGTTACTTTGTTTCTCTATAAAAAACCCAGAACAGAATACATAATACTATAAAAATACAATATCAAAGTTAGTTATCTTATAAAAATTATCTTATAAAATATTACCAGGTAAAAAGCATAAAATAACCAAAAAATTTCAACAAATGATGTAATAAAAATACAAAAGTGAGGATGCAAACTTTGACATAAAACATAATGCAGTGACGTTTCGACGAGGTCCCACTCGCCATCTTCAGGCTGGTGCTTTTGGCTTCGTGCTTGTGTGAGCAAAATGTGATCGGAGCTACCGTCTCTCTATAAATACTGGTGGGGAGGTGTGGTATGCTGGCTCTGTTGTAAGCGGGTTGGTTGGCTGTGTTGTTACTTCTTGATTGGTTGATGGAGTTGTTGTTTGCAGATTGGTTGGCTTTTTCGTAAGACCCTGTGTGGCTGAGGTACTGGATGTGTGTCTATCAGCCTTTTGTGTTGTAATGACCTGGGTTATGGGCTGTGTTATGGACCTTCTGAGTTCTATTGTTGTGACATCCTGGGTCTTGTGCTGTAATCTCCTGGGTCATTGGCTGTGTTGTAACATCCTGAGGTTTTGTGGTATAACCTCCAGGTCATTAGAAGGCTGATAGAAGTATTTATCGAGAGACAGCAGCTCCGATCACACTTTGCTCGCACAAGCACGAAGCCAAAAGCACCAGCCTGAAGATGGCGAGTGGGACCTCATCGAAATGTCGCCAGGATACTCTCAATCTTACATGGGAAAAGACCCGAACACACCAAGACCTGCATACCTGTACCCGTGAAAATCTACGAAAACAAATTATATATATATATATATGGTAATTTCAATGGAAGAATGTTAAATTTTACTCTTAGAAAAAAGTGATACAGTAGGTTTAATCACTAGTTTATTTCCCCAGTCTTGTCTACTAATTGTTTACAAAAATTGACAATTTATTCCCTAAAAATTGCTGGAAATATAATGAGCAGTTGGATCATTTTATCATATCTGATATCAATACTTCCTAGAAATAAAATAAATCTTAAAGCTGAATTTCCTTTTTAACCTGCAATATTTTTTAAATGTTACCAACCATACATTTCTTTAATGTATACTGAGTTAGCTTTGTATATGCTATCTGCACAAAATCTTATACTCATTTTATTAGAAAAGCTGTTTGATCCCCTCAGAGGAATGATTAACCTAGTTGTGAGAGTATGTTTCAATGTCCAGGATAATATGTACTTCAAAAATAAATCTGACACAAAATTCAACTCAAGTTGAAAACCATTCTTGGACTATAATTTGAAACATAGATTTCAAATTCAATCAACATTGAATTACTCTATGTATAGAGTCTATATTTAAGTTCATGGGATATTCAAATTAGAATAGATTTTCATTATGGGTTTAATTAATTATAGCTGATAACTTCAGACAGTGATTTATTCTGTATTGATCAAGGTTCTTACTCTTTATTCTCAACTCAAACTTAATTGTGATTCATCTTTTAAAGTGATATTATACATTTAATTATTATAAGTAATTAATAATATGTCAGACTTTTTAGATCTATAACCTTTTACTTTCTGTATATTTAACTCTTATTTCTTATTTATACTTTCTCTAAAACAGGGGTTCCCAAATCCTGGTTCGAGGACTGGCACCGAGCTGCAGCATACCAGAAACTGGGCCATGCAAACAAGTGAAAACCCATCTGTGGGATGCAGGCAGCATGTGAAACCACACCCTCTCCAGTCCACAGAAAAATCTCTCTCCACGGAACTGGTCCCCGGTGCCCAAAAGATTGGGAGCTATTGCTCTTTTCAACACATGCATATGTATGAGATGACTTTATCTGGTTATGCCATTTTCCACTTTTTAATTATTTTGTTATAGTTTTGTGACTCTTTTGTGTCTGTATTATTTCAAACACCTTACATATACATGAGATGACTTTATCTGGTTATGCCATTTTCCCTTTTTAATTATTTTGTTATAGTTTTGTGACTCTTTTGTGTCTGTATTATTTAGATAAATAAGTTTTAAAAATCTGGTTTGCATTTATTTACATGGCCACCTATTTTAAATATATAATTTGGGGTGGCTAACATATTAGTACAGAAGGAAAAAACATAAAGATATAGCTAAAATAATCAAATACAAAAAGCAAGGTAAACTCATAATTTAAACACTCATTTATTGGGCTCCTGTAACACTGGGTCCTAACAACAGGGGAAAAGCTGTGTCTTCACAATCTGTTGTAAGGCTAAGTGGATCATTGTCCCTCCAGATTTCAGAAAGCACTGTTCCATAGGGCAGGTATCATGACAGAGAAGGCATGTCTCCTCAGCCCACTACCACCACCAGACTGAAGATACCTGAAACATGTTTATTTCATTGGACCTAGTGAAATGGGCTGAAGCTAGACTATCCCCCAAGTAACCTGCAATGTAAGGCTTTAAAGGTAATATCCAGCACCTTGAATTGGTGCTGTAATCCTCAAAAGTACAGTGGAAACCAATGCAATTTGAGCTACAGTGATGTTTTGGAACACCCAAAAATGTGTGTGCCACTTTCTCAACAACAATCCCTAAAAAAAGGTTACATACTTCATTCTCATTCCAAAGTAGATTTCACTTGCGTGGCTTTTAAGAAATGAAGGGGAATACTAGACCCATCAACAACAGCATGCGAAATGGGCTGATGAAGTTCCATTTCCCCCACTGTAAGCTTTGCTAGAAACATTCTGAACTATGTTCTGAATGCCCATAAAATATATACCTGAAAGCATAGTTAACTAAAGAATCTTACCTGCAAGTAAATCACATTTTAAATATGATTCATACATCATATTAATCTTTATTTCTGTTATTCATCTGGATGTTTGTTTGCGTTAATAGGAGAAAGTAGAATTTGTAATATGATCATGCAATCTGATCAATTTAAACCTACATTTAAAAATGTTCTCTATTGAGCTTCAGGTTCAAATTGTTGTCAAATTAGGGATTATTTCAAAAATCAGACATTCACATTGCTCTTACAAATGAATTGCAATCCATCTTTTTTTTGTACTTCTAAAGATAATTTTAAACTTTCTCTCTATGTATCTTTTGCATCACAGCAGCCATTTATCCCCAAAAAAGAAGCTTTGTTTGTTACCTCTTACCGACAGTTATTTTGACAGTTTTTTTCTGTGAGTCCATATTCATCTTCTCCCACAATATCCACAGCTGAAAATATTAGTGCAACCAGAATTGCAAAGCAGCAAACCAGTGCAAAAATCACGATGCATTTTTGCTGGGACTGAAAGACATTAAGGAGAAGAAGCTGAGATCAGAATAGTCAAGTATGTTTCCAGATATTGCAAACACTATATAGTTTAGTCAAAAAATATTTTGCTTTGATCTAAAAATTGCTCAAATTTGTATCAGACATCAAAAAAAGGCAAAGCATTGTCTTGGTTTTGACTATTTTTCCACAACTACATTAATACCTTTTTAAAAACTATTTATTTATTTATTTATTTATTTATTTATTGGACTTGTATGCTGCCCCATCTCCGAAGACTCGGGGCAGCTCACAACTAAAATCACACATCAACATTAAATAGTTAAAAAAGAATTAAACCAAACAAGCCCAATATTTGTCCATTATTAAAATTAATTTAAAAACCGCCCCCCCCCAGAAGGTCATCACAGCCCGGCTTGGTCAAATAACCAGGTCTTCAGGTCATGGTGGAAAGGTGCCCCAGGGGTAGCTGGTTCCACAGGGGCACCCCCATTGTGACAAAATGTTTTAACCTTTTTTCAATTATCCTAACTTTAAAGAAAAATAGACTCAATAGTGCTGAAGAACTGTCAGGTTATTTTGAGCCGTAGGATGCACAAAGGATGGCTCCCATTCCATACTAAAATTCACACTTGCCTTGGAGGGATGGGCTATTATTGCCTTACAGCTTATCATTATTGAGAATTCCACCCACTCATGAGAACTTTGGTAAGAAAATGAGGGCTACCACCTCAAGGAATTTAAACTTTTTTTTAAGAAAGAGAAAAGTACTGATATTATGCTGGATACTGCCATGCAGCAGCTTCCATTTTTCTTTTACTCAGCATTTACATTTCTAAGATAAATATATATCCTAAAACCTACTGGTGAAAGATCTTATATACTATTTCATATCAAAACTAACAAATAGAGCATAGCTGCTGCACAGTAAACCATGTAATTTCTTCAAACAAGACCAACTCATTTTATTTTATAAGCACAAATTATACCAAATGACAATGAAAAGCATTTTATTTTTTTTCCAATGGGAAATTAACATCTCAATCCATCTGAATTGAATTTTAGGCAAATATATGTACCAAAAACATGCATGTTAGAATACACATCTAGAAGTTGGTCAGTCTGTCAGTTAAATAATAAATAAGTGGCCAATTAATCCAGACCAGCATCTCCTGCATCCACTGGGACAGACCTGAGTCAGTCCTTAAAAGAGTATTAGGATCCCTAGACTCAGCCTTAATTCCTTTCATCAGAATAATCCATCCAAAGAAATCCTGGGGAAGGATTTTCTCTCTCAGCCATTTCTCTCTCTCATAGCAGAGTCCATGAAATTCCAGGAATGACTAACAATCAAATGAACTTGATAATGATGAATATTGTCAGCACCACACTGTATGCCATCTAATCAGCCAGCAGGATGGAGAATGGTGCCATCCTTCGGCCACCCTTTGATTAAATGGCAAATGTCAAAAAAAAACTCAGCACTAGCCTCAGCAACCCAAGAGATCCATTCAGTCCTGTAACTTAGAAAGCAACCTACCTTAGATGCTGGGCCAATTATAGCAATAGCCAAAGGCTACAAAAGAAAAAAAATCTATGCTCAGAAGGATATGTTTAGATTATTTGGGGCAGCAGTGCCCAAACCCCACAGCTTCTCCACACCCTCCAACAAAGATGTAGCTTGATCTCCAGCAAGCAAACAACCTGAAAATCTCTCATGGGAACATGGCAAGTTCCACTGCAGCAATGAAAAATTGTCCCAAGAATCTCCCAGAGTTTGCAACCAATACCCTAAAAATGCCAGATAACAAAACATAACTTGCAAAACAAACCAGTCAAAATAATAAAACAATCCTCCATAATTTAATATAACCTAAACAAAAACTCTCCCTTTCACTAAAACCAGGTGACCTCCATGATACCATCTTAAAAATTAAACATAGTAGTAAATACAACTGAAGTAATCTTATGTACTCTTCCTGAAATCTGATAAAAGGAATGAATTAGATAATATACAAGTAGGAGAGCCAGTTTAAAGATAGGTTCTAGCCTTTGACATAAAGCCAGCTGGGTGACCTTAGGTTAGTTATTTTCTCTCAGCCTTAGAAAGAAGGAAATGACAAATCATTTCCAAAAATATATTGCCTAGAAACCTGCAAAATATTACCTAGTCCAGGCAGTCACCAGGTTATCACCAGCAACTTTAAGATGCATATATAGCAATAGCACTTAAGACTTCTAAGTCTTATACCAGTTTACAGTACTTCACAGCCCTCTCTAAACAGTTTACAGAGTCAGCATATTGCCCCCAATAATCTGGATCCTCATTTTACTCAACTCAGAAGGATGGAAGACTGAGTCAACCTTGACTCAGGTGAGATCTAAACTGCCAAATTGCAGACAACTGGCAGTCAGCAGAAGTAGCCTGCAGTACTGCACTCTAACCACTGCGCCACCGCGACTCTTATATATAAGTATATTGATGAATATACAGACAACTATCCCAGTGGTTTCATGTTCATGCAAATAACACTGGAGACAAAATTAAAAACCACAGATCCCCATGCTGAATATGTTCTTTGGGATTTAGATTAAATTTTAAAAATCAGCTTACTGGCTTCCTTTGTTCAACCATGAGTCAATTACTTGTTCTTCCAGCTCTTAATGATAATTTCTATTTTAAACATAAATTTTCATCCCACATAAGTCACCAATTCTAGTGAGTTTCTCTAAGATATATATTTAAAATGATTAGAACCCTTAGTCATATTTATGCAGATATGTTGAAAATATACAATACTAATGCAACCTTCCCTCATCTGCTATACTCTTGCAGTATTAGGCTTGCCAGCTGGAAACAGAGAAATTGCAATCCTAACACATCAGGAAAGATCTAGTTTGGAGGAGGCTGGCCTGATGTATTTATTTTGGTAGCATGACAGAAGACATAATAAATTATACTGCAAACGAACTTAGATTGTTTTTCAAATGCACACCACACATTTCCCTCTATAGCTAAGTGTTATCTCTAGAGAAAACTGCCATCTGTGTACTGAAATATATGTTTCTTTCTTTCAACCTCAATTCTCTAAAGCTATCTAGGTCTTATTCAAAGCAGAAATGGAAAGACTGAACACTGCTTTTGGGAATCAGTCAATGAATTGCTAGAATGTGCTACTTCACATCAGAAGAGCAGTAGATCTTCTACTGTGAACAAAAACATAGAAGAATAGAGTAGTAATCATTATTAACAAAAGGATGTCAAAATTAATACTCAAATATTAGCTCCCAAATGAAAGAATGATGTCAATTCAAGTCCAAGGCAACTTGGTGATACAAGACAATGTCCCAACCGTAGATATGAAGCAAACAGAAGATGAACAAATCTATGCTAATTTGCAGCACTATGTCAACACAACACCAGAAAGAAAAAAGACAACACGCTAATTATAGCAGACTGGAATGCTTAATCTGAAAGGAAAACACCATCTGAAATAAAGCAGGCGACAAACAAATGGTTCTGCCAATTAAATTCAATTTTTATAACAGCTTAAAACAACTACCTTCTAACAACTTCTTCATATGACTATCACTAGACAAATACACTCTATATGCAAAAATGGAGAAGTTCTGTTTAGTCAGCAAAAGCCAAATTAGATGTTGTCTGTGGGTTAGACCATTAATTTCTTGCAAAATTCAAACTAAAGAAAAGAAATAAGGTCACCAGATTCACAAGAAACAATATCAGCAATGTTTCCTTCGATTATGCAGTGAAGATAAAGAATAAATTTAATGGCTTAGATTTGATAAATTGAGTGCTTAAAAATCTCCAGACTGAAATTTATAACATTAACAAACATATAAAAAAGGACTGCATAGGCTACAACAACAAATTGTGAATCACTCTTAAAAACAAGTGTACTGGACCAATTGAACGATTTGTATAATAACCAGGAAACTTCTTACAACAATGGAGCAGTTAAATCAGAATCAGAAAAGTACTAAAGTTGTACACAATGATCTTATCTATTTAACTTACATGCAGAATATGTAATGAAAAATGTTGGTTAGAAAAAATAAAATTTGTAATTAAAATTTCTGGAGGAAATATCAAGCACCTTAAAAGGCTGTTTATACCACTATGACGGATGGAAGTTACGAAGAACAGTGCAAAAGCTGGTCTGCTGCTCAATGTTTTCTTTAAAAAAAACTAAAAAATAAAATTATGCCAACAATGGATATAAGCAGAGAAGAAGCTGATGCTTATCTTCCTAGACTCAAAAATTCACAGGGATGGTGATGGTGTGGCCATGAAATGGAAAGACATCTGCTACTTGTGAGAAAGATGACATATCTAGACAAAATATTCAAGTGCAGAGACATCACACTGACAATAACAGCATGAATTGTAAAAACTATATTTTTCCCAATTGGAACATATGGCTGTGAAAACTGTACCATCAGAAAGGCCAAGTGAAGATAAATTAATGCCTTTGATTTATGGTGCTAGAGAAAAATGGTTGAGAATACCTTGAACCATAGGAAGCAAAATATTACAATACTAAAACAACACAAAACTGGCTTGCTTGCAAGAAGCACTAATAAGGATACTGATGTTTAAACATTTTAGAACCATAATGCAAAGGCAAAAGACTCAAGAGAAAACTCCAATGCTTTTTTTGGGGGGGGGGATCAAAGGAAGTTGGTGGAAGACAAGGTTGCTGGATACTATCACTGATGACACAAACATGAATTACAAGAAGGAAACAGTTATTGGCAGACTATCCTTGTGAAATGATATCCATCAGGTTACAAAGGCTGAAAAGCAACTTGAATGACTGAGTAACAATATCATATGAGAGTTTAAACAGCCACATTTACCTCTGTGTTCTCTAACTTCACTGATCCATAATAATTATAGCTGAGTGTGCCTAATTTAATATCAGTAATTGCCTGCCATTTAATGTTATGTAGTTATAGTGAGTTATTTGACTCTTACCTGTTGATTAGTTCTAATAAATAATACTACTACTGAATGTACTACTGAACACTCATATAAAGTCATTAAAAGCTTGGGTAAGGGACCTCAATCTGAAGTATATTGATAGTAAATTTGAGTAAGGAATTATGTGGGGTCTTCAGTGCTCCCTAAGCTTGGTTGTTTTCTTCAGATACTACTTTACCAAACTAGGTAACATGAACGGTACTAGACGGAGTGGGGCCTGCTCTCTTATATATATACAGGTGAAACTCAAAAATTAGAATATCGTGCAAAAGTTCATTTATTTCCATAATGCAACTTAAAAGGTGAAATTAATATATGAGATAGACTCCTTACATGCAAAGCCATGATTTGTCATAATTGTGATGATTATGGCTTGCAGCTCATGAAAACCCCAAATCCACAATCTCAGAAAATTAGAATATGACATGCAATCAATAAAACAAGGATTGTACATAGAACAATATCGGACCTCTGAAAAGTATAAGCATGCATATGTACTCAGTACTTGGTTTGGGCCCCTTTTGCAGCAATTACTGCCTCAATGTGGCGTGGCATGGAAGCTATCAGCCTGTGGCACTGCTGAGGTGTTATGGAAGACCAGATTATCTATGGGGTTCAGGTCAGGCGAGTTTGCTGGCCAATCAAGCACAGTAATCCCACGGTCATTGGACCAGGTTTTGGTGCGTTTGGCAGTGTGGGCAGGTGCCAACTCTTGCTGGAAAATGAAGTCAGCATCCCCATAAAGCTTGTCTGTGGAAGGAAGCATGAAGTGCTCCAAAATCTCCTGGTAGATGGCTGCGTTGACCCTGGACTTAATGAAGCACAGTGGACCAACACCAGCAGATGACATGGCTCTCCAAATCAATACAGACTGTGGAAACTTCACACTGGACTTCAAGCATCTTGCAGTGTGTGCCTTTCCATTCTTCCTCCATACTCTGGGTCCTTGGTTTCCAAATGAGATGCAAAAGTTGCTCTCATCAGAAAAGAGGACTTTGGACCACTGAGCAACAGACCAGGTCTGCTTTTCTTTAGCCCAGGTAAGACGCTTCTGACGTTGTTTGTTGTTCAGGAGCAGCTTGACAAGAGGAATACGACATTTGAAACCCATGTCCAGGATCCGTCTGTGTGTGGTGGCTCTTGATGCACTGACTCCAGCCTCAGTCCACTCCTTGTGAAAGTCCCCAACACTTTTGAATGGCCTTTTCCTGACAATCCTCTCCAGGCTGTGGTCATCCCTGCTGCTTGTGCACCTTTTTCTTCCACACTTTCCCCTTCCACATAACTTTCTATTAATGTGCTTTGATACAGCACTTTGGGAACATCCAACTTCTTTTGCAATTACCTTTTGAGGCTTTCCTCCTTATGGAGGGTGTCAATGATGGTTTTCTGCACAACTGTCAGGTCAGCAGTCTTTCCTATGACTGTGATTCCTACTGAATCAGACTGAGAGACCATTTAAAGGGTCAGGAACCCTTTGCAGGTGTTATGGCTTAATTAGCTGATTAGAGTGGGACACTTTGAGCCTAGAATATTGCACCTTTTCACAATATTCTAATTTTCTGAGATTGTGGATTTGGGGTTTTCATGAGCTGTAAGCCATAATCATCACAATTATGACAAATCATGGCTTGACCTATCTTGTTTTGCATGTAATGAGTCTATCTCATATATTAGTTACACCTTTTAAGTTGCATTATGGAAATAAATGAACTTTTGCATGATATTCTAATTTTTTGAGTTTCACCTGTACTAGTTGTTTATCCTCTTGGTGGGAGTATCACGGATTATTCCTATTGTTTACTGTTAGCTTGTTTTTGTGAGTTGGTAGTTCTTTGACTGGGGTTATTGTTTATTTCTTGAATGTTGATCTAGTGTTAATCTTGTTAAACTCAGCTCACCTGGGCATTGATTGCTGGTGAGGAGGTGTTTTGGTCTTTTTGTTTCCCCTCTGACTTTTTGATTGTTTCTTTGAATGGCACGTAGATGTTATTTATGCCTATTGATGGCTGATTTGTCTGGGTACCAGGCTTTCAAGAATTCTCTAGCATTTTTGGACTTGGCTTGGTCTAGAATGCTCAATTTCCTATTTGAAACTGTGTTTGTCTTTCCATAAGTTGTGAAATTAAGGAGTTTTCATCATGTTTTCTGACTGTTAGTATTCATGGATGTGCTCTGTTAGTCTTCTGTTTGTTTGTCCTACACAGTGTCTGTTACAGTCCTTAAACAGTTTGTTGCAGATAACTCCTGTTCTTTTCTTCTGGGGCTGCTGGGTCTTTTGGTTTTCTTAGGATGGTTTGGAGGGTTTTAGTTGGTTTGTATGCTACAGTGATGCTGTGTGACTTTAATAGTCAGTTGGTGATTTCTGAGATGTTTTTGATGTATAGCAGTGTTATCCTTTTCACAGCTGGTGCTTTCATACTTACTTTCATGCCTTTTCTGAAATAATCATCTGTAACTTATGAAACTTCCTGAATTAGGCTGAATTAACTTTCAGAAGGATGTTATGAAACACGTCTTTTTCATTTTTGTTTATTTTCTTTTATATACCAGCTCTCCTTTCTGAACTTGCATTATCTATGCTTTGATAAACTCTGTGTTGAGCTATTCAAGTAAAGGAATTTACAACATTTCAGTGGTTATTTTTCATTGCTTTTCTACTCTTTTTAAATTTTTTAACTTTGTAAACTGTCCAGAGTCCTAGCAGAGAGATGGGCAGCCATATAAGTTTAATCAATAAAAAATATAGAACATAGAATCAGATTGCTGGAAGGGACCTCAGAAGTTTTTTAGTCCCCTGCTCAATGAAGGAGATCTTATAACATCCTGGTCAAATGGTTGTCCATTCTACTTTTAGAAACCTCCAGCAATGGAGAACTTACAACTCCAAGAACAAGCTATTCCATTGATTAATTGTTCTGTCAAAAAATTTACTTACTTCTAGGTTCAATCTTTCTTGAGATCCAATCTAGTTTGAGTTTGAACAATATTGGATTGATGGATATACTACAGCAGAGGTCCCCAATCCCCAAGCCGTGGTCCGCATGAGCAATGGGCAGGTGCATATGTATGCATAGCTTGGCTTCCATGAGCAGAAGGCTGACGTGCGCACATACCAGCCCACCACCTGCGGCCTTGTTCCCTCTCTCCCCCCCCCAGCTGCAAACTGTAAAGGTTGGGGACCACTGTACTACAGTTTGTAATAAATGTGTTAGAAAATGTTTCAAAGAATGTTCTGTGCATAAGTGTTAAATAATATTAATTGAGTTTGGCCTGGATCTTTAAACCTATATCTATTTCACAGAGTCATTCAATAAATCGCAATGCCAAGTTGTGTCAGATCAAAACAGATTTATTTCTAACAGAATAATCAATAAATATATTATTCTTAAATATATACAGAGTCTTTTCTTCTTTCGTTCCTCTTAAACAGTCCTTCAAGGAACTAGAAGTCACTATGAGGGATTCACAGTTCTTCCTCTCATAACCTCTTCTTAGATATAGCTAACCTCTTTAGAAAGTCCCTTTCTCTTTAGGTTATAGATCTTCTCTCAGATCTCTTTGCTATATCTTCTCATACACAGACCTCAGTCTGTCAGTTCCTAATATCTCCTCAGAGTCTTGGATCTTCTCAGTATCTCCAATCTCCCTCAGAATCTCCTCATTTTCTTTCTCTTTATGAAAATGACAGTTGACAGCCCTTTTATACTTAGGGGCATGTCCTACAGTATCACAGTGGGGTGCTCAATGCCACCCTGTCATTGGTGGATTTGATCATCCCATCAAACTCCACTAATTTATAAACTGTATAGTAACTCCAGAAAGTTCTACTTTCTGACAATAAGTGTAAAAAAAGAATTTAACACCATGTGAATTAGATGCTTTTGTATGTTTCTAAAACATAATATAACTGATTAGTCTTTTTTTGGTGTATTCATGTTCAATAAAAACAAAGCAAAGATAAATAGGTATTTAACTGAAATATTAAATGTTACATACAAGTTCCAATTTGTCTTTCTCAATGTTCTTTCATCTATATTTTTAATATAAAACTATACTGAGAGTCTCTGCTTTATGTAATTAAAGTTATTGCCTATAATTTAACATAGGTTATAAGATATTTTATATAATTTAACATTAAAACCTTTCTCTGCTTTAGATTATGATTTTTTGGCCCTAATCACCAATATTGTTTCTGTTCTTTTCCCCCAAGAATGAGATTAAAAGTATTCCCTGTCAGGCTTTGAGTTGGTTACCATAGTAACTCCTTGGTTTTTTTTCTTTACAGAATTCAGACTTCTACAGTACAAGTTTTATTCCTGCAAGAGTACTGGGAAAACAATAAATAATAAATCTGAAATTGTAGGAAGACTAAAACAATATTAAGGAAGAGTGATATTTGGGGAATATGCCTGTTTTGTATGTCTATATACAAAACAAAATTGTATTGAAACTTATAAGTACATTACACATAATGCTTACACAAGAGAATGGCATCAAATGGTGCAAATTCCTTACAATGGGGCTGTTTCTGAATATTACAACTACATGAGTATAATATTACATCTTATCCCCAAAGGTGAAGCTGGCCTTACGGAAGAGTGTTAAGACCTGCTCTGCCTACTAGAACAGCGGTCGCCAACCAGTGGGCCACGGCCCACTGGTAGGCCATGAGAAAATTTTAGTGGGCCGCAGAGAAATTTCACACCCAGAGCACCCCTCCCAAAGCAATTAATCCAGGCTGCACAGAAACACAAGGCTGCGCCGCCCACATGGCCTGCAGAAACCCTCCTCACCCACTCACTCCTTACCCAGCAAACTTGCCTGCTAAATTGCTATTTTTCCTTTTTCCAACCATCAGGTGTTCTGCTGTGCTGGGAGATTTAGATTAGCTAGGAAGCAGGAAATGGTTTGATTTCTTGCTTTCTAGCTAGTCTTTAGGTCTTCAGCTCTACTTTTAAGCACAGCCCAACCTCCCTTAGGACTGAAGGTTCTATTATTCAGTGCAGACTCACGGCAAGCAGATTTGAGACACTGAGCTAGCCAATGGCAGACAGATAGATCACCAAATGATTCTGTGAGCAACTCAATCTGCCTGCCTGCTTTGCCTGATTTGGGGTAAAAGTTGCTCTTTTTTTTATAAAAAATTCAATATTTAGATACATGGTGTGTTGTGAGTTAATTTTGTGAGTTTGCTTGCTAGCAAATTTTATGAGTTTTTTGCAAGTAAATTTTATGTGACAGACTGAGCTAGCTGATGGCAGATAGATAGATCACTGAATGATTCTGTGAGCAACTCAATCTGCCTGCCTGCTTTGCCTGATTTTGGGTAAAAGTTGCTCTTTTTTTATAAAAAATTCAATATTTATATAAATGTTTATAATATTTACATACAAGCTATGCCCAGCCAGTCACATGACCACCAAGCCACACCCACAAATTAGGCCATGCCCACAGAACCAGTTAGTGGTCCCTGGGATTTAAAATTATGAGTTTGGTGGTCCCTGAAGTCCAAAAGGTTGGCGACCCCTGTACTAGAAGATGGGGTCTAAGAATATTATGCAACCCTGGAGACACCTGAGCCCTCTGTCCTGTTAACCTTTTAGACCTGTTAACTTTTTAACTGGTTTGTTTGCTTTTTAATTTTAACTTGTACGTTTTAACCTTAATTCTTAACTCTGTTCTGTGCTTTCTAATTACAGTTTTATATGATTTTATGATGGTTGTTTGTAACCACTTAGGTGAGGTAGATGCTGTAGAAATTTGATAAATAAAATACGATTAATACAATAGAAAGGAAATTAATTCCGTTTTGTAGAGGGCAATAGAGGAAAATTTTATACACTAGCTGTTTATTATAAAACTACATCTCAATGGATGTCATGTTGAAGAAACAGTAACGCTCATTTGCATTATTTACATAGATGAATGTCTGTCTGACTGTCTGTCTTCCTTTCACATATATATGTGTGTGTGTATATATATATATATATATATGTATATGTATATGTATATGTATATATATATATTCATATATATATATATTCATATATATGAAACTCCCCTCTGTTGAATAATACCCCATTTTATAAATGCTACCTATATTTTTGTTACTCAGTACTACAAATTATTTTCAAACAAGTTGCTCTCTACAATTAAGATTGGACCATTTCTTGACTTTCTTGTAACAAGCTTTAATATTTCAAAACACTGTATAAAAGTCATTGAATATATAAATAACATATGCACTCTGAACTCAAATGGTTTCTAACTAGGACATGGTCACATTAATTGGCTTATATTTGGATGAGAACAGTACTAAGGTGTACTCCACTTAATAGTATGGCATTCCATTATATGTGTTACTTATATTTTGCCACATCCTATCCAATGAAAGCAGTTAAATGCTGCCCATGTCTACATATCCCATAATTTAATACAACTAAGAATAATTTCACCTTTCCCTGCTAATATTCAATAATTTTAATGAATATATACTGAATATGTTACCAGACATGACAGAATATAGCCACTAAATAAAACAATCACTGAATTACTTGTATAAAATGGACCATGCAAATAGGAAAAATGAAATCATTCAAACTATAATGAGGATAAAGAGTAAGCCATGTTGATTTGGAATAAACAATCTGAAGAGCTTAGTTTCTGCTTGAATAACAGGATGGAGTACAAACAAGCTGTTTTCCTATTCATATCAGAAGCTACAAGCAGGATGTTACAGACCTGACTTTTGAACCAAATCATACCATGTTGTACATCAGCTGATTTATTTGGGCATCTTAATTCCAGAATTATCAAAACCAAATCTGAAGCCAAACAGTCCAAGGTACATATATATATGCTTAAATTTACTGTCAAATTTATTTGAAAAAAAAATCTGGCAAGTTGCACAATATATCTGTTTAGCTAAAAAAAGATGCCTTAGCTGCTGTTTTATTTCCATTACGAACAGAAAAATATCCTTTTCATATGTGAAATAATCAAATACGTACTGCTCAATGTAGCATGTTCCTTTTGCCCTAATAGTCTCGTGATTCTGATAAATTATTATAAGGTTTATAAGATTTTCAGACAAGAGGCTGTTTGCATAATTTAAAAAAAATATGATCAATACTTTTCCAGTTGGGAAAAGCAGTGCAACCTGCTCACCAGTCTCTAATCTAAAGATTCAAAAGATGGACAAGCATTACCTCCCTAATGAGACACTTAATGCTGATTTCTGGTTTCCTAATTTCTAAATGTAGTAAAATAAAACTGTCCATCTTATTTATTGATTTAGTATACTTTGCTTTACTTCAATTATTAAAGATGTTATAAATGGCAGGCAAATATAACAAACTCATTCAAAGTGATCCAAAAGCAGCAAACAACATATGCAATCAAACCTTTAGAAGTAAATGTAAATCAGTGTTATCTTTGAATACTTGTTTTATTTACAACCGATGGCATACGACTATATTCACCAAAAAGACCAGATATTTTCTCAAACAATCCCCTCGAGGCTTCTGTTAAAATGTATATGATCTGGATCAGAGATGTTTGTTACCAACTTACTGTGCCTTGCTAAGAAACCATTGATAGTGTTACTGATTTTCAGTTGCACCATGCTTTAATTAATTAATCTCTGTTGTTCTCACTAGCAGATTCTACTGCATAGCATTTTGCATTCCAAATACCAACAATTTATGGGAAAAAATATTAAAAGCATCTTACCATTCTGATTCTGTAAATTGCAGCAGTATCAAATGAGCTGCGGCCGCAGTACTATTCACAGGAGCCAGAGATATAAGAAGTACAGAGATGTGTGGAAAATGTATCCATGCAGCTTACATTTCAGTCATTCAATTGCTAGCCACATTGCTTTAAAATTCATCAGCCAATCAGGATATAAAAAGTAGAGCTTACAACAGAAATCTTTGTTTACACAGCATAGTTAGGGATGGTTGTTTTTAAAAGATGCCTGTGTATTTCCTTCCTGTATAAAAATAAAGTGTTGAAGCCTCATCTAAAGACTGACTATGCAGTCTACGCGATTACACAAATGTTTGCAACCTATCCAAATCCTGACTTGTAAATAACCTATGACCTCATACATGGGCTGCTCCCAAATCCATGATTTCTCCAACTAAGCCAGAAAATGGAATAGTTTTGCCATAGGCAAAATATGCAGTTATATAATAATAGGAGATACTAATAGGAGATAATGATTTTTTATCCTATGCTTCTTTTTAAAATTACATTTAAACGTGAGGACAAATAGCAATTAGATGACTCAGACACTTAAGAAAATAATAAATGATTAGAATACTCATAATTCAATATAATTTCTTTCATTTTGAAATATAAAATTAACTGGTTAAATTCCAAAAGGTTTTATGACATTGTCATATTAAAATAGCCTGCTCAAATAAAAAAGACAGAATGCAAAACAATACCTTGTTGGAGAGTCTTTCTCTGAAGAGAGAGAAAGAAAGAGAAAGAGAATCGAAGGAAAGGAGTTATGAAAAAGAGCTACTCCATATATTTTTTGCACAAAACAAATCAGAAACAACAAACCTCCCCTCTCCATGAAAAAAACCATATTTCTCTAAAATCAAGGTTTTTGAACATCTACGAAAAGCTCTGAACTATTAATTCAGTCTCCAAATTGGACACTTTCTTCTCTTATTCCCTAGAATTCCTCTCTTCCAATGCTGTTATTTTCTACTCAGTCCTTAGTCCATCATTCCAAGAAAGTCTTCATAGCAATGTGTCTACCAAAATTGTTCTGGTTGCTCTCAACATCCCAACATAAATTCAAAAGACAATGAAAACAATTACAATGGCTTATCATCATGTTCCCCCATTTCATAATAGGAAAAACCTGCAACAACGATATATCATTTATTTTCTGCTCTTTCTATAATTAGCCATCCACAGCCATTCTGACTCTAATAAATAAAGTTCACATTACATTTTCCTCCCATCTCCCAGGCTCCAAACATCATCTTTCCACAGGTCTGACTGCATGTTTCTGAAGCCTGTCTCTTTCTACATTTAGAAGTTACTCTCTGCCTCCCCCAATTCACCTGCTAGATCAACATACAAACATGGTCCCACAATTGATAGTAGTTTTTACACTTGAACTTCCTTTGATAGCTTCTGTGATTCTGAACAAGTAGCATTCACCTTCACTGAGGGCTCAAGCAAAGGACCCCTTAAAAGTAAAGCCATAAAGAGAGGCAATTTTTGAACATTTTTTTACTAGAATAGAGGTGTCAAACTCAAGGCCCGGGGGCTGGATCTGGCCCATGGGGTTAGCATTCAAAGTCCTTCATGGCATGGGTCCAGGGTACTTGCGGGAGCGTCTCCTGCCAATATCAAATACCGATCGCCCTGTGCGAGCACACAGGTTGGGACTCCTGCCGTCCACGACAATGTCGGCTGGCGGTGCCCCAGGGAAGGGCCTATTCTGTATCGGCTCCCGCGTTATGGAACCAACTACCCGTTGAGCTCCGGCTAGCTCCCGATCTCTCCTCTTTCCAACGCGATCTAAAAACCTGGTTGTTTTTACAGGCTGGGCTGGACTGATCTCCTGGGGGAGAGGGTGGGTTTTAATTCGATTTTAATTCGGTTTTATAGTTGTATTTTGGCTTGTCTAGTTTAATTTCTTTTTAAATAATTTATTGTTCTGTGTTTTTATCTGTGAGCTGCCCCAAGTCCTTTTGGAGAGTGGTGGCATACAAGTCAAAATAAAATAAATAAATAAATAAATAAATACTTAGATCTAGCCCATGGGGCCTCCCTGTAAACAGCGAAGGACTGGCCCACAGTGCCTCTGCCAGAGAAAACAGAGCTCAGGAGGGCTGCAGACGGCCCTCCCACACTCCGTTTTCCCTGGGAGAGGGTTGCAGGAAGCCCTCACAGCTGAAAACAACATGAGTGACATTGAGCTGGCCACTCCCACTCTGTCCACACCCACCCTGGCCACATCCACCCTGGCCTCAGAGGTCAAACACAACCCTGATGCAGTCCTCAATGAAATCGAGAACTCCTGAACACTCCTGAACTAGAACTACATGGCTTTATTGTTTTACTAATAACACTGTTAAGCACAGTGTGTTAAATTTGTTCAAAATCAAAAACAATAAACCATGTGGTAAGACAAATGTGCATGCCCAAAGATCCCAAAAATGTTACCACAACTGTTGTTTGCTTATGCATTGGATTAGAAACCTTTTTAATTTTTTGTCCTTATCATTCAGCACAAAAGCAGGCACACTGCAAATGTTTACAATTCTTTCTAGGAGTAGCAGAAGAAGGGAAAAAATCTTAAAGAAACTATTTCCCTTAAAAAAGATTTAACTATTTCAAATTTTATTATTTTTCCCTTGCTTTCTATACTAAAAGAAGCATCTCTGATGAAACAAATATTCATCACATGATATGTGCTGAAAATTGCATTTAGATGCTTCAGTGGCTCCAGTAAACAAGGATGCACTCTGATGAATTCTCTCCAGTGGCTCTAGAATAACATTGCCTAAACCTGTAATATAAGAATAAGAGAAAATGCATGATTTTGTTCAAAGGGTCAAAGTGCTGCTCTTGCAGAACAGCACTTAGTAGTGCCTGTTATTTAGATCCATTTCAGACTGATTTTTGGTGTTATTCCAGGACATACAGTATAGAACTTATCATCTGCAGTATGAGAAGAAGCATTAACTTACTGGTCTTGGGCATCTTAGCATGATTAAGCATGAAAATTAAGACAGTGAGTTAAAAATAGATTTCTATGATTGCTTTACTTTTTCCTGAAGAGTAGTCCATTTTCAGAAGTTAATGCTGAAAAAATATTCCCTTCTTATAGAATCTGTATTAATGCAACTTCCCTTAATGCTACTGAACTGGGTTCAGTTCTGTCAACATGTATAGAATCACTCCATCTGGCCAAACAGGATTAAGTGTAATCAGAAGGGAGGATGACAGTTTTTCTTCCTTTATCAAACCTTGATTTAAAAAACAAAAACAGATTCCCTGAATTGATGCTGAAATTCATTATGAGCTAGTGAAAATACATTTTATTTCACTCAGTATCTGTCAAGTTCAAAGTGTGATTTTGCTGTGGCAGCCATTTTCGCTGCTCAGCTTGCCACAGAACCAAGGGGAGACAGAAGACCAGGTATGGAATGCTAGTTTTAGGCAACAACAAGGAATTGTTCTGTAGGAACCAAAGTCATCTAATCAAATCATCCACGAAGACTTGGACCATTTTTAAAACAATATCCAGATACCTAACTGGATGTGAAGTGAGGAAGAGGGAAAAAGTCATTCTTTAACTATATGAAAACTGTGGGATTTAAGTAGAGCTGGTTTTGCTTTCATGCTATGCTGAAATGATGTACTCAATAAAGCTTTGCATTAAGGGATTGGATCATCTTGTCAGTGTTTGCTGTGTTGGGTTTGTCAGTTGGAACCTTGACAGTATCTCTGTTATCTGGGGGGAAATCTTCCCTTGATTATGAGATAACTTAACCCTTAAGAGGAAGATTTATAGGCAGAGGATGTTAATATCCTCAGATATCTTTTTTCTAACATTGCTCGGTTCTTCAAATGTACCTACTGCTTGAAGATAGAGATTTAATTACAAGTATTCAGATTCTGCTGACTTCTAAATTACAACATTGCTCTCTGTTCTACATGAAGACTATTCAGAAACTGTTTCTGGTATAGAATCTTATTATTCATCTGATGCACACAGATACAAACACATATACACACAAATACAAACACATAGATCTATGAGGAAGAAGACAATACAAAATTCTGAAATATGCACACTAATAATCTGTTTACTTCTGGATATAAATTAAGATACTTATTTTGATATGTAAGCTTACATGTAAACTTTGCTATGAGCAAAGATATGCTTTGCTGATAATAAGTTATTGCAAAAGCTGTGATCTATATTAGCTTTTCCATGACTTCTGAAGTTACCTTAATCTATCTAAGAGAATAGGTGTATTTTTAACTCAAAAGAATGACTATCTTTAACCACAGCAAAATGGAATGGCATTGAATAGTGAAAGGCACTGAAACACAACAGGTAGTGATAACTGGGCAGATAACAGAATGATTAGCAGCAGCTCAAGCAAATAAAAACAGAATTGCAGAAAGGCTAAAGGCTGGTGATCTCCTCCCGGACCTGGCTTGCATCATGGAAACCTGGTTGGGGCCGGAGGGGGGTGTCCCCCTGTGTGATCTATGCCCCACCGGTTTCCGTGTGCTATATCGGTCTCAAGCCCAGGGAAGGGGTGGAGGGGTAGCCATAATTGTTAGAGAGACCCTGTTTCCAAGGGAGGCCAATGTTCCGGAGATAGGCGTGTGTGAGACTCTCCTCGTTAGGTTGGGCCCGGGAGGTCGGTTGGTCTGTTGCTGATGTACCTGTCCCCCAGCTGCATGGCAACGGCCCTTCCTGGGCTGCTCGATGACCTCTCGGGGGTGGCAGAGCTCCCCAGGCTTATGGTCCTGGGGGACTTTAACCTGCCTTCTCTTGGGGGTGTCGGGTTTGGCTCAGGAGTTCATGGCATCCATGGCAGCCATGGACCTGACTCAGGTGATTCAAGGACCCACTCATGAGGGGGGGAACACGCTCAACCTTGTTTTTATCTCGGGACACTGGCGTAGTGATCTAGGGGTGGCTTCTCTGTCTACTCTACCCTTGTCATGGACGGATCACTATCTCCTGCGGCTAGTCTTTCAGGGGGCTATCCCTCGTTGCTGGGATGAGGAGCCAACTCGATGGTTCCGCCCCACACACCTGATGGATCCTGAGAGGTTTCAGATGGCTCTGGGGTTCTTGCCCACCTCCCTTGACCACAACCTGGCCGAGGTGCTAGCGGCCGCCTGGCAACAGGCAGCTTCGAGGGCACTCGACCATGTTGTCCCCTTGCGGCCTCTTCCCCGCCACAGACCCCGGTTAGCTCCCTGGTTTTCGGAGGAGCTCCAGGGGATGAAACTGCGGAGAAGACGCCTAGAGAGCAGGTGGAGGACGAGCCATTCCGAATTTGACTGTGGCCAGTTAAGAGCCTATATTTGGACCTACCTGGAAGCGATCAGGGCGGCAAGGCGTGTTTACTTCTTCGCCCTGATTGTGTCCGCCGATGATCACCCTGCGGCCCTGTTCAGGGTTACCCGTTCCCTCCTCCAAGTGAGGGAGGGGGCAGACCCTTTGCAGGGCAGAGCAGAGGAATTTAGTTTACATCTGGCGGATAAGGTCGCTCGGATTTGGGCTGGCTTGGACTCGGACTGGCAGTGGTCTGATGATGAGGTGACGGCGGATCTGGTTGATTCTATCTGCTGAGTTTGACCCGGTCTCCCTTGATGAAGTGGACAGGATCATGTGGAGGTTGTCCTCCACCACATGTTTATTGGACCCATGTCCCTCCTGGTTGGTGTATGCCTCCAGTGAGGTGACATGCGGCTGGCTCCAGGCAGTTGTCAACATCTTTGAGTGAGGAGTCTCCCCCACCACCTTGAAGGAGGCGGTGGTGAGACCCCTCCTCAAGAAGCCTGCTCTGGACCCAGCCGTTTTGGATAACTATCGTCCAGTCTCCAACCTTCACTTTTTAGCAAAGGTTGTTGAGAGCGTGGTAGTGCAGCAACCTCCCTTGTTCCTGGAGGAAATTGATTATCTAGACCCGTATCAATCGGGCTTCAGGTCTGGACACAGCACAGAGACAGCATTGGTCACGCTGATGGATGATCTCTGGAGGACTCGGGACAGGGTTTTTTCTTCTGTCCTAGTCCTATTAGATCTCTCAGCGGCTTTCGATACCATCGACCATGGTATCCTTCTGTGGTGCTCTGGGGTTGGGGGGGGCACCGCTCTGTGGTGGTTCTCCTCCTACCTCTCGGACCGCTCGCAGTTGGTGTTGACAGGAGAGCAGAGATCGGCTCCAAGGCCCCTCACTTGTGGGGTGCCACAGGGTTGGTTCTCGCCTCTCCTGTTTAATATCTACATGAAACCGCTGGGCGAGATCATCTGAGGTTTTGGGGTGAGGTATCATCAATATGCAGATGATACCCAGCTTTATATCTCCACCCCAGGCCAGATCAGTGATGCTCTCTCTGTGATGTCTCGTGCCTGGAGGCGCACGGGTCTGGATGGGGAGAAATAGGCTCCAACTCAACCCGACCAAGGCGGAGTGGCTGTTCTTACTGGCATCTCGGTTTTCCGGTGATGTTCCATCTCTTGCCATGGGGGGAGAGGTGTTGCTCCCCGTGGATAGGGCGAGGAATCTGGGCGTCCTCCTGGATCCACAGCTCAGTTTGGAGGAGCAGGTGGGAGCTGTGGCCAGGGGGCTTTTGCCCGGTTCAGCTGGTTCGCCAGCCTCTTACCTGAGCGAGATGCCCTTCGAACGGTCACTCATGCGCTCGTCACTTCTAGAATCGACTACTGTAATGCTCTCTACATGGGACTGCCCTTGCGAACTACCGGGAGGTTACAACTGGTGCAGAATGCGCGCTGGCTGTGATGGGGGTATCCCAATACTCCCATGTTACACCTCTCCTGCACGACCTGCATTGGTTGCCGGTTGCCTTCCGGGTTAGTTTCAAGGTGCTAGTAACAACTTATAAAGCCCTAAATGGCTTGGATCCAGGGTACTTGCGGGAATGCCTCTTGCCAGCCACATTCCGACGCCCTGTTCGCTCCCACAGGAGGGGCCTCCTTGGGATACCTGTCAGTTAGGCATTGTTGACTGGCGGTTCCCAGGGCTAGGGCCTTCTCCATGGGGGCGCCCACCCTTTGGAATCAGCTCCCCGTGGATCTCCGTTTGGCCCCTGATCTCCGCTCCTTCCGCCGGGACCTGAAGACTTGGTTGTTTCAACAGGCTGGCCTGGAATGACCCGGGGGGGGGGGTTAATTGTTTTAATTTTAAGGTTTTACTGGTTTTATTGTATATTTTGGCTTGTATTTAGATTTAATCTTTTTTTTAGGTAAATTTTTGTAAATATTTGCTGTTTTATTGTTAGCCGCCCTGAGTCCTTAGGGAGAAGGGCGGCATACAAGTTGAATAAATTAAATTAAATTAAATCTGTACATAAGAGAGAAAGCAAATAACACAAAACATATAAGCTTTTTAAAATAAATAAAGAAATGAATGGCAACCTGCCAAGAGATTTTGTTAGGTCAACTCAGCAATATGAATTCAATCAATCAACCAGCATAAATGAATTAAATCCCTTTTCTCTATTCCTCAAAGGATTTGTTTTGTTTATTCTTTATATATACCCTCTAGTGGCCACTAACAAGAATAAAATAATACAATCCTTTGCATAAATTATAGCAAGGCTTTATTTTATTACATAGCCCTGATTCTCTCTGGTGAGACATTTTAATACATAAATAGAATAGCAGAGTTGGAAGGGATCTTGGAGGTTTTCTAATCCAACCCACAGGTCAAGCAGGAGCCCCTATACCATTTCAGAGAAATGTCCAATCTCTTCTTTAAAATCTCCAGTGATTGAACATCCACAATTTCTGGAGGTAAACAGTTCCACTAGTTAATTGTTCTGTCAGAAAATTTCTCCTTAATTCTAGATTGGTTCTCTCCTTAATTAGTTTCCATCCATTGGTCCTTGTCTTGCTTATAGGTGCTTTGGAGAATAGAATGGAAAATCATCCTTACTACCGTGTTTCCCCGAAAATAAGACACTGTCTTATTTTTTTTTTGGCTCCCAAAAACACACTAGGTCTTATTTTCGGGGTAGGTCTTATATATTTATGGTGCCAAATAGTGGGTGTGAGTGTGTAGGGGGGGATGTTTCGCAGGTGCACGGTTGCTCCCTGAAAAGTCTTCCTGGAACTGGAGATTTACACTAGGTCTTATTTTCGGGGTAGGTCTTATATTAGGGCAGGTTTAGAAAATAGTGCTAGGTCTTACTTTCGGGGTAGGTCTTATTTTCGGGGAAACACGGTAGGTGATGGTAACAGATCTTTGAAGAATTTGTTTCCCTTAGACCTAGCATATTTTTGTTTCCACTGTAGTCTCTAAAACAGGGCAGCCCATACTTATAAAGCCACTATAGAATATCCAACTCACACTTATAATAAGGATCATAAGGATAGATACATCTGCAGAATTCTGGTCCCCAGTCCATTCAGGAGCCAAACTAAAATGGTCATGAAAGGTGATGCTCAGGAAGAGAGGGGGATCCAGGACAACCTGAGCTAATCAAAAGAGCAAGAAAGATCCCAGCTCTTGACCATGAGATCAGCTAAATCAACAAAGAGTAATTCTAGATTATTTCTACAGCATGGTTTGAGTTATGAGAAGATGAAAATACTACTTTAAAACTGAAACAGCCAAGAGAAAATTAAAATGTCTCTGTTTGATCTTCCAGAGATGATATGACAGCAACATGATGAAGATATGTTCTTTTAAAGCCATTAGTGGAACTTAAGGATAAACCTTAAGCCACTGGATCACCTAGTTATCTGCTGCAAGAAGATCACACAGACTCACTGCAAACAACAGCTGTCAGATATAACAGCAATAATGGTACATTGGAAGATTTGCAAGAAATACCATTTGCTCATAAGCAAGAACTGGTGGGACCACAAAACAGAAAATAATAGAAAACAAAGAAGCTGAAGTCCTTTGGGATGTTAGAGGACTGTCACACAATACTCCATATTTAACTATTGTCTGTAAGAAAAACAAACGAAGTCTGAATAGTGGACATTGCAGTACCAGGAGGCAACTGTATAGAAGAGAAAGTGTATAATATACATAGACAAAAAAGGTTGCATATGATATCATCAATAAGAAGAAAAAACTGTCAAGCTTAAAGGAAGCAAAAAAATGTGTTTATGATGGAAATTTTAAAAAAATGATTTGGAAGTAAATGAAAAGGTCTAAAGAAGGAGTATTGGCACGGTGAACAGAATTAAAAATAAGAGTGATGACATGATTTGGAATGAAATTGAAGTGAGGAAATATTGGAAGGACTATTTCAGAGATTTGTATGGAGTAACATTGTGATATATTAAAGAGTAGAAGTGAAATGAATGTTATAAATGTTTATATCCAAGATAAATAGGAAGTTGTGTGATCAGACATTGAAAAACGATTCAGACTACAGATGTGGATGCTATAATTTGAAAAATATTAAAATATGGATGTGGGTTGTTTTTGGAGTGCTTTTGCAGTTGTTTAACATGTGTGAAGGATGTATTTATTGTTGCTAATTGAAAAGAAAATGCCATTATTGTTTCTTTATATTGAAAGAAAGATTACAAGAGTTAATACAAAACTATAGGGAGATTAGTTTGTCAAGTGTGCTTGGAAAGTGTCAGCCCTCCCAACGCAAGAAACACAACCAAGTAAGCTAATTCTCCTTTATTGTTAGGCCACAATAACAGAATGTTTCAAAGTATAAATCTCTTCCTGTCTGATCAATTAGGGTGGGTTCCTCTCAAGTTTTTTCTCTGATCATTAACCAACTGTGGATTTCCCCCACCCTTACTGATTGTTCCCTAGGCAGCATTTCTTCCCCTCATCCTCTCATTCCCCCATAAATTACAGGAAAATTATATGCAGGAGCCTGATTTGAGAGATGACAACGAACAAAGTTCAGCAGGAGATTTATTCTGATTAAGTGGTAACGATTTTTGCCTTTCAACTGATCATTTGAAAATGTATAAAAATGACAAATAAAATTTACTGTAAACTTGTTGATTTAGAAAAAGTATATCATAAGGTGAATGGGCTTTGTACTATAAAATATTTTGCACAAATATGAAGTTGAAGGTTCCTGAATATTGTAAGTATAGAAATAGGAATTAAGAATCATGAGAATAAATAGAATTAGACAAACATACCCTGTTGGATCATCATTTCAGAGATCTACCTAAACAAAGAAACTGAATGATCCAGGGGTGGGCAAAAATACAGTGGGAGCAAGTGCAATTTCCAACTTTCTGCCAGTTTCTCCATTGAGTTTCCTTGAGGGAAGTTGACAGAGAACATTGGAAAACGTCCTTGTTTTTTCCTTCCTTCCTTCCTCCCTTCCTTCCTTCCTTCCTTCCTCCCTCCCTCCCTCCCTTTCTTCTTCACTCACTCCCTGTTCCTTTCTTCCTTTCATCCTTCCTTCTGTGGGATTTTTGGATGGGGAAGGCAGTGAGGCAATCTACAAGTGGCTGGGAAACTGTCACAGAACACTGAAAATGAGGATCACATGATCACAGCAGCAATCTAGTAGTGCTGAAGCAATCAACACTTTTCCAAATTTCATTCCCTCAGGATTAATGGTTCCCAGCATCCTGTAAATTAACCCAAATGAGATAACTTTATTATTATTATTATTATTATTATTATTATTATTATTATTATTATTATTATTTATTCAACTTGTATGCTGCCCTACTCCCTAAGGACTCAGGGCAGCAAACATTAAAAACAGAGCAAATTTACAATAAAAAACAATTAGATAAAACAAGTCAAATACATTAAAACATTAAGAAAACATTAAAAACCCTAAACCCCCCTCCCCCGGGTCATTCCAGGCTGGCCTGTTGAAACAACCAGGTCTTCAGGTCTCGGCAGAAGGAGCGGAGGTCAGGGGCCAAACAGAGATCCATGGGGAGCTGATTCCAGAGGGCAGGCGCTCCCACAGAGAAGGCCCTAGCCCTGGGAACAAGTACCCTGGACCCAAGCCATTTAGGGCTTTGTAAGTTGTTACTAACACCTTGAAGGTAACCCGGGAGACAACTGGCAACCAATGCAAGCCACGCAGGAGGGGTGTAACATGGGAGTATTGGGACACTCCCATCATAGCCCGCGCGGCCGCATTCTGCACCAGCTGTAACCTCCGGGTCATCCGCAAGGGCAGCCCCATGTAAAGAGCGTTGCAGTAGTCAATTCTGGAGGTGACAAGCGCATGAGTGACCATTCAAAGGGCATCTCGGTTCAAATAAGGGCAGAGCTGGTGAATCAGCCGAACCTGGGCAAAAGCCCCCTTGGCCACAGCTCCCACATGCTCCTCCAAACTGAGCTGTGAATCCAGGAGGACGCCCAGATTCCTCGCGCTATCCACGGGGGGCAACACCTCTCCCCCCATGACCAAAGATGGTACATCCAATGAAGACCGAGATGCTGGTAAGAACAGCCACTCAGTCTTGGTCGGGTTGAGCTGGAGCCTATTATTCCCCATCCAGACCCATACTGCCTCCAGGGACATCACAGAGAGAGCATCACTGATCTGGTCTGGGGTGGAGATATAGAGCTGGGTATCATCAGCATATTGATGATACCTCACCCCCAAATTAACAAGGTTTTGCCCTAGGATGCACCATTTTGCCCATTTACAGGTTACAGACACAAGCGTTTTAGCAGTATGGTTGATGGTAAGTGGCTTAATACTGAATACAGAATGACTAACAAAATTTATAATATCAATTCAAAGTAATAAGATAAAGCCAAAAATAAATGAATGGAAACTGGCAACTGAGGAAGCCAATTGGTCAACACACTGGAGTTATTCTAATTTCCTGACTCTCACACCCAGGAAAATAGCCAGATTTTAAGGGCTTTCAGAAAAGCCAAAGTAAGACAAATGGGTGGTTGCTATTTATCTCCCCCAAAGATCAGACACTAGTATGTAAAAAATTTATCATTAAAAGGATTTGTAAGAGGAGTGTAGGGTTTCTTGCCTATAGATAAATAACATAGTAACTGGTATGAAAATAATTAACTAGGCTGCATTTCCTTCAGAATTCATCTTAGCAGTTGTTATTGCCTCTTTTTATAAGACAAGAAAGGGGATAAAGGAGCCATTAGCCACATTTCTTAATCCATATTTTTGCTTTTTGCAAGCATTGAAATTTTTTTCTCTGTGACCACCAGAGAGAGCCACAATGTCGCACAGCCCTGATATTCAATACATTTACAAGGTTTGAATGGAGGTGCATTGCACATATTTAAAATATTAAACATGTGCAGAAAATTCAAGAACAAAATGAAGAAAATGAATAGTTAAATTAAAACTAAAGGACAGCTTTCTGAAATAAAAGATTGTCCTTTATAATAAAAGATGTATGGACACTGTATTTATAAAAGAAAAATGGACCAAAATTCCTGATCCACCATCTGTTCACTACAGCTCTTTAAATAACTTTAATGAGTTCTTTAGGTATTTAAATTGTAGATATTTCTAAGTCAAACATACATTATTCATCATTCTTTCCTTTCATTATTCTTTCCTTAGAGAATTAGCTAATTCATTCTCAGCAAATTCAAAACTGAAGTTGGTTGGCCAATAAGTTTAAATAAATAAATAAATCCCTGGGTCAAGACAACATAAAATATACCTTCACATATCCAGTATACAAGGAGATACAGACCTCATTTTCTTTGGAAAAGGCAGTGATGCAAGTGAATATGATTTTTGAGACTAAATGGATGAAATATTCTTGGAAATTTTCTCAATATCAATAACCATCTACCAAGGTTAAAATGAAAATTATTATATGATTCTGTCACACCTGAATATTTATTCATAGGATATGCAGTGAATATAAAGAATTACATTGCTTTTTCAGTTCTGCAATTCAGCAGAACTGTTCACCAGGAAAAACAATCCTTGGTAAGTAGGATAGTGTCTATTTCATGAAATTTCAGGAACCTGGCAGCCTATCTTGGTTTGAGAAGATACTCTTTTATTCTCATGAAGTCTGATTTTGCATATGGGATTTATTTATTTAGATCCCATCTTTATTATTTTTAGAAATAACTGATGGCAGCAATCATACCTAACACTCCTTTCTCCTATTTTTCCTATAAAAATTTCTAGGTTCTACTATATCACATAACCTAAAATGGACACCTAACATCAAAAACGTCATCAAAAAAGCACAACAAAGAATGTTCTTTCTGCACCAACTCAGAAAGCTCAAACTGCCCAAGAAGCTGCTGATACAGTTTTACAGAGGAATTATTGAGTCTGTCATTTGCACCTCTATAATTGTCTGGTTTGGTTCTGCAACCCAACAGAACAGACACAGACTTCAGAAGATAATTAGGACTGCAGAAAAAACCATTACTACCAACCTGCCTTCCATTGAGTCAAAAAGAGGGCTGTGAAAATATTTACAGACCCCTCACATCCTGGACTGTTTCAACTCCTTCCCTCAAAACGACACTATAGAGCACTGCACACCAGAACAACTAGACACAAGGACAGTTTTTTCCCTAAAGCCATCACTCTGCTAAAAAAAATTCCCTCAACACTGTTCAACTATTACAAAGTCTGCACTACTATTACTGTTAATCTTCTCATCACTCCTTATCACCAATCTCCTCCCACTTGTGACTGTATGACTGTATGACTGTAACTTTGTCGCTTGTAACCTTACAATTTAAGTATGATTTGATTGCTTATTGTACCCTATGACTATCATTAAGTGTTGTACCTTATGATTCTTGACGAATGTATCTTTTCTTTTATGTATACTGAGAGTATTTGCACCAAGACAAATTCCTTGTGTGGCCAACCACACTTGGCCAATAAAGAATTCTATTCTATTCTATTCTATTCTATTCTATTCTATTCTATTCTATTCTATTCTATTCTATTCTATTCTAAAAACAATCCTGTAATTTATTTTAAAGAATATTAAAACAGCTTGCCTTCAGAAATTGTAGGTGGAGGTTTTTAAGAAGAGTCAGGACAGCCACTTGTCTGAAATGGTAGAGTCTCCTGCTTGATCAGGGGCTGGACTAGACCTTCAAGGTCCCTTCCAACTCTATTCAATTTTAATATAAAGCAAAAGGCAAAAAGTGGGATGCTACGAATATTTCAGTTTCCAGACATCACTCTTCCAAGGATTAATGGGAAGAAGTAATAAGTTATCATCGATCTTTCAGACATCCTAGAATCCAAACGTTACTTATATCAATCTCCATCCTTCAGTGAAATATATAACTTAATTGATTTACTTCCAAAGGCCAAAAAGAATGCTCAAGAGGAAGCAGGTTAAATGCAGGTTAAGAAAGAGATTAATAATCTTGTTATATTGATGTACACAAACAGAATGTGTGCGTGTGTGAGTGTGTATGATGTACATGTACACAAATGGAAATAGAGCATTCTTAATCTGCATAAAAACACAGAGCATTCAAACAGCAGTTGCAATTAGGCAAAAAAAATCAGTGGAATAGTCAGCAAGTAAAATAATCATAGTTCTAGACCAACCCATACAATGAACAAGAAGTAGGATTATGAATTCTTCACTCCAAGCACAACAGACGGGTTAATGAAGTAAGATGAAGTCTATTGATTCAAAGTTCTGTATAAGGGATGCTATTAGATCCTGCTCTAATGAGAACATGTTGAGAGAAGCATACAGGAAGTATAGCATCTTTTCCTTCAATGTATATTTTCAACCTAAAGGATATAGGAATACACATTTCTTAATAAACAAAATTATTATAATTATATTTAGCATGTCTCTTTACATTCTTTTTTTAAAGACCTTTAAAGGTAGTATCAGCTTTTCAAGAACTACTTTTGTATTTAAAAAACTAAAATTACATTTTTATTCATCTCTAGAATTAATGTATTGCATGCCTTAACTACTTTCAACACAATATCTATGGAGATTCTCAATCATGTCCCGAAGGTGCTTTTGCAAAAGGTAACTGGACTTTCTTTGGGTTTTTTTCTTGAAAACATTTCATTTCTCATCCAAGAAGCTTCAAGTTTTCAAGGGGAAAAACCCAAGAAAATCCAGTTGCCTTTTGCAAAAGCACCTTTGGGATACTCTTTAGTATAATCTTAAAGATTAAGAATAGTCCTTTGTAGAAATATATTTATTTTTATTTATTTATTAATTCGACTTGTATGCTGCCCCCTCTCCAGAAGGACTCAGGGCGGCTCACAGATAAAAATGATACAATAAATTAAGTTAACTAAAATAGAATTAAATTACAGCAAGCCGAATTAAACTAAAAATCCCATAATACATATAAAACCCTTCCCCCGAGGAGTCAGCACAGCCCAGCCTGTTCAAACAGTCAAGTTTTTAGGTCGCGACGGAAGGTGCGGAGATCAGGGGCCAGGCGGAGCCCCAGAGGTAGTTGGTTCCAGAGAGCAGGAGCTGCCACAGAGTAGGCCCTTCCCCGGGACGTCGCCAGCTGACACTGAGTCGCAGACGGCACCCTGAGAAGTACCTGCCTGTGCGCTTGTACAGGGCGGTTGGTATTCGATGCCAGCAGTAGACGCTCCCGTAAATATTAAGTGCAAATCTACTAAGGAAGCTGATATTTATCACCATATTTTTTATTTGATCTTTTCTTTGATGATTGCTTGTGCATTTAGCATGACACTTATAATTGTTCATTATTATTGCTACTTGTATTATTTTCTGTGACAAGTAAGTTCTGATCAAGAGAAATAACTGATAGTGAATTTGATATGGTGTTTGAAATTTGCACCAAGTGGAATTGGTGTTAGGGAAACGAGGAGAACCAGAACAAATCTGTACCTCCCAATCCCAATTCCTGGGTCTGGTCTAGAAAGACATCATGATGGATGGTATTGAAACTTGTTAAGAAATCAAGAAGAGCCAGGATGTGTGCACCACTCCAATCCCTCTCCCATCAGGAGTGAGCTGTATAGGCAAACAATGGTGTCTTAGTCCCATGTCCAGTTCTGAAAACCAATGGAAAAGGATCTAGATAATCTTTGAATTCTCTAAAGCTGCCATAAGACCTCTTTTTCAACAATCTTCCCTTTAAAAAGGAGATTGGTGATTGGGTCATTTATTCAAGTTATTCAAACCAGCAATGGCTTCCTGAAGAGGGAATAAACCATTGCCTCTTTAAACAGCAGTAGGATCATTCCTTCTATCAAGGATGAATTCACCACTGCCAGGACTCAATAGCCTGTTACCTCCCAGGAAGCCTTAAGTAGCCAGGAGAGAGATAGGTTCAATACACAGGTGGCCATGCTAAAAGTTCCAAGAACTCTGTCAAGTTCATAAGGATTAAATCATCCCAGATAACCACACAAAAACTCAGTCACCTCCACAGGTTCTTTCTCAAAGATCAGTTTGGAACAAATCTGAGTCAATTCATTTGACAAATGCTTAGAATACTTCTCATACCAATCCTGGAGAACCTCCTCCAGAAAGGGCAAAGTCACTGATAAGTGTTAAAGGTACACCAGGTGGCTACCTAGGGACACAATAAGAACAGAAAAATTTGACATTTTGCTGCTTTTACCACCATGAAGTAAATCTTAAAAGGGGGCTCTAATTCATTCCAATCAGATTCACTCCTTGTTTTCCTTCATCTTGCAGTGCATTGCTTTCCCTCACAACAACATGACGTTGGGTACTGAAGCAATGAAAAGTCTCTGCTGGCTGGCTTGGAGTGAAATATGGAAAAGCTGCACACTACAATTAGAGTCACCGCTTAAGATATTGTATTGTGGCAATGCACAGAATAGTCAAAGGAAAGACAAACAGGGAGCAGCATTTTGAAAGTGTCAAGCAATTAAGAGGCAATTAGAAATTTCTATTATTTTTCCTCTTTTACCTACCATCTATTTCACAATAGCAGAAATATCAGGTACATGAGGTCACTGACTGCACAAGCATCACTGTTTGATTGGATGTCTGATGTCATGGAGTCACAGATGATAGATGATCATAAAATGTTGACCCAAATAACTGTGTTGAGAGCAGTCTGATCTTTTAACACTCAGCATGAAGTCCTTTACTGCTTTAAGCAACTCTGAAAAGAGTATAATTGTAGCTTACCTGTGAATCTTGAATTATATGTAACTGATCACCACAAAAATATAAAATTACTATACTAGAAGAACACCCTGGAACAATTAATCAGAAAGATCTAAGAGCACAGAAGCTGAAACTGATGAAAACTGAGTTACTTAATTGGCTGGAAACTCCCATAAATAATATTTTCACTCAGATTTTTTTTAAATTCAGCTCTGCAGGGATTTCACTATGTGCTTCAACTCCCATTCCAGATTTTACAACTGGGGATTATAGAATTGTATGCTTGCTTGCTATTATGAAATCCACATACATCTTTTTACCCAAGCAACAGAATGTTAAAGATAAGCAGACAACATAGATATTATAATAAACATCTTTATTTTAATAGAATATTAATATTCTATTAATATAAAGCATATTACTGAGAGCAATCTTAGCAAGGCAATTCCAAGAGAAAGAGGACAATAACAAATGCTAAAAATATTCTAGAATATAAAAGCCCTAGATAAAATAAGAATATGAATTTTAGAAGCTATAACATGAATTAATAACAAAACTAAATATAAAGTAAGAGATAATTGGAGGTGTACAAGAAAGGATAATAAATAAGAAATAATCTTGATAAAATTTATTCTACTACTGCAAGCATCCAATTGTTCAATTGGGAGAATGATATTAAAAGTCTAAAGATTACTTTTAAATTTTTTACATCCATGATGAATGACAATGAATAATTGAACTATGATTATGTGGAGACATATAAATTGAATGAGTTTTATGCCACAAATGCTGTTGTGATTGATAAAAGAAGAATTAGGAAAAGAAAGAAAATTCATATGACTTCCATACAACCTCTGCAAAGAACTGATGTAAGCTTCATCAAGAGACTTGCTAAATTTATGCAAAACCAAATCAGGAATAGAACTTGAGAAGCTTATTAGAGCATTTCCCCCAGAGGAGATAAGATTTGCAAAATCTGAAATTGTTCTTTCTGCTTTCCTCCTTCATCATAAATTTTCCCTTTGTTATTTCATTAATTCTATATGGAGGATGAAGATGGTTAACGGAATAAAAATACAATTAAAATAAAACAAAGATTCTTAATTTACTGATAGGAAGGTTAACTTTTCTGCAAAGAATTATTTTTGAATTGGGAGGCCAACTTACATTTCCCAATAACAGGACAAGCTGTTGAAAATAAAAGAACACAAAATGTAAAAAGATTTAAAATCAATACTGAAAAACACAAATGCTTTCAAAGATTAATCTGAAGATTAGTTTGAACAGGCTCAAGAGGTACTGTTGCCTAGTAAATTTAACATCTTTTTAACAGCTAGAGATTTTTATCTTCTACTTTCCTTCCCTACATAATTATGTCTTCTGTTTATCTCATATCCCCCCAGTTTTGTTCTCTTCTTTCTTTCTCATTCCTTCCTTCCCATTTCAGTTATTCTTTCTCTTATCCATTCTCCATGGATGGATGGATGGATGGATGGATGGATGGATGGATGGATGGATGGATGGATAGGCAGGCAGGCAGGCAGGCATGGTGATGGCGATGGCGATGGCGATAGTGATGAAAAGCTGGAAACTCTAACCACAATGTGACAAAAATAGTTTTACACATTGATTATAATATTTTCTGTTTACTCTTCCTTTGGGGAGGATGGATGATCTTAAATGCAGGTAAATAATACTCTCATAAATATATAAAAACAGGTTATAATCCAAATCTTATTGGATTAAATATATAAAAAAACAGGTTATAATCCAAATCTTATTTCCAAGAATAGAGACATTTCATCCATCTCTTTTAAAAGACTAAAGTCTGCAAGAGTAGAATACACCCTGGCTCAACTAAGATACTTTTTCAGTAAGTTCATTACAGTAATTCATGGAACAAAATATATGCAACAAACCCATTTATCTTGCTTCACATGACAAACTTATAATCAACTAATTACATGGAGTAGGTTACAAAAATGCTAAGTTAAAATATGATAATCTTATTGTGATTCACTATGGAATGCAAATTGGAATATATTGGCCTAGGACTAGGTTAGATGCCTTGCTTTAGCTCCTTGGACTCAATTCTTCTGTAACCCAACTTTCAGTTCTGACTGTCTGTTTTCTTTTTTTTTTTAATTTTTTTTAATTTTTAAATTTTTATACATCTCTGCGTGGGCAATGTGGTTCCAGATTATAACACTTGTACATAATCATACTTTCATTTCCACCAATCTTATATGATGTCATCTCATATCATTATCCATTTCACTCATCTTTAAATAAATTTCCATTTCATATTTCAATTCATTAATTCAATATCAATATCATTTCATCCATATATAGATTCCCAGTTCTTTATCCCCTATTATTTCCATTTTCAGCTTACCACCTATTTTATTTAACATCATTATTATCCTTAAGTTTCCCTAAGCCAATTATATAATAAACAATCTTAAAAAATAAAAATAAAAACCAATATATTTAGGACCCACATGGTATATCCCTTCAATCTATCTAATTTAATAATTCACTCCCCAGCTTTAAACATATTCACATTAAATAATCAACTGTATATGTTAAAACATATATTTTAAGATATCCCCCCCGAAATTGCTAAAATTTATCCAAAATTTATCTATATGTTTTAATACATTTCCATTCCCGTTTTAATCCTCCGATCTAAGAGTTCATAACAGCATAATTCATACACACACACACACACACACACATATTTAAAATAATCCTGAAATAATTTCCAATAAGATTGAAACTGAATGCCAATATACATTCCCATGTAGTATCCCCCTTATACAATCCCTAACCCTTATCTCTAAATCTTGAAACTTTTATCATTATCATTTTATCATAATCATTCCTTTTAATTTTGGCTAGATTTCCCTTTTCTACATTTCCCCAGTCTTTCTTCTTTTTTCCTTCTAATTTTATTTTTATTTCCCTCTGCCTGTCGGCCATGTTTCCCCCCTTTTTTCAGTTCTCTTTTTTTGGGTTTCTTCTTATGTATTCTCTTCTTCTTCTTCTTAGTCTTGAGTGTCTTATCTCTTTTATTTATTGTCTCTAATGTCAATGTGTCTGTTTTAAGTTATTTTATGTCCTTTGACAATGGTCCTTGTCTTCATGCTCGTTGAGGGTGTTATTTCCCTCTTTTAATTCACCCTCTCTGGGTTTCCTTTGTTCTTCCGCAAGCTGTGACGCCATTGCTTTACTCAGCATTAACTCCACCAATCTCATTCTTTCTTTAAACATCTCTCTCACATTTTGGAGCTCCAACTTAAATTCTTTGCTTATTTCCTCCGTTTCTTTGGTCTATTAAGTTATTCTTTATTTTATTAAAAGTCAAATTTTTCTGTTATAGTCCTTGTCAAAAGTCTCCGTTTTAACTGTAATCCCCTCTTCTTTTTTTTATAAAGCTTCCAGGGATCTTGTTATATACAACCAGTAATTTTCCATAGAAACATAAAAGAAGGAAATCTTTAACCCTTAGGTGGTGCTCTACAGGTGAAACTCGAAAAATAAGAATATCGTGCAAAAGTTCATTTATTTCAGTAATGCAACTTAAAAGGTGAAACTAATATATGAGATAAACTCATTACATGCAAAGTAAGATAGTTCAAGCTGTGATTTGCCATAACTGTGATGATTATGGCTTACAGCTCATGAAAACCCCAAATCCACAATCTCAGAAAGTTAGAATATGACATGCAATCTGTTAAGTTTGCATAGAGAGGCAGACACGGAGTGCTTCAGCTCTTAAGTTTTATTGTGACTTCAGCTCAGAACGGACCCAATTTGGCTTAGCCGAGGCAGCTATATATAGCCGGCTGCCTCGGCTGACAGCCAATCAGAGTGCAGGGTTTTCCCGCACTTTTTAACCAATGATTTCAAACACTTTACAAGAACAACCAATCAATTCAAACTGCATACATAACACCCCTCCCCACTAGGTTTAGTCCATACTCAAACCCCATCTATTTAATGTATTCTTTTAAATAGGTGGGGCTCTTGCGTGTACATAGAGACCTACGTGGTTCAGGTTTTTTAGGAGTCTCACATTGTGATAAAGGAAATGTATCTGTCAACATCTCCATGCTTGGACTACTATCAGGGTAGAACCTGTTTGGTTACTACAACCTGGTCTCTCCTCCCAGTCCAACTCCAACCCAAGGTCAGCACCCAAGTCTGGTAGTGATGTGCAATCTTCCATTTGTAAAATGGTTGTTGGCACTGTGACAGGTTTTGGGATGGTTCCTGTCATGTTAGCTCGTTACACATGGGGTTGGTTCTTACTTGCTGATTACCTCCATTATCTCCCCCTTCCCCCCTAGAAAAAGGAGTGGGTATGGAATCCAGAGAGGAGCAAGGGCGATGTTCCAGAAATGCTTGCAAGTCTGTTTTGCATTTTGGCCTGGGGGCTTGTTTGATTGCCTGGACTTTGGCTTCTGTGGGGTGGATGCCATGTTTATCAATCATGTAACCCAAGAATTCTACTTTGTCAGTTCTAAGTGTGCATTTGTCTTCTTTGACTTTTAACCCCGCTTTCTTGAATCTGGTTAGGACTTCTCTGAGTTTCTCATGTAAGTGAGTGTCATTTTCAGCAGAGATAAAAACATCATCAAAATAAGGCACCACCCCAGGCAACCCTTGTAACATCCTTTCCATAAGGCTTTGGAAAATGCCTGGTGCCACACTTGCTCCAAATTGTAATGTTTTGCATTTGAAAGCACCTCTATGGGTTACAATGGTTTGGGCCTCTGCAGTTGCATCATCAACTGTTAACTGTTGATATGCCTGGGCCAGGTCCAATTTGGTGAAGACTGTACCCCCGCCAAGAGAATGTAATAAATGATGCACCACTGGAACTGGATATGCGCTCTGTTGTAGCGCATAGTTCAATGTCCCCTTATAGTCCCCACAGATTCTTACAGACCCATCAGCCTTGACTGGTGTGACTATGGGTGTCTCCCACCTGGAGTGGTCAGTGGGCTCTAAAACCCCTTGAGCTTTTAGTTTATCTAATTGTGCATCAATTTTTTTCCTTTAAGGCAAATGGAACCCTTCTGGGTTTTAAACAGATTGGTTGTACCTTGGGATCTAGATTGAAAGTGATAGGGGTCCCCAAGTACTTGCCTAATCCGTCGCTGAAGACCTCTGGAAACTCAGACTTCAAGGCCTCTTCCCACTCAGTGTTGCTCACGTGATTGATGCCAGTCACCTTGATGCCCAGCGCGTTGAACCATTCAAGTCCCAGCAAACTTGGGTGATCCTTGTCAACGATGGTCAGGGGTAGGCGTTTGGTGTGGCCTTTGAACTTCACGTTGAATTCTCTTGTTCCAACTACTGGAATCTTGTTCCCTTGGTAATCTTTAAGAGTCAATGCCTGCTTCTTGAAGTGAGTCTTCTGAATATCTGGTAACAGTCTTTGAATAGTGTCCCATGACACCATAGATAGGTATGAGCCTGAGTCCACTTCCATTTGGCAAGGCCTTCCTTCAATAAGTACCTTGACATGCACTTTTCTGTTATTTAAAGAAGATGAATGACCAATAGTTACTGTCTGATGAGTTTCATTCTTCCCATTTGCTTCTGTGCTGTGCCCCATTTTCTCACTGAGGTTGTTTGGCTTGAATTCTTTGTCTTTGTTTGCAGCAAACTTCCTTCTGTTTGGTGGAGTTCTGAATGATTTGCAGACTCTTGCAAGGTGCCCTCTTTTTTCACAACGGAGGCAAATGGTGTCTAGAAACTTGCATTCAGTGCAGGGGTGGCTTCCCCCACAACCTCTGCAGTAGAAGTCTTGCCTCTTTCTTCCCAGGTCTTTTCTTTTCCGCTCCATTCTGAGTCTGTAAATTCCTTCCTCCACCTCACTGCAATCTGACTCAGAATCTAGTTCATCACAATGATTTGTGGTGGTCTTTTCCCCATCAGAATGGCTCGTGGCCCTGTTCATCTTCCTCATGGCTGCTGCTGAGGATTTGGTGGCTTCTGCTGAAGATGCTTCTTCTATGGCTTCTTTCAGCGTGATCTTAGGTTTCATTAATAACTTGCTCTGTAATACCTTGTCTTCAAGGCCCAACACAAAACGGTCGTGCATGGCCTCCTCTAAACTGTTGAATTCGCACGCACCCCCAATGTCTCTTCAACTTGCCACGAAGTCATTTACGCTTTCGTTTTCCCCCTGATCACGACGATAAAATTCGTGTCTCTTAATGAGGCACGATACTTGTGGCGCGTAATGGGCTCTTAACAGCCTTTCCAGATCAGGCCATTACCTTCACGTCTGCTGCTCCCGCTAGTGCCTTGGCCATCTTGAAAACCGCCGGACCACAGTACATGAGAAAGACCGCCCTCTTCCGCTGCTCGGAAATGGCGGCCAGATCGTTTCCCTCCAGATACATTTGGAAATGATCTGCATACGACTCCCAGTCTTCTGCTGTCGGATCAAACGGGGCTGGGGGTGTTCAGCGCAGCCATCTCACTCTGCTTCTGTTCCACGTCGCCTTCTCTTCAGGGGAATCCCACCCTCATCGCCAGTGTTAAGTTTGCATAGAGAGGCAGACATGGAGTGCTTCAGCTCTTAAGTTTTATTGTGACTTCAGCTCAGAACGGACCCAATTTGGCTTAGCCGAGGCAGCTATATATAGCCGGCTGCCTCGGCTGACAGCCAATCAGAGTGCAGGGTTTTCCCACACTTTTTAACCAATGATTTCAAACACTTTACAAGAACAACCAATCAATTCAAACTCTGCATACATAACACAATCAATGAAACAAGGATTGTACATAGAACAATATCGGACCTCTGAAAGGTATAAGCATGCATATGTACTCAGTACTTGGTTTGGACCCCTTTTGCAGCAATTACTGCCTCAATGCATGGAAGCTATCAGCCTGTGGCACTGCTGAGGTGTTATGGAAGACCAGGAGGCTTCAATAGCTGCCTTCAGCTCTTCTGCATTGTTCAGTCTCATGTCTCTCATCTTTCTCTTGGCAATGCCCCATAGATTCTCTATGGGGTTCAGGTCAGGCGACTTTGCTGGCCAATCAAGCACAGTAATCCCACAGTCATTGGACCAGGTTTTGGTGCTTTTGGCAGTGTGGGCAGGTGCCAAGTCCTTCTGGAAATTGAAGTCAGCATCCCCATAAAGGTCATCTGTGAAAGGAAGCATGAAGTGCTCCAAAATCTCCTGGTAGATGGCTGCGTTGACCCTGGACTTAATGAAGCACAGTGGACCAACACCAGCAGATGACATGGCTCCCCAAATCAACACAGACTGTGGAAACTTCACACTGGACTTCAAGCATCTTGCAGTGTGTGCCTCTCCATTCTTCCTCCATACTCTGGGTCCTTGGTTTCCAAATGAGATGCAAAAGTTGCTCTCATCAGAAAAGAGGACTTTGAACCACTGAGCAACAGACCAGGTCTGCTTTTCTTTAGCCCAGGTAAGACGCTTCTGACGTTGTTTGTTGTTCAGGAGCGGCTTGACAAGAGGAATACAACATTTGAAGCCCATGTCCAGGATCCGTCTGTGTGTGGTGGCTCTTGATGCTCTGACTCCAGCCTCAGTCCACTCCTTGTGAAAGTCCCCAACGCTTTTGAATGGCCTTTTCCTGACAATCCTCTCCAGGCTGCGGTCATCCCTGCTGCTTGTGCACCTTTTTCTTCCACACTTTCCCCTTCCACATAACTTTCTATTAATGTGCTTTGATACAGCACTTTGGGAACATTCAACTTCTTTTGCAATTACCGTTTGAGGCTTTCCCTCCTTATGGAGGGTGTCAATGATGGTTTTCTGCACAACTGTCAGGTCAGCAGTCTTTCCCATGATTGTGATTCCTACTGAACCAGACTGAGAGACCATTTAAAGGCTCAGGAACCCTTTGCAGGTGTTATGGTTTAATTAGCTGATTGGAGTGGGCCACTTTGAGCCTAGAATTTTGCACTTTTTCACAATATTCTAATTTTCTGAGATTGTGGATTTGGGGTTTTCATGAGGTGTAACCCATAATCAACACAATTATGATAAATCACGGCTTGAACTATCTTGCTTTGCATGTAATGAGTCTATATCATATATTAGTTTCACCTTTTAAGTTGCATTACTGAAATAAATGAACTTTTGCACGATATTCTAATTTTTCGAGTTTCACCTGTATATCACTTTCTTCTTAGAATTCTTTTATTTTTAATTCACTTTTCCGTAGTATTAATATTAGATTTAACCAATTCCAAATAAGTCCAGCATTTTATCTAATGCCTGATTATTGTCCAATTCTATATGTTATTCCAAATTTAGTCTCTAATCACATATAATTCTTTTATTTCCGGTTTTTTCTTTACCTTATATTTTCCTCTTATTTCTCGTTCAGTGCTACCACTCTTCCAAATGAGGGCTCTTTCTGTCCACTTTTCTAGGTTATCAAAAAGAATATTCAAAGTTTTTTATTCAGTTATTATTATTATTATTATTACACGCCACTCACCACTTGTTACACGCCACTCACCACTTTTACCCTCCAGCACAAAACTTGTGTCCCGGCAGCTTCCCGTCTTCAGGGCAGCCATTAAAAACTGCCGCTTCTCCCTGTCTTCTAGGGGAGTTTGCCAAGCCAGGGAGGGGAGATGTGGGTCCCCTCAACCCAGCTGGCGGTCTCCCCCTCTTCCCCCACCCCTATGAGGTCAGTCAGATGGATCTGGTCCTTTAAGGATCCCTCCAACAGGGTAAGCACGGATCAAAGCTGCACACAATTGTGGTCTCTGATCCATCATTGACCAGAACGCCACTGGAAGTCTGTTTCCTGATCCTTGATCTATCTGCCTCTCTTTGGCTGATTTGAATCTGATAACTCACATGGAGTATCCTAAAGGAAAATAATTATGATGACTTTTACACATACACAGGATCCAGAAAATCACTAAGTTCTGCATCTACTTGCAACAGACTTTTATAAAACTTGTGAATACTTCATAGCAATAGCACTTAGACTTATATATCACTTCCCAGTGCTTTACTGCCCTCTCTAAGCAGTTTACAGGATCATCATATTGCCCCCAACAATCTGGGTCCTCCTTTACCAACCTCAGAAGGACAGAAGCTACCAGTTGAACAGTACACTTCTACAACTGATAGCTTTTCCCACTCTCTTACATAACATCAAATTAATGTTCCATTGGGAAATCTTTAAAGTGATCTCAATGTTTTAGATAACAAATGTGGTCACAATTCATCATGCTTTTCCACAGGTCTAAACTGTGTATCTATGATATTATATTAATTACCTCCTCTAGAGCTAAAGTATTTCCTATGGAATATTTAAATACTCCCATGACAGGAATAACTAGCTGTTTGGGAAGGATCGTCTGTTACAGAAAAACAGTACCATTAAAATATTCTTCCTCAGTACTGCTGTCTAATTTGAAATTAGGGGATGGGAGCAGCAGATATATTTATCATTTACACATTGTGTGATCTATGTTGACATATAAAGTTTGGTCATATTTATGGTTTCAAAATATATACCACATAATATATACCACATTCTGATTTCCTTGCTTCATACATACTGTTCTGAAAATTAACCTGTATATATAGGCCAGAAAGCTACAGGGATAGCATGTTATACTGAAGAATTGACTTTTCCATTTATAGCTTGATACTTCTATTTAAAGTATTGGCTGCTTATCATGTAGCTAATTTATATGTAGAACCGTCAACTTAATAGTATATGCAGGTATGTATATGTGTATGTAGTGTGAGAAATAAATAAAAAGTGTTACCTATGAAGCAACACAAAGTATTTTTTTTTCTTTTGCTTACACAATTGATTCACCCTAAGGAGAAAAACAGTACATCTGCTATTTATTTTTGACTATAGTTAAAGTAGTATCAGAGGAGGTGCTCCTTTCCAATTAAAATCTTCTCCCAGTGGTTTCTACTGGCCCAATTTTATCTGCCTGGCCAGGCATGCTATGGATCATGTCAGACAAGGAAGGTCAGCTAGCAAGGACTAGTCTTATCTGCCATAGCCCCTGCCTTCTAGAAATTCTTCCTTCAAAGTTGAGAATGACCCCAACCCTATTGGCATTTCACAAGGCTTTCTGCCAACAATGTGAAGGGCCCAGTTTTCTATTGACATCTATGAAGATGTTTGTTTCTTGGCTGTAATATGTATTTAAGTCTGTACTATGCTGTAACTATTTTTAGTTGTTTTATGATTGTTCACTGCCATGGGTCACTTGTTTGAGATGGGTCACTATAGAAATTAAATGCATTATACATAAATAAATGAATAAAAATCAAGTCTCTGAACGATGCAGATATTATGTGTTTATTGTTTTGGTGTAGAAAAGATGAGCCTTTCTTTCTCCATCTACTTCATCAAGAAGTTAAACCAGTGCAGTAGAGAAAATGAATTGTATAGTAAATATGTACCAAGGTATTTTAATGAAATTAATAATGAAATGAAATTATCAGTGAAATGCATTTACCATGCCAGCATGTAGAACCAGTTTTCTGTAAGTGACAATATTATAAAGGCAAATCACATTTGAAAAAAAACCTTAATATTATATTGAACATAATTCAAATTATGTTTTTCAAATAAGTTTTGTTCAGTTAGATAAAATACTTGTTGAATTTGCCAGATTTTGTTTATCCCCATTACATCAGATTGATGACTATATAGTGTGCCATTAAATTTATGTCAATTTTTAGCAAACACATAGATAGATTTTCTCTAGGATTTGTATCAGATATACTGAATATAATTCTAGCCAACTTTAGAAGTATCTCTATACATAATACATCCATTTAAGAGCCTGTGATTTAAAGAATAATGAGCATCTTAAAGGATGTCCTTTCTTTGGTAATAGTGCTTTTGGGGAAATTGCTTCTATTTTGATTGTCACATAAGTTGGTATCGGTATGTTCTGCTTTCATGGGCCTCATATATGCTGAATCTGTATTTCTCCATGAAGCAATAGCAACACAGCCTCCTCTATCAGCCTGAATTCACATAATCATGCTCCATGAGGTCCACCGTGAAGCAAATCTCCAGCCTGCAAAAGTAATCCCATTGCTTTTACAGGCTTCCTGCAATCTTGCAGAAAACTGCCAAATATTCTAGTGCTGCAATCCATAGAAATAGCTCCTTTCCTCCAATTTACTTCTGCATAGTGCTTGTCTGCATATCTCCAGTCTTTTTCATTCTGTCTGGAGATGTTTGTTCCCTTCCACAATCCACATCATTCACCTTTCCCACGCTCCTGCGTCCCAGCCTACAGCAGTAGAAGCAGTGCAGAGGATCCACACAGACTACATTGCATGTGAGACAAGGATCCATACTATGGGGTGGAAACAAAAGAGAATGGCTTCCACATGACTCTGCCTATTCCAGATTCTAGCCTAATGGATGGAAACTAATCAAGGAGAGAAGCAACCTAGAACTAAGGAGAAATTTCTTGACAGAACAATTAATCAGTGGAATGATTTGCCACCAGAAGTTGAGGGTGCTCCAACACTGGAGGTTTTTAAAAAGAGATTGGATAACCATCTGTGTGCTGTCCAGCCAGTTTAGAGTTAATAGGATTTGGGATAGGTAGTTAGGAATTGAGAGCTGTTCCCTTAAGGGAATGCATCATGGTAAATGTAGTTAAGGTATCCTGGGAAATGTAGTCCATGTCATGTGGTCACATCTGTAATCCTGATTGGTCACTAAATTGACCCTTGTTGGGTTGGGGGAGGCTTCCTCACTCTAGCCTGAATCTTATACCATAGCCTGAATCTTATACAATCATCATTACAATCATCATCATAGGGATGAGAGTTTAATATCTTTCTACACCACAATTCAGAAATGCAAAGGATTGGACATTAAGAAGAACCTCATCATAACTGAGTTGACAGGATGCCTGATGAACCAGTAAAAAATACTTTGTATAGATGTTTTGTGGAGTTGCTCTGTCTGCTTTATACCCATCCAGCGTGTAATAAGCAGAACAATCTGTCTGACGTGGCTTTCCTTTCCACCAGCCAGTTCCCTTGACAGATCTCTCCTAGGTCCTCTTGCTCCTGCTGGATCTCCAACTGTGGGTTTTTTTAACTCCTAGTTACACACAGTATCATCAGATCATACTGTAACTAAACAACTCCAAAACTGGTCAGCATCCTCCTCCTCCCTTAATGCTTCTGCCCTTTTCTATATTTACCATTAAAAGGCAGGTGCTCAGTTCTGAAGTTTATCTCCTCTAGATGTCTTCCTTGTAGGAGATCTCAAAAACTTCAACATGTTACTTTTTCTATTAGTCATAGACTCTACTTTTATATTAGCTCCATTTCTGCTGGGCCTTAACTTTGCTAACCATGCTTGGGGAGCTGTTTCTTTCCACATTTGGGGATTTAGACTTACTCCCTCTGAACTCCTCTCATTTAATGTTGTTAAAGAAAGTCTTTTCAGAGGGGCTCCTTGTTTTTCATACTTTTTATTTCATATTTGGTTTCCATCTCCTTGTATTTGTCTTTTTGTTCTATTTTTCAATACCTTGTAGCAAAAGGAAGTAAATATTAGTATCTAGTACAAGATCATCCAACGTGTTTGAAAGCTCAGTGGGCATGCAGTTCTAAATTCCCTGGTCTCTGTATGCCATTAACCTACCATGCTTTGAGTTCAGATATCATAATATAGCTTCTTTGATTTTGACTGGAAATACAGTGCAAGCCCAGCCACTATGGTTTATGGATCACAGATGATTGGAATATATGAATCCAGGCAGTAGATCTCATTTTCCACTCCACTGCTCCTTCCTTTAGCATGTATTGTCCTTGCAAAAATTGTTTCGTTTACGCAATTGATACAAACACTTTCTGCTTATTTACTTGAAGAGATTTATATAGCGTCCTTCATTGCTAATTCTAGGCTAGGTTACAAAAAAAGCCAGTTGGGCATAGCACATTTAATAAGCCATGCATAAAATGTTTTTCAGGTAAGGAAATATCAACATGCAGTGTTGTTGTCATCTTTGTGCTGACTATTGCTTTTCCTAAATTATACTAAAGAAATCAGTTGTGATTGATGTTAAAACTTTTAAGAAGAGTGAAGTTGTTGTAATGTTTGTTTTTATAGCTATTCTTCATTTTCTACTGGGTAAACAGATGACACAAAATGCAATCAATGAGACCCTTTCTTCCTTTAGTAGTGATCTTGTTACTTTATTAAGGGATGTTTTTCTTTTAACTTTACTAGAAAATACAATTTGAAGATATAACAAATGAATTGTGACTATCAAGATGGCATTTGTGTATCAGCTATTATCATGGGACTATTAGAACAACTATAATAATCTCTGTCCATGCAATCCTTAGTACTTCTTTAACTTTGTTAAAGTTGGTTTTCCTGAATCCAATGTGCACATATATTTATGCTAAAAATTATCTTCCTGTAATATCTTGCTTTCCAATATGATATAGCAGTTCCTTCCAAAGTTTCCAAGGCTTTTATCTTTTCTACTAGCGTTTCCCTATTATTTGGGATCCTATCTAGGACATCCAATCCCTTGTCTCATCTGCAAAACTCTTGAAAATGAAGTAGCCCTTTGCACTTTCCAGGTGAAAAAAAATCTGCCTGCCCTATTTACCTAAAGATAAAGCTCACTTTATTTGCAGATAAAGTAAGGCAACTAAGTAAGCACTCAGAAATGAGGCTATATTTTTGTAGGTAGAAAATAGTTGCACTAGATGTTCTGGTATGCGTTAGTTCCTGAGCTCATTATTTCTTGAAACTTTTTTCACGATCAACCTGAAAGAGTTTATCAAATGGGCAGAGACAATTGTCCTAGAGGCACCCAGATATGCACACATACAGTAATTCTTACTTTCTATTAACTAACTGACTGACTGATTGATTGACTAATTGATTCAAGTCAGTCCAACTTTGGCCAGTAATTTCTCTCCTCTTCCCCACCACTTTGCTATTGTGGCCATCACTCAGCCCCTCACCCAGAGAATCCCAATATTCCTTACAATTTCTACTCACCCCTCACATCTACCATATACCATGCAACTTGATTTAAATTGATCTCCCTCTCCTGTTCCCCATGTCACTAAAAAAAAAAACTCCACCTTGGTCTACCTTATCTCATTTTGCTTTTTTTTTAATCTCATTTTGCTTCCTGGGTCTCTTCAACGTTGAATTCATCCTCAAAACCATTAAAATATTCATAAGGTTAAAGCAGCTTATCTGGCAGTTTGATTGTAACAAACAGCAAACAGGCAGTTTTCAGCCTTAGATACAGACGTTCACTCATCACTTTGCACATTTGAGTCATTTAAATGATGCATGGTTTTATTTTATTTCCTCTGTGTCTGTTGGCTATCTTTGTTGAATAGCACAATTCAACATAATTAAAAATGGGATAAATAAAATAAAAACCAGATGAATAAATTGGGAACAGCAGTCATCCAAGCCCTTACAGAGTACATGTGAGATATAGAAAGTGAAGAGATAAGAAATAGGAAGAGTTCCATTACATGAGCTGTAGTAGTATGTTCATAACAATAGGAGATGTAGTTTCTGGACCATTAATATTGTATATTTTAATCTCATCATTGTTATCATTAGTGCCATGATGATAACTACTTTAGTATGAAAAAGTTTTTAAAAAACTCCTTTATTTTATGGATTATTGCCTAATTCCTAATTGTTAAACATCAAGTATTTCTTGAATATTTGATCAGGACAGAAGGGGAATTCAATAACTACAAATAATTCCATAATACGTTCGTGTACATAGACATAGATAGTTTTGGAATATGTCATGACCTTGTACAGGTAGTCCTCAACTTACAACACTTCATTTTGTGACCGTTCAAAGTTATAACGGCACTGAAAAATGTGACATTACTTTTCACACTTATGACCTATGCATCCCCATGATTGAAATTCAGATGCTTGGCAAGTTGGTTCATGTTTATGACAGTCAGACCTTCTGACAAGTGAATTCAATGAGGAATCCAGATTCACTTAACAACCGTGTTACTAACTTAACAAATATAATGATTCACTTAACAAGTCTGGCAAGAAAAGTCGTAAAATGGGACAAACTCACTTAACAAATGTTTCACTTAGCAAAATAAATTTTGGGCTAAATTTTGGTCATAACTCGAGGACTACCTGTGCTTGTTACAAAATTGAAATGTCAACAATATATTCAGCAATATATACTGGCTAAGCTAAAGCATATCGACTCAGCACGTTTTCCCGATAACCTAAGAATGACACAGTATTTCTCACCTACTCTTTCCAGCTCATTACCTTAAAAGTATTCTTTGTGATAGCTAAAAATGTGAAATTAAGTAGGACATTGAAATATGTTAGTATATCAATGTTTAAAGCTATACAGGTATCCCTCAACTTACATCCACAATTGAGCCCAAAATTTATGCTGTTAAGTGGGAAACGTGTTAAGTGAGTTTTGCCTCATTTTGCAACTTTTCTTGCCATGTTTGTTAAATGAATCACTATAGTTGTTAAATTAGCAACACATTTGTTAAGTGAATCTGGTTTCCCCATTGACTTTGCTTGTCAGAAGATCACAGAAGGGGATCATATGACCCCAGGATACTGCAACTGTCATAAATGTGAGTCAGTTGTCAAGCATCTGAATGTAATTTACATGACCATGGGGATGCTGCAATGGTCAGAAGTGTGCAAAATATCTTCTTCCCTGAATTAACTTTCTAGAGAAACAACTCTGTGGATCAGCTATGCCAAAGAATGTTGATAAAACAAGGAGATAATATTAAGAGACAAGCATAGGCTTGTAAGATGTAAGATGTATATGTACATGTTACATGTTTGTAACATGTAAGGGCGTGGATAAGCGCACCAATGTGCCTACCGTCCCTGTCCTAATGTCTCCCTTTTATTCGTACCCATTTCATGTAATCATAATCATGTTCTAATTATATTTGTTATCTAATTGACAAATAAATATAAATTAAAAATAAATAAATAAAAAATAAATAGGCTCTGGGAACCAAGACCAATTGGTATAAACCCCTTAACCTCAACTGACTAGATGGCAACTCATGGAATGTCCTCTGTATTCTCTCAGTATACTATTCTTTTTGTAATTCCACTCTATTACCTCATAGAATCAATTCCATATCCGATCTCACTGATACAGAGCTTCTCCTATATCCAATCAATTATATTTAATTGCTTTGCTATATCTGATCAGAAACTATGCTAATTTACATAATTATCCATAGAAAGATTGCATCCTCATCACTTTGCGCTGCTTCTACTGACTCCAGTAACATAATTAACAATCTGAGCTTCAATAAATTCTTGGGAAATTTATGTGAGATTTTTTTCCCTACAGAGTAAGTTTGCTAAATCTGGGTAAAATAATGCTTCCCTAGAAAGCCAAGTTTTCCAAGTCTTATATGAAGCTGAAATATTATTGTTCTTCTCGTAGTTGCTGCTGTTGTGGTCAAACCCAATACTTGCATATGTTTACAAGGCAAAATAATCATGCCTTGATGGCATATGGCTGCTATACAATGCTGTGACGATCTGATTTGATACTTATTCCTTTGATACAAGGAAGGAAAAAAAGTACAGTATGAGCTGGGGATCAGATGAAAGCGGCATCTTAAAGATCATCTGGGGCATCTTCCAGCCATGGTTAGGAAAAAACCTATAGTAAGTTCTAAGAGAGCTGATTTAAAGCAAAAGACAATGTTATCTCTGTTGCACACAGCAGCCCAACTAAAGGAATCGTCTCTTTTTACAGTATTCTTTTTCTGATTTGGGGAGTAAAATAACCATACACAAGGGAAGGATGAAAAAAGTATAAAAAGATGTCCTCATCTATTAAAAAATAAACATTGGATTCAGAGTTGCTGCTATTTCTCTTTTGTCTCAAAAATGACTGATACCAGAACTAATTTTAAAACATCTATTAAAACATGTTTTAACTTGAAACTATGATAACTCTGAAACTGCAAGAAAACTGGTCTGTGTACGGGCTGAAAATCCAGGGTAAAAAGCTCATACTTCTCATTAAAATGTGGCTTTGATTTGTTTTGTTTACTTTCAATGAAATGGTGTTAATTTGTAAGGTTGCGAGGGTCTATCCCTGTTTCAATTGATATTTAGATTATATTTTAATTATTAATACCAACTAACCATAATGACATGGGGAGGGGCACAAAATTTCTTAGAAGTCCCAGAGAGATGAAGTATGGAGAAAGAAAGACAACATAAGGTTAGCTTAGAATTTGTTATGTTCATTTTCTGCTTCATTTTATTCAAAGCCGAAGTTTTCTATCTTGGGCAACTTCCAGATTTATGGATTTCCAATATCCAGAATTCTTAACAATACCCACGCTAGCTGGGAATGCTGGGGAATTCCCATACCAATAAAGGAGAATATCTGTAACTCAAGGTTGACATGAGGTGCCCTCCACGCTTGTTTGTTTCCTAGGCTATGATGTTGATACTGATGATGTTACCTAGTTTGGGTAATCAAACATCTGCAAGAAAACAAGCAAGCTCAGAGAGTACCAAGACCGCTCAATCCATATATCCATACCAATTAACCCAAGAACTGAAAACATGGGGATGCTAGTTTTATGGCACAGAAACTATATTATAGTAATTCTTTGCTTCTCCATTACAAGCATTGTATATTAAAAAATTCTATACAATGACGGCACAAGCTTAGACTGTCTTTATTTCTATAGTCATAGATATTTACGTAGGCAATTACCAGGACAGCAAATGATGTAAGCATCATTGTGCCATTGCAATATAAAATACACTCTATGCGTTGTGATGTCACGTACACATATGAAAGGGATGGAATATATATCAAGATGGCATAATGTTGCTTTCATCATTTTGAGGAAAGGATTGGATTTATTTATTTTATGTATTAAATTTATATGCTGCATGACTCCCATCCTGTACATGTCTCTGGCTTGTTAATATTCATAAGGAAAAACTGATGCTCAATGCAAACTGCACTTAAGTTAAAATGATTGCCATTAAAAAAAAAGTTACGTCCTTCAAATTCAGCTTGTTCCATGGCTAGCATTATTTAAGTGAATGGCTAGTAGGTGGTTACTAAAACTGAAGAATAATGTGGCCAGAATCCCTTCTCAGATTTTCCCTCTCCTCTAAGCACAGGGAAAAGGAGGTAAATCAGCCATATGATCAAATAGAATGTATTTTGTTCCAAGGATTTTTTTAAGAAGTAAGTACTATGTCAAGGAATAAATATCAATGCTGATGTTGCAAACAATGCAGACTATCATGTCCCTCCTATCAATGCTATTCTATTCATCTAATATTGTTTTTCCTGCTCTCACTGTTTAATGAGTACAATAGCTGATGAAGTGTGCTCGGCTTGGTTCCTGAATTCATCCAACAGAAGAAAGGCAGATAACTCACATACAGAGATGGCTTTAATTCCAAATCAGACTGCCCAATCTAAACTCAACAATAAACCTTTTAAGTGGATTTCATGCTGAACCACCACTCCTACTGCCATCAATTACTACCTACATTTCACATGAATTTCTAAAAAATGAATTATATTACAATGTATTTATTACTAGGTAGTTTGCATATTCATTGTGCATATGTATTGGTTCAGATTATTTTTAAAAAAAATTGCACTATTTTGAAATGTTTAAACATTGGAATGTTTAAAATGTTTTAAATATAAATAAAATAAAAAGTTCCTAAAAAGTAGGAATAGATGACTTAATACAGTCCTTTTTTTCTTTATTTCAGTTCTTAATAACACATCCACTCCGGCAAACAGCAAGAATTTGAGGAACTTGTAGTCCAAAATACTTGGAATATACAAAGTTGCCTATGTTAATAGCAGATTATTAGTTACATAAGCATCAGTTATAAACTCCAAAACTTATTGCATGTTGTGAAACAACTTACAGGAAAGTTTGTACATTTTTTGTGAGAGATTATCTAAATCCTCTAGATCTATGCTTACCTATTTTCCCACTCCAGAAATAGATATGTAGAATATACTCCACCAAATAAATAAACAAATGGTGTTATCACTGAAGTCAAATGGCCATGACCATTATGCAGACAGAATTACCTAGTTCCTTTTTATTGTTAGGGTTAGTAAATATGCTACATTTAGTTAAAACACTGGTGCATAACAAAAAGTAACTGATGTATTGTCCAAACTTAAATTACTGAAGCAAAGTCAGTAGTTTTGTTTTAATCCCCTATCTAGAACCATTACTGAATCAAGATATATACAAATTGCTATAAGGCTGCTGAGGATATTTCAAGAGTTTCACTTCCCACTGTTGATCATTCTGCTGTGATATCAATAACTAAAATACAATCCATATTTGGGCATGGATACCTATTGTAATTTACTGATATTTATTTTTTTCACATTCGTCTCTTAAATAAATAGCGGTATATATTGTCAGAATGCAAGGCTTTCACCATTCCAGTTACTGCACCTTTGCCTGTATTTTGGATTACATCACTTGGCACTAGTTCATGTACTGTAGCTATATACAAAAGTCAGTATATTTTGCTACAGTGATTTTTTTCAAGGAACTAACTTGCATTAGCAGCACTTTATTGTTCATATATTGCATATAAGGAACACAGGGACTCTCTATTTCACCTTATTTTAAGCAGTACACAACATCCCCTTAAGCAAGCCTGCTGCATTATAAAACTTAACCATTTCCTTGCTTCATAACATACATGCAACAAACTTCACATTAGAGTTAAACTCCCTTTCTTCCTACAAGTACATACTTAACCTAATATCAAAATCAAAATATGCTGTTCCATTATTCATTCAACTCATTAATGCCATAAACTACACAATAACATGACAGTCCATTGCTCTAAAACCTCTGAACTGCAGGAATATTTCCAAGTACCTTAAACCCAACATTAAATATTCATTGCAGCCAGCCATAGCTTCAATTGTTTCCTGGTCCCCAAAACCCTTAGTTAACATTATTCCTCCAGGAATTGACATCGCAATCAAATCTACTTTGCACAACCTTACATAGCCATGTAAGAAATATATCTAGAAAAAATATATACCTAGAATACAGCAAGTCTATACTTCTAAAGAAAAAATACAGGATGCAAATAAAAAATCAGCTACATCTAAATCATCATAACACTGCAGGATGCATTCAGTTGGAGAAGTGTTCTACAACATTCCAGAGTTTCCATAACCTCTCAGCAATTAGATGCCTTCATGGGACATAGATGTGAAAACTGGTTTGCAGCAGATAGTGGTTAAAAAAAAGACAGAGAGAGATGAAGCATATAATATGAAAACAGAAAGCTATTTGCACTTCTGGAGGGACTGAACAATGACCTATTTGGGCATCATACCGGGTAAAGTATATTACATCACATGCAATCCTATATATGTTTATTCAGAAGTAAATCCATGTCGGACATGCTCCCAAATCAGCATACATGGGATTGTCATTTAAATACTGTCCCCACATACTTTGTTTTTTATTCCACTTTTGGTATTCTTGGGAGGTAGGTTTAAGTAGGGACAACCTAGGTTGAGGGGTAGTGTTGATACCAAGTTGGTCTTGTGCCATGTCGAAGTAAAGCTAGTCTCATCCTGACTTCACGAGCACGTCTGAGTCCTAGGTGCGAATTCTCCCTCAGCCCAAAACGCTGCCAGTCGTCAAGAAGTTTCCGCTCCAGCTCAGCTTTCGCACCTGTAAAATGGGTCGATTAACCCGCTTGGCGGGCTTATCGAAAGAAGGATTTAAAGGGAACGGCAGTCAGCCAAGCGTTTCAGGAGAGAGCAACAAAAGTGGCTTACATGCTCCAATTTGTCTTTCCTTCTCAGCCAGACGCTGGCACTGTAGTCCTGCTGCTTGACGGCGCTGTAGAAGTTGGAGCCCACTCGGGTCAGGCTGGGCGAGGGTTCCCGGGGTCTGCTCTTCAGCCTCATCTGCTCGAAGCCCTCAGGGCGGGTCGAGGAGGCGAGCCACTCGCTCCTGCCTTCCATCTTGACATGACAAGGCAAAGTCCCCGGCGGACCCAAAGAAGACACCGGGCGGAGGAGAGCCGCGAGGAAAGGCGGCGAGCGCGGGGCTGGGTTTAAGAACAAAGCGCCGACGACGACGAAGCGCTGGGGGACACCCGACGGAGGCAAACGACAGGCAGTCTCGAGGAAAACGGCGCGCCCAAGTGCCCGGTGGGGAAGACCAGGCGGAGAGAGCCTCTGCTGGGGCAGGAGCCCAGTCTGGCCCCCGCCGAGCTGGAGCTCGCTGCCGGCGCAGCCCTAACCAGCTCTTTGCGGCACTGGCTGCTGACAGAAGCTCGAGCAAATGAGGGGAAATCCAAGAGCGGCCACACACATTCTCGGGCGGGCAGGGAAGAAAGGAGGGAGGGACCGAGGCGTGGAGGGAGGGAGGGAAAGAGGGAGGGAAGAACGCAGGCAGCAGCGGCCACGGGGAGCTGAGGGGTGCGCGCCCCCTCCCATCCCACGGATTCCACCAGCCTGCAGGTTGGTGCAGTGGCGGGGCTGCGTCCTTTGCGTCCGTCCCGCGCCTCCGCTTGTTTCGCCGCGGCTAAGGCAAAAACTTCTGCCGCCGCCGCCGCCATTCGAACCGGCCGGGCATCTCCGGCAGAAATGCCCTTTCATGGCTCGTGCTAGAGCGGAATGACATTGGAATCATTTCGACGAGGTTGCCACCAGCCTCACTCGTCGACGGCACAGCATCAACTGGTCTCCATCAAAAGTTGTCCACGCTTGTATATCCACGCGTACACACACACACACACACACACACACACACACCACGCGCACCCCGCTCGGACCCTGGGCGAAAAGTTAAGCAATGGGGAGCTGGACCGTCGCCCGCCGCTGGCGAGCGTAGCCTTGGGAAGATGCAGGCAGAGCGAATAGCGATTGAATCGAACGGGACTTTTAAGTTGTGGGCCTTGCCAAACGGCTCACTTGGGAATCGTCTGCCCCAATTCTTGAATCCGCAAGAAAACTCAACGGGCAGGAAATGTGCCAATCCCCCCGTCCCCCTCCGAATTTATTGCCTCGGTTTCAAGTCACTACCTTCACTGGAATGCTCTGTAAGACCATAAAACATAGAAGCTAACGGTTGGTGCGTACCTTGAAGCTGTCCTTGAACCGTCTCAGTAACGTTGTAGAGTTAAGGATGATTTGAGTTGGAGATGACAGCAAAGTCGCCTTGCTTTGGCTGTAGTTAGGGGGCTCATCAACAGCATTATGTGATCACAGCTTTGCCTTGAGATGTCAACAATAGCCCCTTTGCCTTGACAACCTCCACTCTGGTGTAAAATGCTGCAGAGACTGGCCTTTCCCGTCTTACTGAGGGCATCATCTGCACCCCAAGAAAAGATGTGATCAAAGTGCTGGTGTCCCAGTGACTGGAGGGCTGAGTTTGGATGGGGTGAAATCGACTTAGGCTTCATAAGATGGACTGGTTATAGATTTAGAAACCAGAAGAACAGAGTTGGAAGGAACCTTGGAGGTCTTCTAGTCCAACTGCCTGCTCAATCAGGAGATCCTATACCTTTCCAGACAAGTGGCTGTCCAATCTCTTGTTAAATATCTTAGTGATGGACTACCCACAACTTCTGAATGCAATCAGTTCCATTGATTGTTTTAACTGTCAGGAGATTTGTCCTTACTTTTAGGTTGGTTCTCTCCTTGATCAGTTTCCATTCATTGCTTCTTGACTTACCTTCAGGTGCTTTGGACTAGAGAATAGGTTGACTCCCTCTTCTTTGTGGCAGCTCCTTAGATATTGGAACACTGCTATCATGTCATCGCTGGCCCTTCTTTTTATTAAACTAAATCAAACCAATTGATTCAGGAGGAAGGAAGGTGTTGCAACATCGAAGTTGATCAGGATCTCAGTCTGCAAGTTTCCTGGACTCAGAGATGATCTCAGAAAAATAGATTGCGATCTCTATATAATTTTCTCTTGTAAACCAATTGTGGCAAACACATGCTCTTATGGCATTAATTTGACTACTTCAATAAATTGTAAATGGGGCTGCCCTTCAAAATGATTTCAGAGTTGTAGATGGCTGAAAATGAAGGCGCTTGTATAATAATCATGCAACTTAGTTTGCCCAGGTGACACCTCTACTTTGGGACTTCTCTAGATTGTGGGTGCATAAAAATCCTTAATGTTTTGTCACCCCAAATTCAAGGAACAAGAAGTATATTTTGGGAGATATGAGCTAATCTCCTTCCTTTTGGTCACTACAGAGATTTGTTCCCCAGAAGTCACTATAGATTTGTCAAGAAATCTTGCCAGATATTTTATTGAGTTACTCCTTTAGTAGATTGTGAGAATGCTATAAATATATAATACTATGATTTCAACGAAGTGTGACAAAGTACCCCATGACATGCTGATTGACTTAAGTGTAAGCATGACAATTAAGTGACCATAGTGTGTGCTTGGAAGTTAAATTGTGTCTTCAAGGCTTGTCAATATACGTCAAATCTGTAGCTGACAGCAGAAATTTCAAAGTCTCATTGAAGATAAGTTATCTCTTTGCAGAGAATAAAAGTTATATATACACAAAAGATCTATCTATTGCAGAAAATAGAAATCAAACCCAGCACACAGATGATACATGAGTCCTGAACGTTTTCCACCAGTGGATTTTTCCCAGCCACATGTCTTCATCATTTTCATGTTTGCATAACAGTTCTGTCTGGTTTGAGTCCCCATTATTTCCCACCTTGCCAACTTCAACCCTTATATCACCTCACTGTTCCTTCCTCTCCCTTTCTCCAGATATGGAAGACTAGAGGGCATTATGTCCCACCTTCCATTTCCATTTGCTTCATCAAATTAAGCTGACAGTCTTCTCATTTTCAGATTCAGGGGCCTATACTCTTTGAGGGTGATGGGTAAAGTGGTTTTTCATTTCTTTTTTGATTGAAATTGAAAGATATTTCACTTTGTACCCCACCCTTTCCACAGACACATGCAAAATGTTATTAAAGTTATTCTTCAGATAGGAAAGAGGTGTCAAGTGGAGTATCATGAAGTTTAGTTAGCCTTGGGTTCTCTTCCATATGTCATTAAAGATTTGGAAATATAAGTGGAAACAAAGCTTGTCAAATCTGCTAATGATTCATAAAGTGGATATGATAGATAATAATCTAGAAGATAAAAAACAAAATGATTTTGAGAGGCTGAAGAAATAGATGGAACTAACTAAGTGCAACTAAATAGAAAAATACAACATTTTTATCAAATGCTTCTCCTCTCACCCTCTCATACAGTATGGAAAATACTTCACTTGGTATTAGCACTTGCAAAAATAGTCTATTAGGAATACTGTAGTAGGTTAATTGCAAGCTGAATATGGGCCACCAATGTGATGTGAAAAGAAGGGAAATGTAATTTCAGGATTCGTCAACATAACTTTTAAATCATGGGAACTAATTATTACATTTAACATGAGCAAAGATTTATAAGTGATGGATGGATGGATGGATGGATGGATGGAAGGAAGGAAGGAAGGAAAGATAGATCGATGGATCGATAGATCGATCTATCGATCGATAGATAGATAGATGTCTTCATAATCCTGATAGAACATTGTACAGATCAATCAAGGCCAATTCTCTCTTGTTCAAGAGTACAGGGCACAGAATAATAGTTTATGTGAATAGGTTCAAGTTATGTGAAATCACATTCCAACTGAATTCTAGAAAAGAAATTCTTAAGAACAATTTGAGAATGAAATTACTTACACAGAGAGGGAGCAGCCTCATTGGATGTGTTCAAATGAAGGCACCTTTCTTGGGTATTTTAATTTCTTGCATTGCTTGATAGGCTAAATGGACCCTTCCACCTCTATGATTCACACACACACACACACACACTATGTGGAGAAGAAGAAAAATGTTTTTGCATAATTTTGTATTAATATAATTCTGAAATGGTATATGTGGTATCTTTCCCTATAAATGTGGTAGTCCCAGGTTTGATCACTGTGCTGTTCTGAGAATAATGGTGATGTGGAAGTGGGCTTTTATTTCTTATTTCACCTTTTTTTCCCCACTTCCCCTACCCACCACCCATACATTGTGAGGTAAGAGAGGTGATTGCTCAGCAGTCAGCCAGTGTCAATCACTCCACTAGGTTGTCTTGCTATTTGCTCAATCATGTAGGTTGCTGCCTCACTTCTCTCTAGTGCTATTTCTTCTCACATATTTATTTCACAATATTTTGAATTTGTGAGATGCTGAAATGAAATGTGGGGGGGGAGGGAGGGAAGGGCTGACAAATCAGCCTAGCAAAACTAAGGAAGTGCACTGGAATGCAGCGTAATATTGGCCCCTCTTCATTTGTCCTACAATTTTCCAATTGGTGGGTGTTTCTGACATTAGTGATATGCTGACCAGAGATCAGTGCAAAGCAAGAGAAGAAAACCATTCAATCATTTTGCCCACAATAGCTGGCATGCTTCCCCCATAAGGTCAGGATAACATCACTTGATAGGGACTTGCAACAGATCAAACTGAGGCAGGATAGGAATTGGTGATCGTGACAGCTAATCCTGCATTGTGCTGACAGAAGGAAAGGTGGTTGCGTTTTAGCTCAACAGTTGGGAAATAGACTAATATGGCTATCTTTTTTGGAGATGAACCTTGCTTTGGAATAGACATATTAAGACAAATTCTTAATCTGGAAGTTTCCATTGGCCTAAAATATATCTAGGTTTGTGGGATTTATGTACATGTAAACCTAACATCAGAACATGAGACTTGATTCCATATAATCAGCGTAACTGAAGGAAAAGAAAAAGCAAAAGAGTGCAGACAAACCAGCTTGCAGTGATGGAAGGGGGCTGAAATACTAGAATCTGATGGAGGAAGCTTCTTCAGGTGTGTTTTTAAGCAAAGTACTAATTTCTAAGAATTACTGCTATTATGTTTTTAGCGACTGGGCCAAAGCTGAAAGGATGCTCAGCTCTGGATGTATCTGGTGGTGAATTGAGGCCTTTGAACTATGGTGCTAGAGAAGTCTCCTGTGAGTCCCTTGGACTGCAAGGCGATCAAACTGGTCAGTCCTAGAGAAGATCAAGCTGACTGCTCTTTAGAAGGCCAGATCCTGAAGATGAAACTCAAATACTTTGGCCACCTAATGAGAAGGAAGGACTCACTGGAGAAGAGCCTAATGCTGGGAGCAATTGAGGGCAAAAGAAGAAGGGGTCGGCAGAGAATGAGGTGGCTGGATGGAGTCATTGAAGCAGTAGGTATGAGCTTAAATGGACTCCAGAGGATGGTAGAGGACAGGAAGGCCTGGAGGAACATTGTCCATGGGGTTGCAATGGGTCGGACACAACTTTGCAACTAATAATAACAACATTTGCAACTAATAACAACATTATTTGTTTGTTTCTTTGTTTGTTTGGTCTTGTATGCCGCCCTATCTCCCTAGGGACTCAGGGCAGCTCACATCATAAAAACACACAATACAAGAGTTAAGATCATTAAAAAATTATTAAACCCAATTCAACCAAACAAATCATCTAAAACCTAAAGACATGATATTTAAAAGCTATGACCCCCCCACCCTCAGTCCAGGCCAGCTTGTTCGAATAACCATGTCTTTAGGCCGTGGCAGAAGAGCGGAGGTCGGGGGCCAATCGTAGCTCCAGGGGCAGCTGGTTCCATAGAGTGGGCGCTCCCACTGAGAAGGCCCTACCCCTAGGGACCACCAGCCAACATTGTCTGGTTGACGGTACCCCAAGGAGGCCCTGTCTGTGGGCGCACACCGGGTGATGGGCATTTGATGCTGGCAAGAGACGTTCTCACAGGTACCCCGGCCCTAAGCCATATATTTTTAATGAAAGCTAATATTGACAGGCAACTTATATATCCCCTGGTCAGTCTCAGCCTTGCCTAATGGACTTCTCATGGCTGAGATGCAGGAGTCCATAACAATACCTTCTCCAGAAACTGAGTACCTGTTGCTTCTTCTTCTTCTACCTTATTTCTCATGAGATTTGCAACAACATTTGCTTCAAGCTAGGCTATAATTTCACTTCCCTTTGTCTGATTTCTTCATTCATCTGGGAATTCCCATCATTAGGAACATGATGAAATTTTGTTAGTATTCCCCCTTGGCAGGCTGTTTCTATGGTGAGCCCTTGACAGCAGCTTATCTGCTCTGAGAGACTCTGCTGTTGCCAAGGTGAAGAACAGAATGCCAACAATGGCTAGAAGGGTTATCCAGAAATGTGGAACAGTAGTAGTTCACAAAACAAAATGGATTCATTTGGGAATATATGGCACATAAATTCTCATAGAAACTGTCTCTATTTTTATATTTAATTACAACCATACTGCATATCAAAAAGAGCCTTTGCATCCTGCAGGAAGATGGGCTAAAGAAAAAAATTGCACCATGTGTTATACAGAATGCTGATGACTTGATTTGTTCCCTATTGAAATTACCAAAAATTGTATTAGATTTTTAAGGCTAACATCAAAACCATGAAGAATTGGCTTTCTTATGCATTTTAATGTATAAAAACTGCTAATTAAATATCTCAACTTGTTGTTTTAGTATTCTGTCTCATCTTGAAAACCAAGGGTAATATTAATTTTAAAATTTAAAATGTGTGTATGTATATATAACCTGTGAGAACAATGTAATTAAAACACAGTTACCCCATTTACATCTGTGATTTTGAAAAGATCTTGAGTGTATACAAATACATATAAAGAAGATGAAGGAAAAAAGGCTGTCACCTCTGTTAGGAAGTATATCATAGAAATATAGCAAAGAAAACTGTATAAACCACATAATTATTGAGAAGTAAAGCAAAGTACTTTATTGATTAAAATAAAAGAATACTTTCACAAATGAGGTATCTATACCCCAGGCAACAAGAAGATGAGGACAAGAAAGATTGACTTTTTTTTAAAGAGTCTAACAAAGTTTGCCAAGGCAAAAATATAAAAAAGCCTTTGAAGAGTTAAACATTAAGAGGGTCAGGTTTCAATTTTCAATTTATTTTGATGTTGATTTATCTAATGAACAGTTGGTGTTGTGCAAGAATTTGAAGAAGATATGTAACATCTACATTTTTATCTTTCAGAAAAGTTCTTTCCTAGGGAAAGATTCTACAGCACCATAAAGGAAGAGGCTTGCACTGTGAAATGGGAAGTGGGAAGCTTGAAAGTTTACTTGTAGGATCATGAAGTCACTGGATCATCGACTATCACCTATCAGTTGGGTTACAAAAAAATGAAAGGCACTAATAAAAGACTTACCTGCAAGTATCTTACCATGCACCCATCTATCTTTGTAGTCCAGCATCAATCAGGGAAGCAGCACCAAGTTGCTGATTTTCTGTCTAGATAATTGAATTGACCTAGATATTGCAATCTGCAAGACAGAGATTAATGAAACCAGTAGAAGGAAAGGAGAAGATTAAAGGGGAAAGTGACAATATGTAGCAGTTAAAGGCTGAGTGACATCCTGTCATGAGTTTGCAAAGGTACATACTGCTGATAACATAGACTGGGAGAAGAAGAGATAACCTACTTTTCTCAAAAACTAAAAAAGGGAGCTATTGTGCTGTTCAGAGGGAGGAGATTGCTGGGAGACTTGAAGAGAGAGGTTGAGGAGAAAGAAGAAGGATAATAACTCAAAAGTGATTCTAGGTCTTGTTGGCTAATAAAGCCTTTTTGATCCCAATGCAGACTGAGGCAAGATTCCTGAAGCAGAGGGTGGGGTCCAAAAGCCACCAAAAAAGGATGTTGGTATTTTCTGTGTAAAATCATTTCCTACAAGATCTTCATAATCATTTACAAGTTTGCGTCAACTAGTACAGGCTTTTGCAAGATAAGAACTTCCTTCCTTCCTTCCTTCCTCTGTCCCTCCCTCCCTTCCATTTGTAACTTGCTTTTCCAAAAAGTTCCAATCATACAACTCAAGATACAACTCTATTTTCTTATAGAATGTGATAGAACTCAAAGAAGATCTTACTTTAACATCTTTGGTCAGCATTCTTTGAAAACTCAATGAATTCACCATTGCCAAATATTTCTGCCATCAGGAACACTTCACCATTGCTGAATGCCTCCAATACCTCTATTCCTTACTGATTCTACCAGCATATTTGTTGCCACCACAAGCCACCAACAATTAATAAGTGCACCTGGTATTTTTTTTGCAATGTACAATTACTTTTAATTCATCAGTGTGACCCTTTCCCCTAAACAAGTTTTACAGGCCTGCTTTATGCTAGCCTTTTGTTCTTACTAGAGTTACAATGGATAATTCACCACTAAAGGTGCTACGTGCTTTCTTTTCTCATCTAAGTAGAAGCATATTTACAATCATCTTTCGGGTTTCTATCAGATATATTTTAAACGCATGTAGTAGATTTTCGGGACCATCTTCATCCAATATTTTCTTAAACATCCTGCTGCTTTAGATTAATTGAAATATATATATTAGATTTATTCATTTGTGGTTTCTACTCAGATAGAAAAATGTGGCATTAAACAGAACTAACAGAACGTTATCTATTGCTATGTTCAATAACAATAGTGAAAGATGAACATTCTTAATGATACATATATTTTTCTTTCTTTCCTGCACTTAATGTATGAGACATTGCACTGAATGACAGGAACTTGCTACTCTCTACAATGCATAACACATTGCAAATATTAAGAAAGAAATAAGAATTTTTCACCTATCTGTTATTATTGATGCTTTCGCCAACATGTTTATTTGTGTTGTTGTCGATAAGAGCTTTATCCAGTTTGATGCTTTCCAAATGCATTAGAGCACGATTCTCATTACTTCCTGCAAATAGGTTGGGGATGATGTTGTATTCCATCACAGATGTAGTAGAAACTGGACATAGGCTGGGGAGGCCTTGTTTGACATTCCCACTGAGCCATAGAACATGCTTGATAATTCTGGGCTGATTACTATCTCAAACAAACCAATTCACTGAGTTATGGTGAGGATAATAACAGATAACAGATAATCAGAGTTAGAAGGGACCTTGTAGGTCATCTAGTCCAACCCCCACCCAAGCAGGAGACCCTGCACCATTTCTGACAGATGAGTGTCCAATCTCTTTTTGAAAGTCTCAAGTGATGGCACTCCCACAACTTCCGAGGGCAAGGTGTTCCATTGGTTGATTGTTCTCACTGTCAGAAAGTTTCTCCTTATTTTCAGGTTAAATCTCTCCTTGTTCAGTTTCCATCCATTATTCCTTGTCTGGCCTACAGGCACTTTAGAAAATAGCTTGACTCCTTTCTCTCTGTGGCAGCCCCACAAATATTGGAACACTGCTATCATGTCTCCGCTGCAGAGGTGGTATTCAGCAGGTTCTGACCAGTTCTGGAGAACTGGTAGCAGAAATTTTGAGTAGTTTGGAGAACCAGCAAATACTGCCTCTGACTGGAGATTTTACAGTATCCTTCCCCTGCCACGCCCACCAAGCCCACAGAACCGATAGTAAAAAAAATTGAATCCTACCACTGCTCCCCTGATCCTTCTCTTCACAAGACTAGCTATGCCCAGTTCTTGTAATATTGCAGGAAATTCACAAACAAATTCCCCATATAAACTGCCTTGAACTCCCAACAAAGGTTGGGATGCAGCAAAGAAAATACTTTTCAGGATTGCATGTTGGGATGTGTTGGTTTTTAAATATTTTGCAGTTTCATAGAAAAGAAACTGCATATTAGAACATAATGTAAGCAATTCAAGTACCTGTTCTCACAGTAGCCAGCCAATTGTATTACAATTATTTGTTATTTAATGATTCCTTCATTGTGAGAAATGGTTTCTCTAAGCTCTTAGGGAACTCCATTACTAAGTTAGAATCTGAGCCAAGATTTCCTGTACCAAAACCTAATACCTTTTGATGCTTTTATATTTTTCTTGTTAGCTCAAAAGCAATGTCTTAAGTCTATTGATACTAGGAAGAACTATTCTAGACCCACTAAGGCAGATCTCTAGAGAAACCAGGCCTCTTGCTTCGGAGACAAATAATCTCACAAGCAAAACATAATTGAAAAGAAAACAGGAAAAAATAGCAAGCATTTCTTTTGTTGCTTTTGTTGTTGTCACAGGCAAAAATAATCAAGGCTGGAGAAATGAAACATAAACTGCTGCCAAGATACTGTTTTAAAAATCTTCCATTGAATGTTATAAAGGAGAAGATAACTCTAGGCCAGATCTAATAATATAGCAGACATTATTGCACAGAGATCCTAACAGCCTATTAAACATATAGCTTGTGTAAATAAAATAAGAGAGAAACAGTAAAGATCTTGAATAGCACACAGAAAATAACCTTCATGGAATGCAACATCTTTAGTACCAGAAATTCCTTTCTGATTTAATGTTGTCTGTACTTAGTTTTGGGGGGTTCTGAAAATTGCAAAATTAAATGTAGGGATGAAGAAGGCTGGCCTCTCTTTTCCTCTTTCTTCCTTGGTTCCATTCCACTTAAAATTCTTCTTGATTTCAACTCAACAATTTTTTATTTAGACAGAGAGGGGCTGTCTGTACAAGTCACATTCAGAGGCACTTCTGTTCATTGGACCATAGTGACAAATTTCACATTGCACTTTAAGCCATTAAGATAGGATGCACCACATACATCAAAGATAGTTTATGTGAGTATAAAGAGTCACTCAACTATAATTGTATCCATTACTGCATCATTCTATAACAAATTGCATATTTTGCTATGACTGTAATCCAGGAATATTAAAGTAATCAATCAAAATTTGTTTGGTACATATAGTAGGCCTTGCCACATGCAAGAACATTTGCTTTTGTGCTCATTAGTAATTCATTCAAACCAGAAGCCAAATGCCAGACTTCTCAGAAGGGCTGAATATTATGCTTGATAAAAAGTATAAACCTAACAGATTTTGTTTCCATGAATCATTATTAGAGTCATTAATGTTGCTCTACTGCCATTTTTTCCTGCAATAATGAGAGATGTTGGGAAATGGTATATGGTCTCCTGCTTGAACAGGGGGTTGGACTAGAGAGCCTCCAAGATCCCTTCCAACTCTGTTATTCTGTTAAAATGCTCATATATGTTCAAGCATATTTTATCTTCCTACAGTGTATGTTCTTGATGTGCACTCTTCCACTTGTAAGGATGGATTTTGGCATTGTGACAGGTTTTGGGGTGGTTCCTGTCGTAATGGCTCGTTACACATGGGGTTGATTCTTGCTTGCTGATTATCCTCATGCTCCTCCCCTTCCCCCCTAGAAATGGCATTAGGTATGGGAACTAGAGAGGAACAATTGCGATGTTCCTGAAGTAATCTGGATCTAAGCTGATCAATGTGCCTGCTCCAGAGGACACCATCCTCTGTTTGCACCCTGTAAGAACGAGGGTCTGTGATTTGAGTTATTTCAGCAGGAATCCATGAAAGTTTACCCATAAGGTTCTTAGCATAAACAGAATCACCCACACTGAACGTGTGAACTTTGCTAGTGGAATCTGGTGGTGCGTTGGGTGCGTAAGTGGGATGAAGGCGGTCAAGGGAAGACCTAAGTTTCCTACCCATCAACAACTCTGCTGGGGATAAGTTAGTTGATGAGTTAGGAGTGATGTGCTGAACACTAAGAAGTTTTTCAACTTTCTCAGTGATGTCCCCAGGACCCAATTGGTGAAGCTTTTCCTAGGGGCTTCTTTGATTGCTTGAACCTTGGCATCTGTAGGGTGGATGCCATGCTTGTCAATCATGTAGCCCAGGAACTCAACCCTGTCTGTCTTAAGTGTGCATTTTTCTTCCTTGACTTTTAACCCCGCTTTCCTGAATCTGGTAAGGACTTCTCTGAGTCTTTCTTGTAGCTGAGTGTCATTTTCAGCAGAGATTAACACATCATCAAAGTAAGGCACTACCCCTGGCAGTCCTTGGAGCATTCTTTCCATAAGGCTTTGAAAAATGCCTGGTGCACACGCTGACTCCAAATTGTAACCTTTTACATTTGAAGTCACCTCTATGAGTCACAATGGTTTGGGCCTTTGCAGTGGCATCATCAACTGTTAGTTGTTGATATGCCTGGGCCAAGTCCAATTTGGCAAAGACTGTACCCCTGCCAAGTGAATGTAACAGATGATGCACAACTGGAACTGGATATGCGCTCTGCTGCAGCACATGGTTCAGTGTCCCCTTATAGTCTCCACAGATTCTTACTGACCCATCAGCCTTGACTGGTGTGACTATGGGTGTTTCCCATCTGGAGTGGTCAGTGGGCTCCAAAACCCCTTGGGCTATTAGTTTATCTAATTGTGCATCAATTTTTCCCTTTAAGGCAAATGGGACCCTTCTGGGCTTTAAACGAATTGGGGGCACCTTGGGATCTAGGTTGAAAGTGATAGGGGTCCCCATATACTTGCCCAATCCGTCGCTGAAAACCTCTGGACACTCAGACTTCAAGGCCTCCTCCCATTCAGAGTTGCTCACATGATTGATGCCAGTCACCTCGATGCCTAGTGGCTTGAACCACTCAAGTCCCAGCAAGCTTGGGCGATCCTTGTCCATGATGGTCAGGGGCAAACGTTTGGTGTGGCCTTTAAACTTCACGTTGAAATCTCTTGCTCCAACTACTGGAATCTTGTTCCCTTGGTAGTCTTTAAGAGTCAGTGCTTGCTTCTGGAAATGTTTCTTCTGAATGTTGGGAAGTAGCTTGTGAATAGTGTCCCATGACACCATAGATAAGTAAGAGCCTGAGTCCACTTCCATTTGGCAAGGCCTTCCTTCAATTAGTACCTTCACATGTGCTTTTCTGCTTCTTAAGGGTGAAGAATGACCAATGGTGACTGTTTGATGAGTTTCATTCTTCCCATTTGCTTCTGTGTTGTGCCCCATTTTCTCACTGAAGTTGTTAGGCTTGAATTCTTTGTCAGGAAACTTTCTTGTGTTGGGTGGAGTTCTGGATGATTTGCAGACTCTTGCTAGGTGACCTCTTTTTTCACAATGGAGGCAGATGGTATCAAGAAACTTGCATTCAGTGCGGGGGTGGCTTCCCCCACAACCTCTGCAGTAAAAAATCTTGCCTCTTTCTTCCCAGGTCTTTCTTTTTCCTCTCCATTCTGAGTCTATAAATTCCTTCCTCCACCTCACTACAGTCTGACTCAGAATCTATTTGCTCACAATGAGTTGTTGTGGACTTTTCCACATCAGGATGGCTTGCCTTGTTAATTTTCTTCATGGCTGCTGCTGAGGACTTGGTGGCTTCTGCTGAGGAGGCCTCTTCTATGGCCTCCTTTAACGTGATCTTAGGTTTTAATAATAATTTGCTCTGAAGCACCTTGTCTTTGAGGCCTAGAACAAATCGATCGTGCATGGCCTCTTCCAAGTTGTTAAACTCGCATGCACCCCCAATGTCTCTTAAACTTGCCACGAAGTCGTTACCATTTTCGCTTTCCCCTTGATCCAGACGGTAAAACTCGTGTCTCTTAATGAGGCACAATACTTGTGGGGTGTAATGGGCTCTTAAAAGCTTTTCTAAATCAGGGCATTCCATTACCTTCACATCTGCAGCTCCCGCCAATGCCTTCGCCATCTTGAAAACTGCCGGACCGCAGTGCCTGAGAAAGACCGCCCTCTTCCGCTTCTCGGAAATGTCGGCGAGATCGTTTCCCTCCAAATACATTTGGAAACGATCTGCGTACGAGTCCCAGTCTTCTGCCGTCGGATCGAATGGGGCTGGGGGGGTGTTCAGAGCAGCCATCTCTCGCAGCTTGTTTTCCGCATCACCTTCGTCACCAGTGTTAGATTTGCATGAAGAGTCAGACGCGGAGTGCTTCAGTGAAGAGTTTATTAGTGACTACAGCTCATAACAGACCTGATTTGGCTGGGCTGCGGCTGCTACTTATAGCCAGCAGCCGCAGTTGCCAGCCAATCAGAGTGCAGGATTTTCCCGTACTTTTTAAACCAATCATTTCTGACATTTTACAAGAACAGTTCAAACTAAACCAATGACATTCAAACCTGCATACATAACAGAAATGCAATCCTATTAAGTCTTACACATTTAACTTTATATTTGATTTTCCATGCTCAACCATTCTCTGGTTGATTGTTTAAAACCCATGCCTGGCTTCTTGCTATTGATTTTTCTATTGTAAAGAATACACAAAGGATATAGAGAAATCAAATAGTAGTCCCTTATTTCATCTTTGTGTCCACAGAGAAATTGTTAGCTAGAGTAAGCGTCTTTGAATTAAATTGAATGATATATATAATGCTTCATCTTATTTTTAAAACAAAACATCCAGAGTTGATGATGGTCAAATTCCACTTTTTGGAATCACTTTATGTAGAATTTGCTCCTTATATAAATCAGGAAAAATGGCAGATGATATAAGCACAGAAAGGAAACCAGGAAATGAACCACTATTATCTCTTCAGTATTCACTTTCCTTAATTAACTTGCTCCTCATTTTTACATAATACTAAATAACTGGATTTTCTTTTTTATCTTCTAATTAAATGATATGCTTTTATCCTTCTTGAACTCAATCTACTTAGTTCTTAGCAATTAAAATGGTACTAAAACTTTAAAGAATTTTTTTTACAGGGAATTGGAAGACTTTGTATATTGAGTCCTCCCACACTATCTCTTATTTCAGTATTATTGTTTTTAAAAATAAAAACTTCATTTAAATAAATAGTTCATCATAAGACATTTTTCCTCATCCCTATGAAAATAAAAGCAAGATTTATACTAATGGGGAAAAAAACCCAATATATGTGGAATTTCATGCAGATTCCAGCAGGGTATCCAATTATCCCATTTTAGGTTGCAAACTCTCACACATTCACTTACTAAATGAAATGAGCCAAGTCTTGTTCGCCAGTCCGTCCAAAGGTTAAGGTTTCAGGAATCAGAACCACAGGGGCAGGAGCAACACAACAGAGCGGGAAATCTGACAGTTTCCAAGGGAGAAATCTGAATAAGGATTGCCTCTTAAATCAGGCTGTAACCAGCTGTCTTTACTTAAGAGCTTCTTCCTTGTTTGGCAAGGAACTTTATTGAGCATCTTTGCTCTGCTCTTTGCTCTGCTCTCCTAGGGCTTGGAGGCCATATGTCATCTTCTGACTAATAAATTTGAAAATTTCTATGATTATATTTGGTAAGGTATTAGACTACAATAGCAAATAGGTACTGTAACATAAAAATACTGTTTGTCATGGGTCTTAATACAGAGTAATGCACCTGAGAATCGTCCCCCTAAATATAATACACTTTTATTTCTTTAATGTAGATTGAAAAATCAGATTGTACCAGATATGCCTTGAACCATTCTAAAGTTTTCCCTGTTCTCTTGTTTTATCATTACCTATTCAACCCAAGAAGAACTTCAGAGGAACTGAAAAAGCTTCTTAGATGAGAAGTGAAACATTTTCAAAAAAATAAAAATCCATTCCAGTTGCCTTTTGGAAAAAGCAACTTTGGGACAGCCATGTTCTGGATGATTGAGAATCTTCACAGATATGTAACAGATATGTTTATTAACTTACATAACTGAGTTATTCTAATCATCCTTTATTATTTTAAAATGTTTATTTTAAAAACATAGTAAATAAATTTACTTTCTTCCTGTATGTTAAGTTTGCATGAAGAGTCAGACGCGAAGAGCTTCAGTGAAGAGTTTATTGTGACTACAGCTCGAATGGACCCGAGTTGGCTGGGCTACGGCTGCTTCTTATAGCCTGCAGCCGTAGCTGCCAGCCAATGGGAGTGCAGGGTTTTTCCCACACTATTTAAACCAATACCATTTGACATTTTACAAGAACAGTTCAAATAAACCAATAACATTTAAACCTACATACATAACACCCCTCCCCACTAGGTTCAGTCTATACCAAACCCCAACCTATCTGATGTATTCTTTTAAATAGGTGGGGCTCTTGCGTGTACGTTGAGACCTTCGTGGTTCAGAAGTTTTTACATTCTCACCCAGTGAGAGAGGAAATGTGTCTGCTGACATTTCCCCATCGGGACTCCCTGTGAAAGAAGACCCTGTTTGACTGTTAGAATCTGGTCTCTCCTCCCAACCCATCTCCATTCCAATATCAGCTCCCAAGTCAGGTAGTGATGTACAATCTTCCACTTCTAAGGATGGATTTTGGCATTGTGACAGGTTTTGGGATGGTTCCTGTCGTAATGGCTTGTTACACCTGGGGATGATTCTTGCTTGCTGATTTTCCTCCTGTTCCTCCCCTTCCCCCCTAGCATTGACATCAGGTGAGGGAACTAGAGAGAGACAAGGTTGATGTTCCTGAGAGAACCTGGATCTAAGTTGATCAATGTGACTGCTCCAGAGGAGACCATCCTCTGTTTGTACCCTGTAAGAATGAGGGCCTGTGATCTGAGTTATTTCAGCAGGAATCCACAAAGGTTCACCTATGAGGTTCTTAGCATAAACAGAATCACCCACACTGAATGTACGAACTTTGGAAGTGGAATCCAGTGGTGCATTGGGTGCATAAGTGGGATGAAGGCAGTCAAGGGAAGACCTAAGTTTCCTACCCATCAACAACTCTGCTGGGGATAAGTTATTAGATGGGCTAGGAGTGATGTGCTGAACACTAAGAAGTTTTTCAACCTTCTCAGGACCCAGTTGCTGAAGCTTCTCTTTGGTAAAATGTACCATGCGTTCAGCCTGGCCGTTAGCCGAAGGGTGCCCAGGGGCAGTAAGGGCATGTCTGATACCCTGTTGTGCTAGATAGGATTCAAAGAGGTTAGATGTAAATTGAGGGCCATTGTCAGAGACAAGAACATCAGGTAACCCGTGGGCTACAAACAGTTTTCTGGGCTGCTTGATGACAGCCTCAGTTGTGGTGGATGTCATGGGAAACACTTCTAGCCATTTGGAATATGCATCTACTATAATAAGAAAGGTGTGCCCTCTGGTAGGACCTGTGAAATCAATGTGAATCCTAGACCAAGGGCCCCTAGGACATTCCCATTCCTGTGTGGGGGCGTGAGATGGTGCAGGCCTGACTACCTGGCAATTGGGACAAGATGCAACCCAGTTTTCAACCATTTTGTCAATACCTGGCCACCATACATAACTCCTGGCCAATCCCTTCATCCTTACAATACCAGGATGACCCTCATATAGCATTTCCAAAACCTCCCTTTGCAGTTTTGCAGGAATAACCACCCTGTTACCCCACAGAATACATCCTCTTAATACAGATAATTCAGTTTGCCTGGACTTAAAAGGTTGGGCATGGTGAGGTAGATCTTGAAGAGGCCAACCTTTCTTAATCCAGCCTATAATAGGAGCCAACACAGTGTCTTTGGCAGTCTCTCTGGCAATTTCAGCAGCATGAACTGGAAGCTTGGCAACAGTTTCTAGGAAAAAGGTGTGTGCCTCAGGTTCAAAGTCCTCCTTGTGGCAAGGAAGTGGGCAACGACTCAGTGCATCAGCATGTCCAATGTCCTTGCCAGGCCTGTGAATCAGTTTGTATGAATAAGCTGCAAGAAATTCAGTCCACCTCAGCATTCTCGGTGACAGGATAGTAGGTGTAGGTTTGTCTCCTGCCACAATGCCTAACAAAGGTTTATGATCTGTAACAATGGTAAATGTCCTGCCATACAGATATTCATGAAATTTCTTAACAGCTGCAACAACTGCCAATGCCTCTTTGTCCAGTTGGCTGTAGTTCCTCTCTGCTTTGGTCAAAGTGCGAGAGTAAAATGCAATAGGGGCTTCTCTCCCGCTGGGAAGCCTGTGGCTCAAACCCCCCCCCCACTCCAAAAGGGGATGCATCACAAGTCAGTGCAACAGGCAAATTCTCAGAGAACTGTATCAGTACAGCATCAGACGTGATTAATCTCTTGATACTGTTAAATGCTGATTGTTCCTTCCTCCCCCAGACCCAAGCAGACTTCTTATCAAGTAATCTGTGCAAAGGTTCAGCAATGGTTGCCTTTTGAGGTAGGAACATGTGATAAAAGTTAATAAGTCCAAGGAAGACTTGCAAATCTGTTTTGCATTTAGGTTTAGGGGCTTCTTTGATTGCTTTAACCTTGGAATCAGTAGGGTGGATGCCATGCTTGTCAATCATGTAGCCCAGGAACTCAACCCTGTCTGTCTTAAGTGTGCATTTTTCTTCCTTGACTTTTAACCCCGCTTTCCTGAATCTGGTAAGGACTTCTCTGAGTCTTTCTTGTAGCTGAGTGTCATTTTCAGCAGAGATTAACACATCATCAAAGTAAGGCACTACCCCTGGCAGTCCTTGGAGCATTCTTTCCATAAGGCTTTGAAAAATGCCTGGTGCACACGCTGACTCCAAATTGTAACCTTTTACATTTGAAGTCACCTCTATGAGTCACAATGGTTTGGGCCTTTGCAGTGGCATCATCAACTGTTAGTTGTTGATATGCCTGGGCCAAGTCCAATTTGGCAAAGACTGTACCCCTGCCAAGTGAATGTAACAGATGAAGCACAACTGGAACTGGATATGCGCTCTGCTGCAGCACATGGTTCAGTGTCCCCTTATAGTCTCCACAGATTCTTACTGACCCATCAGCCTTGACTGGTGTGACTATGGGTGTTTCCCATCTGGAGTGGTCAGTGGGCTCCAAAACCCCTTGGGCTATTAGTTTATCTAATTGTGCATCAATTTTTCCCTTTAAGGCAAATGGGACCCTTCTGGGCTTTAAACGAATTGGGGGCACCTTGGGATCTAGGTTGAAAGTGATAGGGGTCCCCATATACTTGCCCAATCCGTCGCTGAAAACCTCTGGAAACTCAGACTTCAAGGCCTCCTCCCATTCAGAGTTGCTCACATGATTGATGCCAGTCACCTCGATGCCTAGTGGCTTGAACCACTCAAGTCCCAGCAAGCTTGGGCGATCCTTGTCCATGATGGTCAGGGGCAAACGTTTGGTGTGGCCTTTAAACTTCACGTTGAAATCTCTTGCTCCAACTACTGGAATCTTGTTCCCTTGGTAGTCTTTAAGAGTCAGTGCTTGCTTCTGGAAATGTTTCTTCTGAATGTTGGGAAGTAGCCTGTGAATAGTGTCCCATGACACCATAGATAAATAGGAGCCTGAGTCCACTTCCATTTGGCAAGGCTTTCCTTCCATGAATACCTTCACATGTACTTTTCTGCTTCTCAAGGGTGAAGAATGACCAATGGTGTTTGTTTGATGAGTTTCATTCTTTCTATTTGCTTCTGAGTTGCGCCCCATCTTTTCAATGAAATTGTTGGGCTTAAAATCCTTTTCAGGCAATTTCTTCCTACTAGGTGGAGTTCTGGATGATTTGCAGACTCTTGCTAGGTGACCCCTTTTCTCACAACGTAGGCAGATGGTGTCTGAAAACTTGCATTCAGTGCGGGGGTGCCCCCCCACAGCCTCTGCAATAAAATTCTTGCCTCTTTTTTCCAGGGTTTTCCTTTCTTCTCCATTCTGAGTCTAAAATTCCTTCCTCCACCTCACTGCAATCTGAATCAGAGTCTATTTGCTTGCAATGGGTTGTTGTGGATTTTTCCACATCAGAATGGCTTGAGGCCTTGTTAATCTTTTTCATGGCCGCTGCTGAGGACTTGGTGGCTTCTGCTGAAACAGCTTCCTCTATGGCCTCCTTAAACGTGATCTTAGGTTTCATTAACAGTTTGCTTTGTAAGACCTTATCTTTGAGGCCTAGAACAAACCGATCATGCATGGCCTCTTCTAAGTTGGTAAAGTCACAAGCACCCCCAATGTCCCTTAAACTTGCCACAAAGTCGTTAACATTTTTGCTTTCCCCTTGATCCCGACGGTAAAACTCGTGTCTCTTAATGAGGCACGATACTTGTGGGGCGTAATGGGCTCTTAAAAGCTTTTCCAAATCAGGCCATTCCATTACCTTTAAGTCTGCAGCTCCCGCCAATGCCTGCACCATCTTGAAGACTGCCAGACCGCAGTGCGTGAGAAATACCGCCCTCTTCCGCTTCTCGGGGATATCGGCGAGGTCATTTCCTTCCAAGTACATCTGGAAGTGATCCGCATACGGTTCCCAGTCTTCCGCCGCCAGATCGAACGGGGCTGGGGGGGTGTTCAGCGCAGCCATCTTGCTCTTCTGCTTGTCTTCCGCGTTGTCTCTTCTTCAGGGCAATCCCACCTTCGTCGCCAGTGTTAAGTTTGCATGAAGAGTCAGACGCGAAGAGCTTCAATGAAGAGTTTATTAAGTGACTACAGCTCGAATGGACCCGAGTTGGCTGGGCTACGGCTGCTTCTTATAACCAGCAGCCGTAGCTGCCAGCCAATGGGAGTGCAGGGTTTTTCCCGCACTATTTAAACCAATCCCATTTAACATTTTACAAGAACAGTTCAAATAAACCAATAACATTTAAACCTACATACATAACACTGTAATTCTTGAAGCTCTTAGAAAACCCTGATTGTTAAAATTACATAACTCAGTTTCATCCATTTTGCCTGATTCCACTTTGTCAAGCCTACAAATTTTCCTAAAATACTTATTTTCTCCTTCTTGGAAATCAAATCTATTTTATCATCCAACAGCTATTAGGAAGGTTCTCTCTTTAATCACAAATGTCTGCAGTGGTACTTTTCATACTACTGTTGCAAAAGATGTTAGCAAGGTTTTTAATTAAACTGAGACATAGTCATGTGACTGTATAAGCAGGACAAGATTAGAAACAGCCAGGGCTTGTGACAAACCGATTTGAAACTGTTGGAGTCAGGGGTAAGGAAACATCCACAAAATAAGGTGTAGTAAAAAAAACCCTAGAAATTGAGATCAAAAAGGGGTACAAAGTACAGATGATGAGGCAAATGATTGGATCCCTTTCAGTCAGGTTTCAGGCTTGGATATGGAATGGAATTTAGTCCCTATTCTTCTAACTTCCAGAAAAATGTTAAGAGCTGATCTAAGAATGATATAAGACCTTGGGGGCAGGCGGTGATGTGGGACTACTTCCTGTTTAAAGAGATTAAACTTATAATATCTTAATTTTAACTCTATTTTTAATTCTCCTTTAACTGTAATGCATTATGCTTTTATACCACCTTTTATGTTTTTATTGTAAAACTGCTCAAAGTAAATAAAAATAGATAACCATTGTTATCATAAACATTGTCATCAGGATAGGACAAAAGTACCATACTGATATGCCTCAGTGAGAGATATGGATCCTTGATAAGTAAACTAGTTGTCTACACAGACTTATTTAAATATTGTAGTTTAGCTTCCAATATCTTAAAAACTAATACTGGTTATTACTTCTGACCAGCTTACTGTTTTTCAAAAATCTCTTTGTTGACTCAGTCTAAATTACAACATGAGCTAAACCTTCCTGATATATGCAAACAAAAATATAATTGTAGTATTTAATAACTTGATTGAGAATGTAATCTATCGGTATATAGCATTAACCTTGAAACTAGAATAACTGAATGGCAATGAGCTAAAAATATTAGTTAAATCTATTTGTTACAAGCTTTTTAAAAACTCCTTTGATTTTGTGTTCCTAATACTTCACTAAGAACTACCTCTACTTATTATTGGTTTGAATCTTGCATTTGGATGAGTGGTAGGAAAAATGCTCTATCATGAATAAAAAATTAAAGTTATAAATTAATGAAATTCAATTCCATTATAAGTTTCTGTGTGAAACACATATTCTAAAAATATTTTCTTCCTCTTAGTATAAGTTAGAAATAAGGAGCAGCTGGTGAACAAGTTAGCTATACTTATATTATTTATCATCTAATGAAAACTTTTGATATAATTAAGTTAGAAAGGATTGTGAAAAGTGTAATAATCCTGCTGAGCCTCTGGTACTTTATTGGCGTATCCACACTGCCTGACTACTTCTTCCCAGAATAGGTCATCAATTGTTTCTGAATCATAGAATGGACAAATTGTCTTTTATTAATGCTGCACTCTTCACCAAAGTGATCTCAGGTCCATTTTTCTACTTGTGGAATGAGTGGATGATCTTGGGGGATGTGGGAAATAGATGCTGCTCAGGAAACAATCAAGAGAGGAAGAAACCGCCAAGGACTTAATAGTCAAAGACCAAAACTTAGGGAGTGCCTGCCCTAATGGATCAAACAGTTAAAAGTTTGTAGATTCAGACTTGCAAGATTCTGTCTTGCAATAAATATTGCCTTGCAATAAAGGTGAATTCGGTCATCTCATTTTGTTTCCAGACTGGTTTATCTGGGAAGGTTGATACTACTTAACTTCCAAAGTAGGCTTTTTTATGTTATATCTTGAAGGGGTCTGTCCATTTTGGAAAGCATGCTTCAGTTTATTGCACACTAACTTCATCTGTTTATTGGCTACTTTGCAGACAAAGGAACACCTCCATTGTTGAGTCACTTTTGCCCATGGTCTCTAATAACTTCTATGGTGGCCTTTTACAATGAATACCGGTGCTATTATGTTTAGAATACTTTGTAAATAAAAGTTTGATTGAAAATGGACAGAATTTGCATTTTTATTTTTCTTTCCCCAAGTTTTTTACTTTTTTAAAAAGGTCCAGCAATATGTCACATCATCACTTTTCCAGTCACCTAAGATAGAAAAGTTTCATCCCTATTCCCAAATAGTCCATAAGTCTTACTGGTAGAAGGTGAAACCATTTTGCCTGCATTGACTTCAAAAACAATGAAAAGATGCTCTGCTGAACCTACATTTAAAAAGAAAAAAAACACACACACAGAGAGAAAACTAGGAAGCTCAGGAGAAGAAAAATAGTAATTTTAAAAAAGGGCTTTGCTCAATTTTGAACCAACAACCTTCTTTTTAGATGGCAAAAGGTATAGCTGTTATTTGTACCTAAATATGAAGTAACTTTCTGAATCTGCAGAACAGCACAGAAAAAAGTATCAGTGCAAGAGGATTGTATTCTATTTTGTGCCTGGAGGCGTGGATAGAGCTATTCCAAGTTCCCATTATCTATAACAATAGCTGTGAACATTTTCACGGTAGTCATGATTGATCTCACAATGGCAACATTAATTAAATGTAATGTAATAACTCTCCTTCTAAACAAGAAATATTCAGAAACTCTAGAATAAAACTGGTAACTATTAGTAGTAAAAGCATGTACAGAATAGAATAATATAATTTATGCAGAAAAAGGCAGCTATAAAAGAATCTTAATATCTGACCTTTGAGATACAGTATGTTGTTGTAATTTATTGTGTTGATTCTTCAGACTCCAGAAGCAATGAAAGAGGCATTTTTATAATATTTTATATTATTTTGCAAATGACAATATACCACCCATTTCTTTAACTAGTCTATATTACATAACAATAAGATGATGATATTATCTACAAAATGCATAAAAGACTCTGAAAAAATAAATTTCCACATTCTTTCTAAACTTTAATGAAAAAAGGTACTTGCTTTCATTCTAGTTACAATTTATTCTGTAATACAGGTTGCCTCATGAGCAAAACTCAAACAATTCTTAGTGTCAAAGCCCGTTGTTATATTTGCTTTGTGATGGTCAATGACAGCAATAAAGATTGATTTAATTTGAAGTCCTCTCGGGGGGACTTGTGGTCTGAAATATCAGTTTAGAAACCACCATTGTGAGGGATTTTAATTCTCAATACCATAGCCAGTACATGAGCAGAATCCCTGCTTTCATCTATTTATCCAGAATGCAATACATGCCTTGAGAATAACAGAAGAACAGAGTTGGAAGGGACCTTGTAAGTCATCTAGTCCAACCCCTGACCAAGCAGGAGGCCCTACACTATTTCTGACAGATGGCAGTCCAGTCTCTACTTGAAAGCTTCCAGGGTGAAGCTCCCACAGCTTTTGAAGGCAAGCTGTTCCATTGGTTGATTGTTCTCACTGTCAGAAAATATTTTTTATTCTATGTTGAATCTCTCCTTGTTCAGTTTCCAACCATTATTCCTTGTTTAGCCTTCAGGTGCTTTGGAAATAGCTTGACACCTTCCTCTCTGTGGCAGCCTCTCAAATATTGGAACACTGCTATCATCTCCCTTGCTCCTTCTCTTCAGTAAACTAGCCTTGCCCAGAACTGTAAAGTCTCCCAAAGAAAGGGAGAACTCCTGCCATCAGGCCTGCAGCAGTCTTCTGAAATACCTGGCTGGCAACAAATTATCCAAACAAGCTGTCCCATCAGGAAAAAAATATCCATTATATACAACTAGGATGATCCTTTGAGACCAGGAATTGTGTCTCTTTTATTAGACTGACCTGGTATTCAACAAAGTAATGCCAAGATCAGATGAAGCTCAACATGACTTTCTAGAAATAGGCTAGCAGATTGAACACACAAGAGTAAGAACTTTTATGATGCATTATCCTCTTTAATGCATCTGCCTCTTCCTTTTTCAATCATATCTTTCTGCTCCACATTACTGTAATAGAATTGCCAGTACTATAGCAGCAGCAGCAGCAGCAATAGGAGGATTAAATCAACTATCTATTATAATTCAGTATGACTAAACTATGGAGGAAAGTATAGGAATAAAAGCAAGTTGAAATCTGAAACATATATATATATTAAACCGATTTGTTACTAGCATGTTAAATTTCAGAATTCTTCCTTCCATTGTGGTTGAATGATAGCGATATCATTAAAGCAAGTAAAAATGGTGTCGTGCATATGTTCTGGGACTATATTTCATTGATTTTTTAATAGGAATTCTGAGCAGGCATGTTAAGGATTGTAGTGATAAGCAATAGGGACAAAGAAGAATAAAATCAGATGCTTTCTATTTTTCATTTGAATATGTAAATATCCTATAATACCACATTTTATCTGAAAATAGAACCAAGTGATACAAATGTACTTCATTCAGGAAATGTCAAATAAAAGTAACTAATATAATCTAGATAGAAGACTTTTAAAATATTTTCTTCCAAATATTAATTTGTCATCCAAATTAAACCTTCATGTAGTGAAATTATGTTGTTAAATAATACATAACTTTATTTTTTATATTAGTGAATGTAACTTGAATTTACAGTATGTTGGAGCACTCAAAATTATACCATATTAAAAATCATTAAAAAAATATCAACTTCCACTGGATTTAATTGCTAATATTTGGTTTAAAAATATATAAGATAAAGTTTTCAAAATGCAAATATATATACCAATTTAGATTTTTAAAAATCTATTTGCCTCCATGCAATTCCTCATGATACAATAGCACTTAGCCCTCCTATATACTGCTCTCTCAGCAACATTATAACCTACTAGGTAGTAGGAAACTAAAAGGTACTAAAAAGTAGTAGGAAAGAAAAAGCTAGAAATTTCCTATGTGTCCCCTTTTTATATTTTACTATGCCTAATCTTAGTTTATGAGATTGGTAATCTCAGCATCTTATTTTTTACCTGGGAAAACTCTCCCCTTGATTCCCCTCCAGGTGGGATGAACCTGCCAGGTGGTTTTCTGCCTAACACATGTACTTTCTGAAAATTAGCTTTCTGTTGAAGTTACTGTTTCATTAATCTTTCATCAATTTAGGTCCCCACTCCCCAGCACTTACACAACAACTGTCTCTTCATATAACTGCATCCAATGATGATCAAGAGAAAGGTTGTATCATCTGTAGGATATTATGGGGCAAAGTACCATAATGACAAGCCTCAACTTTATCTACATGTTAATATGAAGTTTTAAATGTATCCTGATACAACTTTTAAGAGCATCACAAGAACAAATAAGGAACCAAGACTGAAAATCTTCACTTATAGTTCTCTTTGTAATAACAAAAACTTGTAATGTGAGAAGTCTCCAATTCCTCTAGGAGTCAAAATCTCATATAAAGCTCTTATTTTTCCCTAAGGATATATCTTTGGATTAGGATCTGTGTCAGGAATTATGTACATAGTCTCATATACTTGCCTTTTGGTTGAAATCAGAGTAACTGTGATATTTGATCTTTCTTTTCAAATTTATATCCAAACCATGAGTATAATCTAATAAGCCCAACCCTAAGTGATAGTATTGGAAGATAGCAAAAAGTGGGTAAATGTGAGTTCATTAAATCTATTTCTCTGTACATTAAGGTCAGAAATTCTCAGCTTGACCATGATCCAGGTTTTGTCTAAGCTCAGTGTAAGTAGATATTGAAGAGAAAGATCAAAGTAAACCAGATCAGATACTATTTCCTTCACTCCAACAAATGCAAGTCAAACTAGAGACTTGCCTCCATAGATTTGTTTGAGCTGGAACTTTAATAATCATAGTGTTAAACAAGCACCAATAGAGTCATTTCCATGTTCTATGCTGAGGAGTGTATTTGTGACAGAGTAAGGAACTCAAAGCAGGTTTCTCAGAAATATAAACTGAACTATTTACCATATACTTGTGCCTTCACATTGAAAGCTATTCACACTGGCACTCTTAGACACTTTTCTCTCAAAGGTTTTGACCAGTAGCTTCAATATCCCCTACCAAGAATACTTAAGTTGAGACTCTGAAACTGAGATGGCCATGCATGCACTTTGAAATGCTCCCTCTCTCTCTCTCTCTTTCTCTAATAACAAATTACCTGGACTTAATCAGCAATTGAGTGCTTCCTACTAAACAATCTATTAGGCCAAATTTTGTGCTATCTTCTGTGCCGATAAGCATCCATGTATATGTTCAAACCCAACTGTCTCTGATCTCCATTGTTACAATGGAGAGCAGAGACAGTTGAGTTTGAACATAATATATGGATGATTATATTCCATTGTTTTCTTGGACATTTTGTATTTTAATATCTTGGTTTTTATTTAGGTTTATAACTGTAAATTATTTAACAAATAAATTAAACTAAACTGAAGCTATTTCTCCAGTTTTTATGACAAGATTTCGTAACTGGCTTGCCATTGCCTTCTTCTTAGGTCTGAGAAAGAGTGACTGGCCCAAAGTCACCTGGCTTTGTGCCTAAGGTGGAGCTACAACTTACAGTCTCTCAGTTTATGTCCTGTTGCCTTTAACTAATACATACTAAACTGGCTCTCACATATCAATGCTATGGTTTCTAAGATCCTCCATTGCTACATGTATTATTACACTTATTCATATCATGCCTCTTTATAAAAAAATACAGCAGCTTACAGGAATTATACACAAGTGAGTAATAATATATCAGTGCAAAATAATCATAGCATTAAATAAAAACAAACTTTAAAAAGTAGAAGCTAGAATAAAAGCAGGAAATAACTTTGAAAAATTAAGCAAAGGACTAAATGCAGCAATAAATAGTGCCTGGAAGTTTCTAATTTATGAAGAGTGCATTTATAGATGATGTTTGGGAGAGCAAAATGGCAAACTGATTGCTTCATCAAAACTGTGCTGGCTAACATCAATCAGAGCAATGAGAATACCATTTATTTATTAAAATGGAAGGGGGAAATTTTTGTGCCAGGTTCAGGTCAACATAGAAGAGATATTCCATCCTGGAGGACCTTCAAGTGAATGGCTGAGTTTTTGATCTGGTAGATCATATCCTGTCTTTTCTTCACTAATGAATTACCCATTACTTTGTCATTATCTCATATAACAATAAATGAATTGGGATCTATAAGGACATCTACTCTCTCTGTTTTCTTTTACAGGAGTATCTCTTCACTGCTGGCAACTTTATAATATTTTACATGTTCTACAATTCAGATATTTTGAAATACACAGCATCTTTTTATTTATAAATCATGGCTTGTCTAACATGATCTTCTGAACAAACCACAATTGGCTGAATTCACAAACAAGCTGAATGATGCTCTATAATTCATAAACATGCTGAGCTTAAAAAAATGCAAAACCATTTAATCACTTGGTGTGTTATGTAAGGAGAATATATGCTGAAGTTTATACTTGTCATTATGGCTTATTTGATAGCTATTGGCTAGACAAACAGTTCCAGGCTCAGTTAAGGCTGCCCCCCAGTATAATCAAAGCTAATTCATACAGATATTGGCCCATATTTTGTGCATTCGACAGAGTTGCAATCTGTTTGCAAATGCATACTATGTGAGAGAACAGCTCTCATAATCCTTTTATAACAAAATTCATAAATGAGTTTTTCTTCTCCTGTATTCAGTTACCAAAGATGACACTGCAGGATTAGACTGACAACAGGCCAAGTCATTGTTTTGCTTGAGATTAAGCAACTATGAACCAATATTTCCCCAAGCCACAGTGCATGTAACCCCAGGCTATTCTTTCCTGCTATTTGACATGATTCACAGGGATGCAATGGTGCAGCAGCTTAATGACACTGGAACTGCCAGCCAGAAATGACCTGCCCTTCAGCAGTTCAAGTCTGGCTCTGTGAGATGGAGTGAGCTCCTGCTGCTCATTCCTTGGCTCCTGCCCATCCAGCAGTTCAAAAGCACGCAATATTGCAAATAGATAAATGGCTATGGAGATTCTCAGTTATCCAGGTCATGATTGTCCCAAAGGTGCTTTCTTGTGAGAAGCAGCTTTTGAGCAGAGCTGAAGAAGCTTCTTGGATGAGAAGCAAAACATCTTCAATGAAAAACAAGAAAATCCAGTTGCCTCTTGAAAAAGCACCTTTGGGATAAGTAGATAGGGTAGTAGGGTATCATGATAAGTAGATATAAGTAGTAGGGTATCATTTCAGTGGGAAAAACCTGGCTGCATTTTTATGTGTGGAAAGTGAAAGGCAGCACTGGACTGACAGGATGCAAGGCAACACAACACAAGGTGACACCAGCAGAGGAGCCCGGAAGAACCAGCTACTAGAGCAACAGTAGTCAGATTATGTAAGCTAATTCACTCCTTGCGCTCCACCAAGGATAGGAATGCAAGTGCTGGACAGAATGAACTAGCAATTTAGGCTGTCAAGTCTATATTATGTGTAGCATTTGTAGATTTCCCTTGAGATTGTATGCCATATGCTAAATAAATAAATAATAATACGATTCACTCTGCATAAAGTGGGACAGATTCATAAATGCAAAACCATCTCATCAAGTATAAAATGATGAGCAATGCTGCTGCATACTTTGCTGCCTTATAAAACTCGATATGAATTTTTAATCTTAAAAATTCTCCAGGTAACTTGAGTAAGATCTACAGCAGTACTTCCCAAATAGGTATACTGTATTATTCTGAATTGGGTAATAGTGGATTTTCTTTTACCTACATTGGGTAAAATGGATTTTCTGATAAGTAGCTTTGGGCAATGTAGGATAAGGTTTGGAAAGCCCTGGGCTACACTATCACTGCTTAAGCCTTAGATAATAGTTATTTTAAATTTAGAATGCTGAGGCATTTAAAGTTGTCACTGCTTTTGCACTGAACAATTACAAAATATTTTTCTTAGAAGAATGTTGCCTATAATACATGTTTGTTCTTGAAATGCTGCAATACCAAAACAGAGAAACTTAAAGTATCCCTGGCCACTTACTAGGGGATAATTCACTGATCACTGTTCAACATGTCCACTTTTTCATTAGCTTTATAGTTTTAATATATTTTACACATGGAATCAATCATATTTCATTTTAAGGTTCTTAAAAATAACATTCTCCTTGATTATGGCCTGCTAAATTTAAAAGTCCCCAATTTTCACAAAGACTAGACGTGTAATGTTGGTTTTTACTTTGTCAGTCCTTTCTTACTGACTGCATTTATGATGAAATTGGGGGAATCATTTTTGTGATATACAGAATATTTAAAATATGAAGAATTGTTTTTAGCATCACTACCAACATCTCCTACAAAAATGGATCACAAGTAGAGTAGTGTAGTTTGGGCTGATGAAAATAGGACATTGAATAATCAATTTTTGCCACTTTTAATGCAGAAATATTATACTTGTTGTGGAAAACACATCCAAATCAACACCAGAACAATAACCAGAAACAGGATAGCCTAATCTGCCAATACCTTGATAGTTAGAATATTTACTTAACATTCACTGATGAAAAACAAGAAAATCCAGTTGCCTCTTGAAAAAGCACCTTTGGGATAAGTAGATAGGGTAGTAGGGTATCATGATAAGTAGATATAAGTAGTAGGGTATCATTTCAGTGGGAAAACCTGGCTGCATTTTTATGTGTGGAAAGTGAAAGGCAGCACTGGACTGACAGGATGCAAGGCAACACAACACAAGGTGACACCAGCAGAGGAGCCCGGAAGAACCAGCTACTAGAGCAACAGTAGTCAGATTATGTAAGCTAATTCACTCCTTGCGCTCCACCAAGGATAGGAGTGCAAGTGCTGGACAGAATGAACTAGCAATTTAGGCTGTCAAGTCTATATTATGTGTAGCATTTGTAGATTTCCCTTGAGATTGTATGCCATATGCTAAATAAATAAATAATAATACGATTCACTCTGCATAAAGTGGGACAGATTCATAAATGCAAAACCATCTCATCAAGTATGAAATGATGAGCAATGCTGCTGCATACTTTGCTGCCTTATAAAACTCGATATGAATTTTTAATCTTAAAAATTCTCCAGGTAACTTGAGTAAGATCTACAGCAGTACTTCCCAAATAGGTATACTGTATTATTCTGAATTGGGTAATAGTGGATTTTCTTTTACCTACATTGGGTAAAATGGATTTTCTGATAAGTAGCTTTGGGCAATGTAGGATAAGGTTTGGAAAGCCCTGGGCTACACTATCACTGCTTAAGCCTTAGATAATAGTTATTTTAAATTTAGAATGCTGAGGCATTTAAAGTTGTCACTGCTTTTGCACTGAACAATTACAAAATATTTTTCTTAGAAGAATGTTGCCTATAATACATGTTTGTTCTTGAAATGCTGCAATACCAAAACAGAGAAACTTAAAGTATCCCTGGCCACTTACTAGGGGATAATTCACTGATCACTGTTCAACATGTCCACTTTTTCATTAGCTTTATAGTTTTAATATATTTTACACATGGAATCAATCATATTTCATTTTAAGGTTCTTAAAAATAACATTCTCCTTGATTATGGCCTGCTAAATTTAAAAGTCCCCAATTTTCACAAAGACTAGACGTGTAATGTTGGTTTTTACTTTGTCAGTCCTTTCTTACTGACTGCATTTATGATGAAATTGGGGGAATCATTTTTGTGATATACAGAATATTTAAAATATGAAGAATTGTTTTTAGCATCACTACCAACATCTCCTACAAAAATGGATCACAAGTAGAGTAGTGTAGTTTGGGCTGATGAAAATAGGACATTGAATAATCAATTTTTGCCACTTTTAATGCAGAAATATTATACTTGTTGTGGAAAACACATCCAAATCAACACCAGAACAATAACCAGAAACAGGATAGCCTAATCTGCCAATACCTTGATAGTTAGAATATTTACTTAACATTCACTGATGATTATCATTATCTGAATTCCATGATCACAAAGCTCCAGCAGGAATTAAATAACTTTTATCCTGCCAACAATCTGAAAGGGTAGCTGCACAATAGATACATAAGGAAACTACATAATAGATCTTACATATAAAACCATCAAATAGAAATACAGCTTCCAGTTTTTATTCAGAACACATTGCAACATTTATTGATTACAGCCAAACCTTAATGTAATTCCACACGTCTGGCTGACAGTTAAGAGACATAAATTGAACATTTCCTTAAATCAAATACATGTCCAATGAAGTTTTTAAAAAAGATTTTTAAAAAATTGATCAACAACATACTGACTCTGAGCTCTGGTGGCGCAGTGGTTAGAATGCAGTACTGCAGGCTACCTCTGCCCACAGCTTGGAGTTTGATCCTGAAGGGGTTGAGGTTAACTCAATCTTCCATGCTTCCATGGTCAGTTAAATGAGGATCCAGATTGTTGTGGGCAATATGTTGACATTGCAAACTGGTCAAAGAGTGCTATATAGCACTATGAAGTGGTATATAAGAGCCATTGCTATTGCTATTGCTATTCTCAAAAAAGAATGATCTACTATAAACATATCGAGAAGAGAAAATAACAGTTACCCACCTCTGAACTACTCAAACACACTGTATTTCCTATCCTGAATGATAACATTTCCCTTACAAGCCTTGGGTGGCAGGTCCATACTTGTTTACAAGCAGCCCCTAAGATGAAATTCCTATAAATAAGCAATAGTGTACCATGTAAAGTTGAAGATGATGAGTTGGGGACCAGAGGTTCCCAAGCTAGAGAGACCATTATCTGAATGTATGGCAACCACTGAAGGCCATCAAACTGCCAAATAGTGCAGAAAGGGGAAAGGAATAATCATAACATTTAACCTCAGTAGTGTAAATATTTAAAGGCTGTGAATTATTTTCTCTGTAGTGCGGACTGGATAATTGTGTTAAGACCTTATGCTTCTGTGCCATTAAGATTTTCAGCTAGCTGAGTCATGTCTGGGAATCTTCTGCCAAATCTTTTGCCTATACAGAGAGCTGAATTCAGGATTAAGTGTCTGGAAATCTGTAATTTACTGCCTAGCTTATTGCCTAACGTAGATGTGAAGTCCGACAGAAACAATATAATAATAATAATAATAATAATAATAATAATAATAACAACAACAACAACAACAACAACAACAACAACAGTGAAAAAGAGGTCCGAAACTTTGTCGAAGACACAGCTGACAATGTTTGATAATGAATTCCCATTAGCCTGTTCATTTAATAATGAAACAAATGTTTTCACAGCAGTTTTCCACACCATGGCTTTTGAAATCTTTTATCTACCTAATTAATTTGCAAAACTTACCCATATGTGTTCTTCCCTCTCTCTCTTCAGATTAGGAATTCTTCATAACTCTTAAATAGTGTTCTGTATAATACTAACCACTTCATGTTTCTAAATGCTGGTTGGATTTACACATTAAACTGAACCATAGGATGGCTTGCTTGGTTTTTGGCTTAGTGGGTTTTGGGAACTTGGTCACTGTTTCTGAGTAGCCCATGGTTTATGATTTAGTATGATATATGAACTCAAACAATAGTATTTTAGATAAGAATAAATAAAATCAGGACTAAGTATATTGTCAAAACCCAGTAAACACGTAAATTTCTTATTTTAGCTTCTGTTTGACTTGGCAGCTGAATAAATGTGAACATTCTATGACCAACTTTTTCTCCTTCAATCATATTGAGAAGTAACCTTCAGCAGCCAGATGTTATACCATCCATCACATTCATGAATTCATTATATGTGCATGTGCAATCAGGAGAAGAAAGTATTTTAAGACTCAGAAGACATTATTCTTACTTAAAAATTCTTTTCCCAGTTCCTGGAAGTACACATTTCATCTATGTCAGCCAGATTAAGGGGGGGGGGATTAAACATTCAACAAAACACCATTTATATAAAATATCTAGAAGGCTCCTACTACTGCTGCTGCTGTTGATTCTAGCAAATGAAGAAAAGAATTATGGTTTAAAACATTTCTTTTTAAATGAGAACCACAATATATCTTCTAGGAATAGAGAAGAACACCAAAATAAAAATTTCAGTTTCTTTGGAGTTATATATTAAAATATAAGATTAAATACTTCTGCATTTTGTTTCTGATCATTTTAAACAAATGAAAAACTGCAGCAACAGTGCAGACAGAGATCATTTTGAGGGTACAGAATCTGGTACAGAATATTGACAATAGTGTTTGTAAGAGGAACAACCTGTGCCAAAATACTTTGGAGAAATAGATTTTGTGATCACAGGAGTTTTTTAAAAAATCATTTTATAGTACCGGCCTCAATCTTACCTTCCAATATTACCAAATGAGTAAGTCTGGGAAACCTTAATAATAGGAGGATTAACAAGCAATAAAATCTATAAAAACTGTTTACATTCAAAATCAAGAAGGCAAAACTAATGACAATAATGTTGATGACACTAAATTGCTTCCCAACTCACCAAACAAAAAGATGCTTGTTCAAGAGCTTTTACTTAGCCAAATGGCAATGGTAGGTATTTTTCAAAGTCAAGAAACTACTATTCAAGAAAGGTCTGAAGACAAAATTAGGCAGCCCAAGCTGAAATATGTTTGGGCACATTTAGAACTTTAAAATAATATTTAATCAACAGTAGTTCAGTTATTGCTCCAGTTACTAAATAGTAGTTCTGTGGGTAATCTTGAGAACTGAAGTTGAGGGGGATCCTATTTCAGGGGTACAGCGTATGGGAAGGGAGAATATCTGTTATTTTTCTATTCTTTCTATTCTAAGGTAGTATTACTGTATTCCTTTAATTTTTAATACATATCCATCTTCCTTTCTTCTGTCCTTCCTTCCTCTTTTTCTCTTCTATATTCGTTCTTATTCTTCTTTCTTCTTTTCCTTGTATTCCAATTTCTTCCAAATTGCTTTCTCTCTTGACAATCTATTTGGGGTTTTTTTCCCCTTATAAAAATGTGCTTCTATGTTCTATTAATATCTTAAATACTAGTTATCAATATTAAGATAATCTTTGTTGTTTTCAATTCAAGAATAAATATTTGGGGTTTCTTAATACTCTAAAATTATTTTGATGTTAAAGCAAAGCTACAAAATATTTTATTCCTGTTTTATGGTTATTTTTTTAAAAGCTACCTACAAAATGTGTAATATGTAATTTTTTAAAAAAATAATCACAGATGCTAAAGGCATATTGAATGAAGATTCTATATCTGTCTGTTTGTCTGTCTGTCTGCCTGCCTGCCTGCCTGCCTACCTACCTACCTACCTACCTATCTATCTGTTATGTATGCAGGTTTGAATGTCATTGGTTAAGTTTGAACTGTTCTTGTAAAATGTCAGAAATGATTGGTTTAAAAAGTGCGGGAAAACCCTGCACTCTGATTGGCTGGCAACTGTGGCTGCTGGCTATAAGTAGCAGCTGCAGCCCAGCCAAATCAGGTCTGTTATGAGCTGTAGTCACTAATAAACTCTTCACTGAAGCACTCTGCATTTGACTCTTCATGCAAATCTAACACTATCTATCTATCTATTCAGCTATCCAGCCATCTCATATATTGTAATATGTGTTTTTAAGTGGTGAGCCACTCATTTGCTGAGATGGGCAGCTATAGAAATCAAATGAATAAACAAATAAATAATTACATAAAACAAAAACAAAATGTTTGCATTCTTTAATTTTGTTGTTATTTGCTGAATATTATAGGTTTTGCTACCTTCCTAATTAAAAAAAATGTCACATTGTTATAAAATATTTTCATCTATAAGAAGTATCTTTTACACCTCTGCACAATCCACAAAATCCCTCCCATCTAACAATTAATGAAAATATTCAGTAATTCCTTTAAATCGAATTCCTTTGATATTTTCTATTTGATTCGTTTTGCTCTTAGTGATGCTACTGCACAATAAAGCAATATCATTCTGCCTGTAGACTTATTTGTAAACATCACCCACACACTTATTTTAGCAAGGAGAAAAAGTAATAACTTGTGGAAAAATTCTGCTGAAGCTAAAGCTATCGTAGGTATAACAATAATGAAGAATTAAAGCAAACAAAAAACCAAATAACCACCACATTATTTATGAACTGCTTAGGGGAACAAATCTAATTGGCTAAATATATATTTAGTTCTGTTATTACTTTTATAACAATAGCTCCGGCCCATAACCTTTATATTTTATGAACTCCAATTTGAATATAAGTCTGAAGAATATTTCTTAGTTTTCCTTCTTACCATTTTCATGGATAAATCATGTCTCCTGTTTAGAATCTCAACAACACTAAAGGGGTATATTAGACTTCAATTATAAGCAAGTAAACTTTCTAGTAGAAGCATGCTTCCTTCTGCAACTTCTTGGTAAAGTGATCCCTCCAACTTTAAATGCCTTACCTTTCTTTTTAATGTTATTTTATCATAGAATTATATATATTTATATATAACATTATATAACACACATACCTATATTTGGATTGTTCAATGCTTCAGTTTTGATGCAAAAAAGGCAGGTCAGAACATATGTGACATGAGTCTGCAATTTGTAAAAGCAACTATGCATTCTTCTGGGATCATGTTACTACTACTGTAGAAGAGACTGCTTCTATCTGCATCCAGAATAACAGGAGAATAGAATTGGAAGGGTTCTTGGAGACCTTCTAGGTCAACCACCTACTCAAGCAAGAAACTATACCATTTCAGACAAATGGTTGTCCAATCTCACCTTAAAACCTCCAGCACTGGAGCACCCACAACTTCTGAAGGCAAGTCATTTCACTGATTAATTGTTCTGTCAGGAAATTTCTCTTTAGTTCTAGGTTGTGTCTCTCCTTGATTAGTTTCTATCCATTACTTCTTTTCTTGCCTTCTGATGCTTTGGAGAATAGGATAGAAATTCCTTGTGGCAGTCTTTCAATGTTGGAACAGTGCTATCATGTCAACCCAATCCTTCTTCTCATTAAAATAGACATACCCGATTCCTGCAACCATTCTCCATGTGTTTTAGCCTCTAGCACTGTCATCATCTTTGTCGCTCTCTCTGCACTCTTTCCAGAATCTCAACATCTTTCTTACTGTGGTGATCAAAACTGGATGCAATATTCCAGAAGTGGTCTTATCAAGGTATAAATTGGCACACACGTCATGTGATCTTGATTCTATCCCTTTGTTAATACAGCCTACGGCATTGGATTTTTTGGCAGCTGCAGTACACTGCTGGCTCTTATTTTATTGTTTACCAGGACTCCGAGTTCCCTCTTGCAGTTACTATATTGAGCCAAGTACCACCTATTCTATACCTGTGCATTTGGTTTTTCTTCCCTAACTTTACTTTTCTCACTACTGAATTTTATTTTCTTAGATAGGGCTCAGATATTTCTGTAACTTGAGCTTACTGTACTGAACCATGTGATTCTGGAAATAGCCATATTTTTGTCAATTTAAAATGTCTTTTAAGACAAGAGAATTTAACATAGGAAGGTTGTAGCTTTGGTTTATGTATGATAGAGGATTTTATTTTAAAAGTTTCACTAATGTAATGCTTCAGCCTCTATTTCCCTTGCATAAGTTCTCTGTAATTCTATTATAGCAAGTTATATTATAGTTATAGCATACTATAGTTATATTATACTTACTATATTAAGCCTTAAATACTAAGTTTTAGCATATAGTTTCTATACTTCTATAACTCAACCTCCTATCTTATTACTCTTTTGGACTTCTTACATCAATTTACATTATAATTTATAGTACACCTTACAATATTTTAATTTCTACCTTAGCGCTTGTTAGATGGGCATGCATGAAGAGAAGAGGCAGGACATGAGAAGAACAGGTAGCTTCTTTATTTGGAATTTAACACCAGCTGTGAAACCGTGGCAGGCACCAGCTGCATAAGCCAGCGCCTGCCGCAGTTTCGCAGCTGGTGTTAAATTGCAAATAAAGAAGCTACCTGTTCAACACTTCAGCCACTGATGGGACTTTAGCTCTCCCGCCAGTGGCTGGGCCAATCGGAGGAGTCTGACATCAGACTGACCATATAAGGCAATCTTAACAGCCCTGTTTTCTAACGTTTCTCGTGTTTACACTATTTCACTACTTTGTCAGTCTATCATGATGAAGGGGCAACTGGGCAAGGCAGATAAATTCATGTTTAAAATTAATGATTGGACCAAACCCTTTTTCTGTAAATTAAATTGTGGTAAAGCCTGGCTTTATGGAAGTAAGAAACCACTGATCATTTCTCAGTCCCACACTCTACAGAACACTCTCTTCCTGGCAGAAATGTTGTTCTCATTTGCTCTGTACAACCTAGATCAGGGGTTCCTCAATGTTTTGCCATCACATCTTCCTTTAATTTAATCTTAAAGTACGTATCTCCCCCCCCCAAATCCAAATACTAAAACGAACACAAATGAATTCGAAATTACAATGGCATTGAAAAAAGTGACATGACCATTTTTCACACTTACGACCATTGCAGTGTCCCCATGTCACATGATCAAAATTCAGACGGCTGGCAACTGACTCATATTTATGACTATTGTAGTGAGCCAGGGTCATGTGATCTCCTTTTGCAACCATCTGATGAATAAAGTCAATGAGGAAGCCAGATTCACTTAACAACCATGTTTCTAACTTAATATCTGTAGTGATTCGCTTAACAACTGTGGCAAGAAAGGTTGTAAAATGGGACAAAACTCACTTAACAAATGTCTCACAGAAACTTTGGGCTCAATTGTGGTAATAAGTTGAGGACTACCAGTACTTTTTATAGTAATGCCATATGGAAAAGATAATATTTATTTAAAATCTACTGAATGGCTGCTTCTCTTCAGTTATCTGCCACTGAAATGTCTCTATGGGGATACTCAGATACTGCAATATGTGCTTCCTGGCTCTCTGATGCTACCAATTTTTTATCCAGCAATACTCTTTAATATAAAGATTCATTTAAGGAGTTCAAAGAAGACATTCCAATTACTTCAGAAAATAAGTGTGTTGGCTGCAAAATGAAAACTGTGAATGGTGTACATTGTTCTGTTGCAAAATATTGTTTACCCCAATATATCTGAAACAGAAAATATTTTTTCTCTGTATGAGATGAGATTTTTGTTTTGGCTGCAAAAAATAATTTCTCAGATGAAAACGGTGAATGAAGTACATTTTTCTATTGCAAAATATTTTATTCTATTGCAATCTATCAAAAAGCAGTAAAATACGTTCCTCTGGGTGAGGTGTGTAGATTTGTATTGCTAGGGTGTGTGTATGCTTGTGTGTGGTTACAAAACACACACAACTGGTAGAGACAAACTTTGGATAAGGAATGAAAATCCAAATTTCCACTGGGCTATTGCATCTGTACAGATTGCAAGATTCAAAACAATGTGAATTCTCCTCGGGAATGGGTTGTACAATTCAAACAATTTGTGATACAGTTACCTACATTTATGGTTTAGTGTTAACAGAGAAATTGTGATGAGGAACACTTTCACCCCCATTGTTTCAGATAAACTCTAGGGTCTCTTTAAGTACAGCATTGCAGCTCTTCGTGATGTTGTCACATATGCTTGTTATGATATATACTTCTATCATATTATTTTTAGCACAAGAATAGGTCCTCTTTTTAAAAAAAAGTTTTACAGTGTTCAAATATAACAGAAATCAGAAAAAGAATAGGGAAAAATGCAAAAAGGAAAAGGAAAAGAAAAAACAGGAGAAAAACAAGAATTAAAGGAGCAACTCTCAATTTTTTTTATTTGTCAAGTGATTATAAGATAACAGGTATAAGTATAAACATAGTTATGAATACATGAAATGGATACATATAAGAGAAATAAAAAAGAAACAATAGGACAGGGATGGTAGGCATGTTGGTGCGCTTATGCACGCCCCCTACAGACCTCTTAGGAAAGGGGTGAGGTCAATAGTAGGTTAAAGTTTTTGGGGTTTGGGGAAGAAACCATAGAGTCAGGTAGAGTATTCCAGACGTTGACCACTCTGTTGCTGAAGTCATATTTCCTGCAATCAAGTTTGATGTGGTTAACCTTGAGTTGTATATGTGTGCTCTTGTATTGTTATGGTTGAAGCTGAAGTATTCATTGACAGGTAGGACATTGCGATGTATGATTTTATATACTATACTTAGATTGGACTGAAGACAGCATAGTTACAGCATAGTTCTAGGTTTTCTAGGTCTAGAATTTCAAGTCTGGTGGCATAAGGTATTCTGCAACAAGTAGAGGAGTGTAGAACTCTTCTTGTGAAATATTTCTGGACTTTCTCAACTGCGTTAATATCAGATACGTAATGTGGGTTCCAGACTGATGAGCTGTATTTAAGTATTGGTCTAGCAAATGTTTTGTATGCTCTAGTTAGTAGTGTGGTATTACCAGAGAAAAAGCTACGTAGGATTAGGTTAACAACTCTTAATGCCTTTTTGCAAAAAAAAATTCTTGCAATTGGTACAATCAAATTTATAGTTCCTCATCCTTTATGAGATTACCTACTGTAGAAATATTTCCCAAGTGGTAAAGATACCATTAGAAGAAAATTTCCTCAATATTTCATAAATCCAGAAGGACATTGGTTTGAAATGATTTCCTTCTTAATTTGTTGTATATCTCTAATATGAATGTTATGCGATTATTATGATGAAGATGAAGATGAATCAAAGGTATATTATTTTACACCTTCTCCCATACACCATAACTGCTTGCCAATCCATCATTTTCAATATTCAGAAAATATTAACACAGGTATATTAATCTTTCTCTCCTGCTCTCCTGAATTTACTTCAGGGGAAAGTAATGAGTAATGTTACTACAAAAGGGCAAACAACAGGAGCTGTGGGAAACAGTTGATAAGCTCAACTGCCAGGAAAGTAATAAATCTACAGATCCAGATACTGAACTGGCTCTGCAAAGTCATGGACCTGGCATTCCTGACTGATGGATTGACAATAGGCTTGGTGGATTGCAGATGGCTCAAGCCTAGAGTCTGATTACCTTTGAGTGGCTCAAACAACATTGTGACAGTTTAGGGAGTTCAGCAGATCCCATGGGTGTGCATAGACAATAGGGCAATGGCTATATGCAATTGCAATGCAGAGCATTTGAAACTATTGCAGAGATGAATGAATATAAAAGAGCTCAGTGTTGCTTTCCAGCAGTTTAGAATCTTGGAGGTTGTAGATCCAACACATCTAGAGAGCTCCAAGCTATAGAAAAGTAATATCATTATAATTAATATTCATTACACTCTTGTCCCAAAATAGCACTTTTTAAAAAGAAAAAGTCTCCAAACCGAAATTCAACATTTTAGTCTCAGAGAGTAAAATATACAGCTAAATATAGAAGGTCCTAAAATTTTGAAATGTAATTGTGATGTTTGTACAAATCAAATTGTACTATTTGATTGTGTTTAATCTGCAGAACCATGTTTAATCTGCAAGATATGATTGCAGGCTGTTGTTTTCCTGAAAGAAAATAAAGAGATTGCTTGTCTACTCCATCAAAAGCTGATGCCTATGCCTGTATTAGATGAAAGTCATGATGGATTATTCCATGACTTCTTGTCATGCTCACTGAGTTGGATAAAACCATTGCCAAACCCCAGTTGAGTCAATAGACACTATTATTTTATTGACACAGTAAATAAAATACATGTTCAGAATTTATTGCAAATAATGTTACAATTAAATAATCATTATAAATGACTTATAAAGAAATAGTAGATAGTTAGATGCAATCAGGTTGGGTTCAATTCCTGTGAAAGCATGAACAAGTGCTCATTGCTCATTGTTTTTCCAATGACATTTCAGTAATCTCTTTGAGCTGAGTCCCTACCTTATCTGTTATCATCTACTTTCATTTCTTGTAACCTTCTGAAGCAAAATATTTTTTCTAGTGTGTCCCCTGTTACCAAACAGATGTTTGCTGTTAGCTTTTATTTAGTTTCAGCTTAATTGTGCTTAACTCAAAGTCGAGATGGCTGATAGAATGAGCTATGCATAGAGAAGAAGATATGTGAAGGAGCAGAAAGTAAGGGTTGTCTTCCAACAGCAGTTGCACACATACACAATTTTCCTACCTAAACATCTTGAAAAGTGGTGCTAGATTAGTTCCCTATTATGTTTGCTTCATCTTGCTGCCTGGATTTTATTCTGAGACCCCATTAGCATCAAGAAACAGTATAGTGATATATGTAATGTCAAGGTCATATTTTCAAGACGGTCTAGGAAAGATTTAACATTCTGTTGTGACAGAAAAGATAATACTATGCATACTAATGATCAACAAGCAAAATCAGTTCCCCACATTGTATGCTAAGCCATACCGTTATTCTATTAGATTTAAAAATTCACATTCTCAGGCTAGCAGTGACCTGATTTTTTTTTTTAAATTACAATTTACCATAAAATCAAGTAACGTAAGAATGAAACCATGCAACAAAAATCAAGCTTCAAACTGTGGACTTGGTGGAAATTAAAAAAGGGAGCTAGGTGCTTTCTGCTTAGCCAACATACATAGAAGAAAAGGGAAAACTGACACATCACTTCTGAAGTGTTGTGAACCTGACTTCTTTTTTTGACTGGGCTTTTAAGGGAGCTGCAAAGCCCTCAAACCAACATTCCATTTTTAGGACCTGAAAGTCAGATGCTCAGAAGACTGAGGCAAAAGATTCCTCCAGTTAGAAAAGCAAGCAAACAATTGTGACAAAAGAACTTCATTGTAGTTTCAGTTCCACTACATCTGAGTCTGATGTAGAGTGAAACAGATCGGTTAAGCTCTTCAGCACAGATGATGTACTGGGAACATAGATGTCTGGAGCAATTTCCAAGGTCATCGGAAGATTCCACAATTCTTCTATGGAAATGGCCTTTAATCCCAACATTTCCCTTTATCTAATCTTACAGGCAGCAGACCAAATGACAGATAGGGGGCATCAAGGAGACATAAACATCCCTTTATCTATTGCATTTTCAGTATGCTATTAGCAGGGTAACAAACAGCAATCAGGGAACAGCAGATGTGGATCATCCATGTTCAGCTGGTGAATTAAATTTAGCCTGTTTTATAGATTTTTTTTTAATGACCTCATCTTAATCAGTGCTGAGGATGGTGGAAACGTGTGAGACCTCTGACTGAATCATGAAGTTCACACTCAAGAGTTAGCTTCCAGTATGCTATTCAATTTAATTATTTAGGGAACAATTAATATTAGGGTTACTGTTTTGTTTTGTGTCCCCCTGCCACCCACCCCCAAAAGATCCGCAGCAGCAATACAGGAAGACAAATAAGGCATTTATTCTCTACTGCAACAGCCAATGCCCTTCTATTAGCCTTGTTCAAGAGGTACACTTATTTAAATTACTGACCACATAGTCTCCACCACATTCCACATTCCTGGCAGTGTTGACAGTATGTGAACTTAACTAAGCTGCAAATGAGAAAAGAAACCTTATTAAAGCTTGTTCTAATAAAGAAAATAGAAAATCGATATGACATACACAATTGACTACGTGTGCTGTGGAAATGAATAGGAAGAAGAGCTTTGTATCCTGAGTGAGCACAGCATTTCTTCCACTATGCATTAAAGCAGCCCAGCAATTTTCAGAGTTCCACCTGAGTTAAAAGTTGATAGGATAAAGAAACAAGAAAACCATCCTTTTCCTGCTTTTTGCAAAGCATAAAATCCAGCCTACAAGACAAACCCATCAAGACATATAGGCAGATGAGAAAGAGAAAGAGAAAAACTAGGAAGTTAGTATTCAGAGAGAAAGAATTTTAGGTACTGAATATAAGAAAAGTCAAGAGGAATCATGTAATGGACAATTATTTAATATTGTGAATGGGTCTAATCCTCAAAAAAATAACATTCTATTTCTCAGATTTATATGGCCACCATCTCACAAGAAGTAACTCTCGGTAGCATACAGCAAAAAGAAGCATAAAATAATAAGCATGTAAAACACAGTCATATTTTTAAAAAATAAAAATAAAACACACACACACACAAACACAAACACACAGACAAGAAATTCAATCAGCAAAACTGTTCCTATCTCCCATTATAGATAGTAGAAAAATTCAAATCTTGCTGAAGCAAAATCATTGTTGCAAGAGTGATACCATTAAACCGTGCACAGTCTTCTGTGAATCAATTTTCATTAGCTAAAGATCTAACACAAAATAACTGGACACTGAAGGAAGATCGTTTTCTGAACTACATTTGCAGGGAAATACAATCCGAAGGCAACTGTTGCCAAGTTCTGAGACCATACAGTGTTTTAGCACCGAAAGCACAGATTTGCACAGATAGTCATTAAAAGTTAATTTCATATTCCTCAAGGTACCTATGTGATACAGTCATTCTGAATTCAATGTCTATGGAGTTTCTCAGTCATCCAGGTCATGGTTTTTTTCAAGACACAGTGAGATTTTTTTGTTTTTCTTTGAAGATGTTTTGCTTCTCATCCAAGAAGCTTCTGAATTATATACCTAGTACATGGAATTTGACAATTGGAGAACATAAATGACCAAAGGTGCTTTTCCAAAACTCAATTGAACTGAAGACACTTCTTGGATGAGAAGCAAAACGTCTTCAAAGAAAAAACAGAAAGCCCAGTTGCTTCTTGAAAAGGAATCTTTGGGGTAATTGAGTTCAGTTTGAAGGGATCTATCACAATCACCAAAGATTTTTCAGGAAGCAAAATGTTTGGTGGGTGTTAGATTTGCATGAAGAGTCAGATGCGGAGTGCTTCAGTGAAGAGTTTATTAGTGACTACAGCTCATAACAGACCCGATTTGGCTGGGCTGTGGCTGCTACTTATAGCCAGCAGCCGCAGTTGCCAGCCAATCAGAGTGCAGGGTTTTCCTGCACTTTTTAAACCAATCATCTGACATTTTACAAGAACAGTTCAAACTTAACCAATGACATTCAAACCTGCATACATAACAGTGGGAAAATTGCTGTGCAGTGTAATAAGATGCACAAAGGGATGCTTTCCTATGGCTTTTATTCCCTGAATGGAAGTCCATATGAGAAAAAACTGCCATTCTGAATTTCCTGCATACTGTTGGTGCTACAGGAATTGGGATGGACAGATTTTGACAGGCAATCAGTGTATTTAATACTGTTTTTAGGAGAGCTGAAAATTATTACTGTTTTTCATTGCAGAGGTGGTGGGATGGAGAGCAGAGTATTCAGTGAACAAAAAGATGATGCAGAATGGAGGAGCTATACATTCAGAGCTGGGAGCAAAGTCTTCTGGTTTTCTTTCTACTGCTTTGAGAATATGGCAATCTTTCTTTTTCAAAATTATGATACTTTTACAGCATTTGTACTTCTTGTCTGAGATGGGTAGAAAAATGAAAACTGGCAGCATAGAAGTAAGCAAAACATGCTTCCTGGCTTGTATATGATTCTGGGATGGCTAATTGCTCATTCTCAAATACATTTAATAGGAACTTGCTTCTTAAAGTAAAAAGAGAGTGATGCAGAAAACAAAATTCTCAGAACCGTATTATCTACGGTATATGTACACGAATGCAAACATACAGAAATGAAAGAGAAAGGAATTTAGAAAATATGGTCAGTATTCTGTTATAGAAGCATGTCATAGCACCAAACAGGAGTTTGAAGAAAACCATAATTCCAAGCTATGCTTAAAGTAAATCCTATTTTACTGAAGTAAATGAATATAAATTTGCAGTTTTGGACTTTGGTGGCAATATAGCAATAATTTTAACCTTAAGTTTCCCAAGAAGCTTTTAAACCCTTTTGAAATCTAAGATGTCTGATCTTGATTTTGCAGTCAAAAATGAAAGTTAAGGACACATTGTACAAATAAGAGTTAATTTGGGGGCAGGATCTAAGCTATCCCTAGCTAGCATATTTCTTTAATTCCCCTTTATCATCCCTCTTTATCCAGAGTTTACAAACTGCTTTTGAAACTTAGCAAAGAGGAGAGAAGAAAAACCCATATGCTTTCACATTACTTTCTGAATAGGAGAACTAGGCAGAAAACAAATGGCCCCCAGAATGTGTTCTACGTTGCTTTAATCAAAGATGAATATAAATGGATTAGAAACAATATTTCATTGATTACTAGACAAAAATATATACAGTTCATCTTCTTCATCATCCTTGTCATCATCAACATAAGAACAGCCAGCTTTCAATATCTCTCTGGTCTCTTGAAATGTTCAAGATTGTACCTCCCATCAAGCCAATCAACAAGGTCAGTGATAAATTGTTCAAAACATATTGAGGGCACCAGAATGCCTCTACCTCAAATTATTCTACTTCAAATATATTATGCAAAGACACAGCTCTCTAAAAAGGCTTTAATGCAAGAAAAGATTAAATGAAAGAGAAGATGACAGCAGCAAGATAGATGGACAGTGGCGATGAGTGTACCATTCAAATACCCCAAAAGCCAGGGTAAGGACAGATTGCCATGGAGAAAATCTATGTGGTTTCTAAGAGTGGGTCATGATATGATGGATCATCACCATCATCATCAAATAGGATGACTACTTACTTCCTGATCCTGGCAATTGGCACAAAATTTCAGTTCAACTGGTGACCTATTCATTAATAAATTTATCAAATATCTCGATGCCTTAGTGCTGAAGAAAAATAATCATTATTTATGTATATGTAGATTACTCTTCAAGTATTATTGCAAGGTGGCAATGTGAACAGATTTATAGGAATAAGGCAATGAAGTGTGTGTGTGTGTGTTTGTGTGTGTGTGTGTGTAAAAACTTGGATAACCTTGTTGATTCCCTCTTCTGTTCTTTGGACCTGATGTCATCAGTTGGGTTTCCATTTCTTTCTGGGTGAAATTCAAACTGTGCTTGTGACTTGTCTCTGTATAGTTTGGCAGCTGGATATCTTCAGGGCTACCTTCTGTGGCCAGAAGCAACCTGCCTGTCTCAAATGTCCTACAAGAACTGCAGGTGCCATTGTGGCAGGGGGTCAGTTGGCATTGCAATGCATTTGTACGTGTATTCAGCAACTCTGACTTTTACCTTGATCTGCCAGCCCTTTATTATTGATGAGATGGTTGAATTCTATTGTGGAGTGCATGTAAATTATGCTATTGTCTCCTGTAATTGAGCAAAACTAGTATGAACCTTGGAACAGAACACTAAGGGAGATAACTGTCAATTTTAGCATAATTCCATTCTTATTTTCCATACTTTTTTCTCTATCTTATTTCTGTTATTATTTAGCATAATATCATCTTTTAAGATTTATCTTAAAAATATGCATGCATCTTGGTGTGTCTTTCACCTAATATTTATTTATGTGCCTCCTGTCTTGTCTAGAGGCAATGATGCATTTTGTTATACAAGGTATGGAACTGTGAAATGAAGGATTGTACTGCAAGGACTGCGGGGCACAATATCAGAAAAAATGTCTGTATAATGTTGCAAAAAGGAGAGGAAAATGATAAACCTTCTGCTTGAAAGAAGTGGTTGTGAAGAATAATAGTTGAAAGGAAAGCTAAGTAGGACAAGGGAGCTCTCAGAAAACAACAAACTGCCTAAATGTTGTAGAGTAATTGTAAATGATGGAACAACCGTTATTTTTAATTAACTTAGACATACAGCATTATTTGTATCTGTTTTATATTTTATCTGTAATCTAATGAATAGTGTCATTCAATGAAATGTAAGAGTTAATAAAATAATGATATATGTACTCAATTTATTTCATAATTGCCAGTCTGCTTTCCTCAGTCATCCCAGCTATTGAACTCTGAGATATTGCCGATTTGTTCTGGGAACATGCAACCAAGTGGAATTAACTATGAAATCCATCACAGAGAATGGGGAGAGGATGAGAATACATGGCAAACTGTCCTGTGATTTTCTTCAACATCTTGAAAGAGGAAGATGGATAGTCGCTTCTACTGAAAAACTGTAAGACAGATGCTGGCCTTCAACTTTCCTATCTCATGTTTGATATCAGGGGTCTCAAACTTGGCAACTTTAAGACTTATGGATTTCAATTCCCAGAATTCCTGGTTGGCTGAGGAATTATGGGAGTTGAAATCTGCAAATCTTAAGGTTGCCAAGTTTGGAACCCTTGTTCTATATAAAAGGCAGGGGCAGGATTTTTATTGACAACATAATCAAACAGGTAGAAAGACTTTTCTTTGTTTGGGCAAAATGTTATGAGGATAAATTTCAGTTCCACTTTGTCTTAGTTTGCTAGATCCTTCCTAGATTTTTTAAATCTTCCCAGATTTTCTTCCCACAAACATATTCTTCCAAGCCAATGTGTTTATGAGGAGACATAAACATGCCATTGCATTTTTAATCTCCAAAGGCTGTGCCATTGCCAACATTATGCAGATACTTGAGGAACAATACAAGAATGGAAAAGTCACAATAGTCTAGGGCAGCTGTATAAAACTGCCAATTCGTTTTGCTTTTCAAATTCTATTTGTTTTTAAATGAAACAATAGAACTCATTTTCTGCATGCTTCAACATTTTTATAATATAGTGAACATTATTAACTGTCACTGAGGACCTGTAAAAGATGACAGTAGCCATCTTAAAATAATCAGAAATAAATTTCATTATCATTTGTATGTCAGCATGTAGATTTAATATAAGCTTAAAAGATAGTTTAAACTACTAAAGTGTTTCCAGAAAAAGCTTTCCATGGAGAGGAATGGTTGCTTGCTTCTGATTTTATAAAATCCTATATGCTAGAAATTCTTCACAAACTATGAAGACACAGTCACTATATAATGCTGAATGTTTCTTTACAGTATTATATACTGTATGTCAGGATTCCGGCAGTTACTCCAATTAAATCATGAGCCTCGAGCCACACTCCCACAACTAAAAAAGATTTATTTGAAGTTAACATTCTACGTCCGGCATTTACCTGGGCATAACCAACTCTGAGGTACGTAATTCACTGTCACCCTTGATCCTGCTTCCCCACCCCCACCCCTCTGGGTGTATCATCCAATGAAAAATGTCCACAGCCAAGAGTCATCAATCATGCTCTCCAATTAGATTTTTGCGAGGCAAAAGCTTCAGTCATCTATTCTGTTATGTATGCAGGTTTGAAGTCATTGGTTTAGTTTGAACTGTTCTTGTAAAATGTTAGAAATGATTGGTTTAAAAAGTGCGGGAAAACCCTGCACTCTGATTGGCTGTCAACTGCGGCTGCTGGCTATAAGTAGCAGCCGCAGCCCAGCCAAACTGGGGCCGTTCTGAGCTGTAGTCACTAATAAACAAAAGAGCTTGAAGCACTCCACATCTGTCTCTTCATGCAAACATAATACTGGCAACGAGGATGGGATTCCCCTGAAGAAGAAGGCAATGCGGAACAGAAGAAGAGCGAGATGGCTGCGCTGAACACCCCCCAGCCCCGTTCGATCCGACGGCAGAAGACTGGGAGTCGTATGCAGATCGTTTCCAAATGTATCTGGAAGGAAACGATCTAGCCGACATTTCCGAGAAGCGGAAGAGGGCAGTCTTTCTTACGTACTGCGGTCCGGCAGTTTTCAAGATGGCGAAGGCATTGGCGGGAGCTGCAGACGTGAAGGTAATGGACTGGCCTGACTTGGAAAAGCTGTTAAGAGCCCATTACGCACCACAACTATCGTGCTTCATTAAGAGACACGAGTTTTACCGTCATGATCAGGGGGAAAATGAAAACGTAAATGACTTCGTGGCAAGTTTAAGAGACATTGGGGGTGCTTGTGAATTTAACAGTTTAGAAGAGGCCATGCACGATCAATTTGTTCTGGGCCTTAAAGACAAGGTGCTTCAGAGCAAGTTATTACTAAGACCTAAGATCACGCTGAAGGAAGCAATAGAAGAGGCCTCTTCAGCAGAAGCTACCAAGTCCTCAGCAGCAGCCATGAGGAAGATGAACAGGGCCACAAACCATTGTGATGGGGAAAAGTCTACCACAAACCATTGTGATGACCTAGATTCTGAATCAGATTGCAGTGAGGTGGAAGAGGGAATTTACAGACTCAGAATGGAGCGGAAAAAGAAAGACCTGGATAGGAAGAGGCAAGATTTCTACTGCAGAGGTTGTGGGGGAAGCCACCCCTGCACTGAATGCAAGTTTTTAGACACCATTTGCCTCCGTTGTGAAAAAAGAGGACACCTAGCAAGAGTCTGCAAATCATCCAGAACTCCACCCAAGAGAAGGAAATTTCCTGCAAACAAAGACAAAGAATTCAGGCCCAACAATCTCAGTGAGAAAGGAGGGCACAGCACAGAAGCAAAGGGGAAGAATGAAACTCATCAGACAGTAACTATTGGTCATTCATCTTCTATCAATAACAGAAAAGTACATGTCAAGGTACTTATTGAAGGAAGGCCTTGCCAAATGGAAGCAGACTCAGGCTCATATCTATCTATAGTGTCATGGGACACTATTCACAGAATACTCCCAAACATTCAGAAGAATCACTTCAAGAAGCAAGCACTGACTCTTAAAGACTATCAAGGGAACAAGATTCCAGTAGTTGGAACAAGAGAATTCAACGTGAAGTTCAAAGGCCACACCAAACGCCTGCCCCTGACCATCATGGACAAGGATCGCCCAAGTTGGCTGGGACATGAGTGGTTCAACCCGCTGGGCATCGAGGTGACTGGCATCAATCACGTGAGCAACACTGAATGGGAGGAGGCCTTGAAGTCTGAGTTTCCAGAGGTCTTCAGCGACGGATTAGGCAAGTACTTGGGGACCCCTATCACTTTCAATCTAGATCCCAAGGTGCCACCAATCCATTTAAAGCCCAGAAGGGTCCCATTTGCCTTAAAGGGAAAAATTGATGCACAATTAGATAAACTAATAGCTCAAGGGGTTTTAGAGCCCACTGACCACTCCAGGTGGGAGACACCATAGTCACACCAGTCAAGGCTGATGGGTCTGTGAGAATCGTGGAGACTACAAGGGGACATTGAACCATGCGCTACAACAGAGTGCATATCCAGTTCCAGTGGTGCATCATTTATTACATTCTCTTGGCGGGGGCACAGTCTTTGCCAAATTGGATCTGGCCCAGGCATATCAACAATTAACAGTTGATGATGCCACTGCAGACGCCCAAACCATTGTGACTCATAGAGGTGCTTTCAAATGCAAAAGGTTGCAATTTGGAGTAAGTGTGGCACCAGGCATTTTCAAAAGCCTTATGGAAAGAATGCTCCAAGGACTGCCAGGGATAGTGCCTTATTTTGATGATGTGTTAATCTCTGCTGAAAATGACACTCAGTTACACGAGAGACTCAGAGAAGTCCTAACCAGATTCAAGAAAGCGGGGTTAAAAGTCAAAGAAGAAAAATGCACACTTAGAACTGACAAGATAGAGTTCTTGGGCTATATGATTGACAAACATGGTATCCACCCCACAGATGCAAAGGTTCAGGCAATCAAAGAAACCCCCAGGCCAAAATGCAAAACAAACTTGCAAGCTTTCCTGGGACTCATTAACTTCTATCACATATTTCTACCTCAGAAGGCAACCATTGCAGAACCACTACACAGATTACTAGACAAAAAATCTGCATGGGTCTGGGGCAGAAAAGAACAAGCTGCATTTAACACTATTAAGAGAAAAATCACTTCTGATTCTGTACTGATACAGTTCTCTGAGAATTTGCCTGTTGTACTGACTTGTGATGCATCCCCTTTTGGAGCGGGGTGGTGTGTGAGCCACATGCTTCCCAGTGGGAGGGAAGCCCCTATTGCATTTACTCTGCACCTTGACTAAAGCAGAGAGAAACTACAGCCAACTGGACAAGGAAGCCTTGGCAATTGTTGCAGCTGTCAAAAAATTCCATGAGTATCTATATGGGAGAACATTTACTATTGTCACAGATCACAAACCTCTTTAGGCATTGTATTCTGTTATGTATGAAGGTTTGAAGTCATTGGTTTAGTTGAACTGTTCTTGTAAGATGTTAGAAATGATTGGTTAAAAAGTGCAGGAAAACCCTGCACTCTGATTGACTGGCAACTGCAGCTGCTGGCTATAAGTAGCAGCTGCAGCCGCCAAAGTGGGTCCGTTCTGAGCTGTAGTCACTAATAAACAAAGGCTTGAAGCACTCAGCGTTGTCTCTTCATGCAAACATAACACTGGCGGCGGATGGGATTCCCCTGAAGAAGAAACCTTGGAACAGAAAAGAAGAAGAGATGGCTGCGCTGAACACCCCCAGCCCGTTCGATCCTGACAGCGAAGACTGGGAGTCGAGTATTCAGATCGTTTCCAAATGTATCTGGAAAAAACAATCTAGCCCGACATTTCCGGCGGAAGAGGGCGGTCTTTCTTAAATACTGCGGTCGGCAGTTTTCAAGATGGCGAAGGCATTGGCGGGAGCTGCAGATGAAGGTAATGGACTGGCCTGACTTGGAAAAGCTGTTAAGAGCCCATACCACAACTATCATGCTTCATTAAGAACACGAGTTTTACGTCATGATCAGGGGAGAAAATGAAAGCGTAAACTTTGTGGCAAGTTTAAGAACATTGGGGGTGCTGTGAATTTAACAGTTTAGAAAAGGCCATGCGTGATCGATTTGTTCTGGGCCTTAAAGACAAGGTGCTTCAGAGCAAGTTATACTAAGACTAAGATCTCACTGAAGGAGAGCAATAGAAGAGGCCTGTTCAGCAAGCTACCAAGTCCTCAGCAGCAGCCATGAAGAAAATCGTGTTGGCTCGTTACACATGGGGTTGATTCTTGTTTGCTGATTATCCTCATGATCCTCCCTTCCCCTAGATGAGGTACTAGGTTGGGAACCAGAGAGAGGAGCAATTGCGATGTTCCTGGGGTAATCTGGATCTAAGCTGATCAATGTGCCTGCTCCAGAGGACACCATCCTCTGTTTGTACCCTGTAAGACCGAGGGCCTGTGATTTGGGTTATCTCAGCAGGAATCCATAGCGGTTCACCCATAAGGTTCTTAGCATAAACAGAATCACCCACAGTGAATGTGCGAATTTTGCTAGTGGAATCTAGTAGTGCGTTGGAGTGCGTAAGTGGGATGAAGGCGGTCAAGGGGAGACCTGAGTTTCCTATCAACAACTCTGCTGGGGATAAGTTAGTTGATGGGTTGGGAGATATGCTGGACACTGAGTAGTTTTCAACTTTCTCAGTGATGTCCCAGGACCCAATTGCTGAAGTTTTCCTTGGTAAATGTACCATGCATTCAGCCCGGCCGTTAGCTGAAGGGTGCCCAGGGGTGGTCAGGACATGTCTGATACCCTGCTGTGCTAGATATGATTCAAAAGGTTGGGCGTAAATGAGGACCATTGTCAGAAACTAGGACATCAGGTAACCCATGAGTTACAAAAAGCTTCTTAAGCTGTTTGATGACAGCTTCAGCTGTGGTGGATGCCATAGGGATAACCTCTAGCCATTTGGAATATGCATCTACTATAATAAGGAAAGTGCCCTCTGGTAGGGCCAGCAAGGTCAATGTGAATCCTGGACCATGGGCCCCTAGGACATTCCCATTCCTGTTTGGGGGAGAGGTGGGGCAGGCCTGACTTCTGGCAGTTGGGACAGGATGCAACCCAGTGTTCAACCATTTTGTCAATACCTGGCCACCATAACTCCTGGCCAATCCCTTCATTCTGACAATTCCGGATGACCCTCATGTAACATTTCCAAAACCTCTTTTGTAGTTTTGCAGGAATAACCACCCTGTTACCCCACAAAATACATCCTCTTAATACAGATAATTCAGTTTGCCTGGATTTAAAAGGTTGGGCAGGTGAGGTAGATCTTGAAGTGGCCAACCTTTCTTAATCCAGCCTATAATAGGAACCAATAAGTGTCTTTGGCAGTCTCTCTGGCAATTTCAGCAGCTGTACTGGAAGCTTGCAGTTTCTAGAAAAAAGGTGTAGTCTCAGGGAGTGGATCTTCAGTTTGTGTGAAGGAAGTGGGCAGCGACTCAAAGCATCTGCATGCCCAATGTCTTTTCGGCCTGTGGATGAGTTTGTATGAATAAGCAGCAAGAAATTCAGTCCATCTCAGCATTCTTGGTGACAGGATCATGGGTGGTTTGTCTCCTGCCACAATGCCTAAAAGAGGTTTGTGATCTGTGACAATAGTAAATGTTCTCCCATATAGATACTCATGGAATTTCTTGGCAGCTGCAACAATTGCCAAGGCTTCCTTGTCCAGTTGGCTGTAGTTTCTCTCTGCTTTAGTCAAGGTCTGAGAGTAAAATGCAATAGGGGCTTCCCTCCCACTGGGAAGCATGTGGCTCAACACCCCCACTCCAGAAGGGGATGCATCACAAGTCAGTACAACAGGCAAATTCTCAGAGAACTGTATCAGTACAGAATCAGAAGTGATTTTTCTCTTAATAGTGTTAAATGCAGCTTGTTCTTTTCTGCCCCAGACCCATGCAGACTTTTTGTCTAGTAATCTGTGTAGTGGTTCTGCAATGGTTGCCTTCTGAGGTAGAAACATGTGATAAGTTAATGAGTCCCAGGAAAGCTTGCAAGTTTGTTTTGCATTTTGGCCTGGGGGTTTCTTTGATTGCCTGAACCTTTTCATCTGTGGGGTGGATACCATGTTTGTCAATCATATAGCCCAAGAACTCTACCTTGTCAGTTCTAAGTGTGCATTTTCTTCTTTGACTTTTAACCCTTTCTTGAATCTGGTAGGACTTCTCTGAGTCTCTCTTGTAATTGAGTGTCATTTTCAGCAGAGATTACATCATCAAAATAAGGCACTACCCCTGGCAGTCCTTGGAGCATTCTTTCCATAAGGCTTTGGAAGATGCCTGGTGCCACACTTACTCCAAATTGCAACCTTTTGCATTTGAAAGCACCTCTATGAGTCACAATGGTTTGGGCCTCTGCAGTGGCATCATCAACTGTTAGTTGTTGATATGCCTGGGCCAGATCCAATTGGCAAAGACTGTGCCCCGCCAGAGAATGTAATAAATGATGCACAACTGGAACTGGATATGCTCTGTTGCAGCACATGGTTCAATGTCCCCTTGTAGTCTCCACAGATTCTCACTGACCCATCAGCCTTGACTGGTGTGACTATGGGTGTCTCCCACCTGGAGTGGTCAGTGGGCTCTAAAACCCCTTGAGCTATTAGTTTATCTAATTGTGCATCAATTTTTCCTTTAAGGCAAATGGGACCCTTCTGGGCTTTAAGCAGATTGGTGGCACCTTGGGATCTAGGTTGAAAGTGATGAGGGGTCCCCAAGTACTTGCCTAATCCGTTGCTGAAGACCTCTGGAAACTCAGACTTCAAGGCCTCCTCCCATTCAGTGTTGCTCACGTGATTGATGCCAGTCACCTCGATGCCCAGCGGGTTGAACCACTCAAGTCCCAGCAAACTTGGGTGATCCTTGTCCATGATGGTCAGGGGCAGGCGTTTGGTGTGGCCTTTGAACTTCACGTTGAATTCTCTTGTTCCAACTACTGGAATCTTGTTCCCTTGGTAGTCTTTAAGAGTCAATGCTTGCTTCTTGAAGTGCTTCTTCTGGATGTTGGGAAGAAGTCTGTGAATAGTCTCCCATGACACCATAGATAGGTATGAGTCTGAGTCCACTTCCATTTGGCAAGGCCTTCCTTCAATAAGTACCTTGACATGCACTTTTCTGCTTCTTAAAGGTGATGAATGACCAATAGTTACTGTTTGATGAGTTTCATTCTTCCCATTTGCTTCTGTGCTGCCCCATTTTCTCACTGAGATTGTTGGGCTTGAATTCTTTGTCTTTGTTTGCAGAAATTTCCTTCTGTTGGGTGGAGTTCTGGATGATTTGCAGACTCTTGCTAGGTGTCCTCTTTTTACAAGGAGGCAAATGGTGTCTAAAAACTTGCATTCAGTGTGGGGGTGGCTTCCCCACAACCTCTGCAGTAGAAATCTTGCCTCTTTCTTCCAGGTCTTTCTTTTTCTGCTCCATTCTGAGTCTGTAAATTCCTTCCTCCACCTCACTACAGTCTGACTCAGAATCTATTTGTGTGAATAGTGTCCCATGACACCATAGATAAATATGAGCCTGAGTCCACTTCCATTTGGCAAGGCCTTCCTTCAATTAGTACCTTGACATGCACTTTTCTGTTATTGATAGAAGAAGAATGACCAATAGTTACTGTCTGATGAGTTTCATTCTTCCCTTTGCTTCTGTGCTGCGCCCCATTTTCTCACTGAGGTTGTTGGGCTTGAATTCTTTGTCAGGAAACTTCCTTCTGTTGGGTGGAGTTCTGGATGATTTGCAGACTCTTGCTAAGTGTCCTCTTTTATCACAACGGAGGCAAATGGTGTCTAAAAACTTGCATTCAGTGCGGGGTGGCTTCCCCACAACCTCTGCAGTAGAAATCTTGCCTCTTTCTTCCCAGGTCTTTTTTTTCTGCTCCATTCTGAGTCTGTAAATTCCTTCCTCCACCTCACTACAGTCTGAATCAGAATCTATTTGCTCACAATGAGTTGTTGTGGACTTTTCCACATCAGGATGGCTTGTGGCCTTGTTGATTTTCTTCATGGCTGCTGCTGAGGACTTGGTAGCTTCTGCTGAAGAGGCCTCTTCTATTGCTTCCTTCAGCATGATCTTAGGTTTCAGTAATAACTTGCTCTGTAGCACCTTGTCTTTAAGGCCCAGAACAAATCGATCGTGCATGGCCTCTTCTAAATTGTTAAATTCGCATGCACCCCCAATGTCTCTTAAACTTGCCACGAAGTTGTTTACGTTTTTGCTTTCCCCTTGATCACGACGGTAAAACTCGTGTCTCTTAATGAGGCACGATACTTGTGGCGCGTAATGGGCTCTTAACAGTTTTTCTAAGTCAGGCCAGTCCATTACCTTCACGTCTGCAGCTCCCGCCAATGCCTTCGCCATCTTGAAAACTGCCAGACCGCAGTGCGTGAGAAAGACCGCCCTCTTCCGCTTCTCGGAAATGTCGGCAAGATCGTTTCCCTCCAGATACATTTGGAAACGATCTGCATACGACTCCCAGTCTTCTGCTGTAGGATCGAACGGGGCTGGGGGGGTGTTCAGTGCAGCCATCTCACTCTCCTTCTGTTCCGCATTGCCGTCTTCTTCAGGGGAATCCACCTTCGTTGCCAGTGTTAAGTTTGCATGAAGAGACAGACGCGGAGTGCTTCAAGCTCTTAGTTTATTAGTGACTACAGCTCAGAACGGACCCAATTTGGCTGGGCTGCGGCTGCTACTTATAGCCGGCAGCCGCAGTTGCCAGCCAATCAGAGTGCAGGGTTTTCCCGCACTTTTTAAACCAATCATTTCCAACATTTTACAAGAACAGTTCAAACTAAACCAATGACTTCAAACCTACATACATAACAATTTCTATGAGTCTATGTGGCAAATACATAATTTTGAAAGTTGGCTATGAACATTCCCACCCTCCCCGATAACTAAAAAAATCAGCCCAACAGTGTGTGATTTTGCAGATGAAGGAAAATAAGACTGTGCTCTATCTATTGTAATGGCCAGGGAAATATAATAGACATAATGTATCTTAATGTCAGCAAAGCATTTGATAAAGTCTCCCAAGATATCCTAGTATGAAGTATAAGGTCAAGTTCAAGCAAAATAGTTGTGTTGATTAGACCACATCTGGAATATTATGTCCACTTGCGGCTCCATAATATTGACAAAGTGAATCATGTCCAGAGAAAAGTAATCAAGTTGATAAGAAACTAGAAGGAAATGTGTTATGTTAGAACTGTTGGGTATATTTAGCCTAGAAAAGTGTAGGAGAGGACACGATAATTCTCTGAATTATTTGAAAAGGGAGCCATATAGAAGATGTTTAAACTTGTTCCAGAAGATTGAAAATGGAATCATGAGTTTAAATTAAAATGATTCAGTTTCTTAATTGGACATTGGGGAGGGGGAAGCTTCCTAATGATAAGAGTGCTTCAGTTTTATAATGGAATAAAATTCCTCTAAAGGTGTTAGAATCTTCTTTGATGCAAGTTTTTAAATCAAAGGCCTGGCTGGTCATCCGTTAGAAATGATAAAGTAGTAAAATCTTGCATTGGGCAGGAAGTTAGACCCTGTGATCCCCACAGTCCCCTTTCTTATATTTTATAATTCTATGACATTCCCAACACAAAATAAATAGGATTGACAGGGAAGTAGGGCTATTTGCTCCATTGTGAATAAGATGTATAGTTTGATAGGCAGAAGAGGGAAACAAATGATTAATGCACAACTGGACCAAATATGCTCACTTAAGTATTGTTGCAATACAACTGCAATTATCCCACATTATTGGGCTTCCTACCTAGATTTGAATGGAGTTGCAGTTCAGCAATATCTGGGGATCAGACAAATATTTAGTCCCATGGAAGGTGCTATATTGCAAAGCATTTCCATTCGCTCAAAATGTCAAGGAGGTGGCAGATGGATTATAGAGAGAGGCTCTAAAAGAAATGGCACATTAGGGAAGGAGTAGATAGTACTGAGATGTTTTAAGGCTGACAAAATAAGTGAAAGTCTGTGTACAGATGAACAGAAAATTGGATTTTTTTCACTCTTCATTACATTAAAATGGACTGAGTTTTATTACTGTGCAAGTATTATTACTGTGCAGTAGCAAAACATAGCTTCCAGCACCCCTGAGCATTATGTAATAGTTACTGTAAAAATATGATGACATTTGAAATCAACTGGATTAATTCCAGGTTGTAAATGCAAATTCTAAGCTTTCCCCAAACCATCTTGCATTTTCTGCAGATGCTAAACTGATGCTGTTTGCTCCAAAGGTTAGGAAAGCACACTTCAGAAAACAGAAACCCTTAAAAGATCAATTTCCCCCCTTTTTTGAACTGCTGACTTTGGAACTATACAGCACTTTATAAAGTAAACATTTAGTAGACCTTTTGTTTAAATGTCAAATCTCAGCAGAAAACTACGAGGAAAAGCAAAAGGTTGAGTCTGGAATTTGTGTTGCGTTGATGGGAATTTGCCAACTGTCTGTCAAAAAGTAATTTGAGTACTGAGCAAAGAGTTCAGGGTCTTGCAGTCAAGATGGCAAAATAACTATGTGCCAGGTTTCTTCTTGGAGGAATTGGCTCATGTAGATGATAAACAGGAGGGTATTGGACATCTGAAGGGGCCTGAAGTCCACATATATGCTAATCAGCATTCATTTGCCTTACAAGAAAAACAAAATGGTTAGATTTCAGCACAAAGGTGGTCGGGAAAAAGGGCTCCATCTTTCCAATCAAAAGATCTCTTAATTTCAGGAAAATGATATAAACATTAGTACAGTATCTTGGAAAGATTAAAAATATACTGCATATCTTGAAAGATATATGGGAAGTAATCATGTAGAGAATAAGGAGCAATGAAATAGAAGAGTGTTTAAAAAGAGGGGTAATTGGAAAAGGTAGAATTTTTAAAACAGATGATCAGTCCCTTGCTACATACTGCTTCTTTAACAATGGTGTGCATTTTACTGCCCTCCTTTACAAACAGTATTTCATAAGTATATTATTTGTTTTTTAACTGTAACTGGCAAACTAATAGGCAAGACAAGTCGGCAAGCAACTCAATAGACGTTACGAAGAATTACAGATGTTGTATATTTATAAATTATACCTGGGTTTAGTAATAATTTGTGTTTGGAACTCTGAACTTTGATATGGCCTATGGGCTAATCAATAAAGTAAGCCACATAACCTGTGTACCTCTGCAAAATGCCTCAAGATTAAAGGTAAAGGTTCCCCTCACACATATGTGCTAGTCATTTCCGGCTCTAGGGGGCAGTGCTCATCACCGTTACAAAGCCAAAGAGCCAGCGCTGTCCAAAGATGTCTCCACGGTCATGTGGCCGGCATGATTAAACGCCAAAGGCACACAAAGGAAGGCTGTTAGCTTCCCACCAAAGTGGTCCCTATTTTTCTATCTGCATTTTTACATGCTTTCGAACTGCTAGGTTGGCAGAAGCTGGGACAAATAACAGGAGCTCACTCCATTATATGGTGCTAGGGATTCAAACTGCCAAATTGCTGACTTTTCTGTTCGACAAGCTCAGCATCTTAGCCCCTGAGACACCACGTACTCAAGGCTAATTCAGGAAGACAATCCCCTTCCAGGTTTTCCCATTTGAGTTCCATTCCATGAATTGGATCAGCACTACCAGAGATGAAATGTTTCCATCAAGGCTATGTATTTCAAAAATATAGAAAGGTTTTCACACTAAAAAAAATATGAAAGAGATTTATTCCTTGTGTGTGTTTGTGTGTGTGTGTGTGTGAGACAGAGAGGGAGGGAGAGAGGGAGGGGGGAGGGAGAAGGAGAGGGGGAGAGAGAGAGAGAGAGAGAGAGAGAGAGATGGGCAGGACAATTTGCCAGTCCAATGAAAGGTAACATAGAAGAAGTCTGTTTTGTAATCCTTCAGTTAGTGTAATAAAAGTCTTACTTAAATACAGGTTATAGCCAAATTATGTTATGAGACTTTTTATACTCAAATATGCAGAGCCCTAGAAGCACAATTTTGCTGCCTATGATGAAGAACCCTATGGAACCTGCCTCCATTCTAAAAAGGGCTGTCAGATCCTTCATGATGCTTGAGAGCAGTTGGAGAATATAAGAAAAACAGGCCTGCTATGGAGCACTCATGGTTCTGACCTTTAAAACTGGGGACAGTCAAGGGCTCAAAAGCAACAGCTGGGGAGCTGTCACTTCTGCCTAACGATAGATGCTGGTGAAGGAAACAGTAAAGAAAAATTGCTCTTCAAAAATGACTTTCAGAAAAATTGTTTTGGATTTGGATGGTGGCCACTATGTTCAGTTGTACAATAGTTTGTTCTGGGACAACCTGAAAGAAATATGGGAGCATTTTGAAGAAAATACATAATTGTTCTTTGGAAGGAGAGAAATAAACTGAATAAACAAGCTGTTAAGATTTTTCCATTCAAACTGCAACCTAGAATTTGACTTGCATTTTAATCTCCATTATTACAGATCATAAATACATCTAGAGCTAAAGAAAGGCACTTAATCAAACTTTAAGTCACCTCATGATTTTTCAATGAGCTGCCTTGTTTTGTTAAGAGCCTCTGGTACCAAAGCTGCTTATGTGTTTTTGGAAGCACATCAAATCAATCGTTTCTGAAACAGACTGGGAGAAACTGGCTGTCCTACTTCACTTTGTCACGGCCATGCTTATGTGATTTTCTAAGCCTTCTCTTTGGGTCAAGACTAGGGTTAATGTTTGGAGTTCATTCTTTGGCACCATTCATATTAAAAAAACCCTTCACTTCTACCTTGGAACAACAGCAATACAAAAAATGATTTTGTTTACTTCCTTTAGTAAGATAAAATCAGGAAGAAGATCCCTATAACTTTTCAGATTGCTACTTTTTTTAAAAAATTACATTTATATGCCTCCCTTCTCCGAAGACTCAGGGCAGCTTACAATTTTTGGGACACAACCCAATGCGCTTAGCAATAGCCTTCATTCCATTGTATGTGCCTGCTTATTACTAGGGCTTTTTTGGCCCCCCCAAGTGGCATTTTTACAAAGTCAGCTTATTGCCCCCAACAATCTTGGGTCCTCACTTTACCTACCCCGAGAGGATGGAAGGCTGAGTCAACCTTGAGCCTCGTGGGATTCGAGCCTGCACTAATTGCAGGCAGTTGGAACTAAGTGCTAGGCATTTAACAGCCTGCACCACCAAGGCTCTTTTGTATCAGATGAACATCTCAGCTAAAACCTCGCTCAGTATTTGTATAGATAGCTCTTGAGTTGTGACTGTAATGGAGCCTCCCCATCAGTGTTGTAACTTGTGACGCTCATAAAGCTTTATAACCCTTTTTTCTGGGGGCGGTTAAACAAATATAATGCTTGTTAAATAGGTTAGGTTTGCCCCAAACCAGACATAAATGCCATTTTTGACAAAACCATAGTAAAATGTGGCCATGTGACCATAGTATGCTGCAAATGGCCATGTGTCCCACTTTCTGACAGCTTAAAGTGCACTTAAGTGACCATGGGGGGTGGGGGGATAGGGTGATCATCAGAATTTATAAACTGGATCATAAGTAACCCCCAGGTAGATTTATACAAACTTCAAACAATCACTAAGCATAACCCAAGGACTACCTGTAATAGCTTCTGTTAAGCCTACTATATCTGGAATGCAGCAATCTGCTTCACTACTACAGCAAAAAGATACAGTAAATTTTCTTTGCTCCTATCTAATTGTTGTCTGGAGTTTTGAAACCAAGATCAAATAGCAGTAGATTCACAAAGCTGATCAAAATATATAAAATAAAGGTGTACCACAAACTGCTCAACTGCTAGTCCTTAGTCTTAATTCTGCAATGAGGCCAATTGCTCATAAAAGTTTATTGTATATCTCAAGCTAGTCTTCCACATTGCTTATATCTAGCTGATGATGGGCCACTAATCAGTCCTAGAATCACAGAATCATAGTGATCATCAGTCCAATCCCCTGCAAACAGCTGGATTCACTGCACTATCTCTAATAGATGACAATATAAGACTTCTGTTCGAAAACCTCCAGTGAATAGGAAGAAACCATTCCATGCAGTAACCTATTCACTGGTGGTGCAGTGGTTAGAATGCAGTATTGCAGGATACTTCTGCTGATTGCCATCTGCCTGCAATTTGGCAGTCCCAATCTCACCAGGCTCAAGGTTGACTCAGCCTTCCATCCTTCCAAGGTGTGTAAAATGAGGACCCAAATTGTTGGGGGCAATATGCTATGACTCTGCAAACCGCTTAGAGCGGGCTGTAAAGCACTGTAAAGCAGTATAAGTGCTATTGCTATTGACAGCTCTTACTGTCAAGTTCTTCCTCATGTCTAATCTATATCTACATACTTGACATTTTATCCCATTAGTTCTAGTCTTATCCTCTGGAGCAAAAGAGAATCAGTCCTCAGTACCTTAACTATAATACCAAAGTGAGTCTACATACACATGCTTACAGATTATAATATAAACTTGCTAGTCACTGATTACTAATAATTTGGTAGAGGAATTTTAGAAGACACCATAAAATTTCAGGTTCTGCTTGTAGTTTGGAGCCTATATGGAATCCAGTCTTTGATTTATATTAATGTCTTCTATAAACCTATGTGATGTAGGAAAATCATGTGATCACAGGCACATTCCACTGGTAGCAGAACTAGACACACACTGGCTTTTGCCCAGAATCCTAAGGGATTCTATCAGGATTTTTAGAAAAGAGTCTGACCAATGAGCCATTTATATTTCTCCAAGAGTTTGAGGCATATTTGAAAGTGAATGTTGAGGGGATATTTGTGCATTTGAGTACCCAAAGAGTTCAGAAAGTTTCCACTGAAGGTGAAGAAAGACAAGGAAACAGCTGGCTATATGGCTAAAGCAATTATATAATCCACTGACCTTGTTGCCCTAGCAAATGCAAACCAGTTCAACCCCTGACTGAGGAGGAGATAAAAAAAATTGCTTTGGAAACCATTGGGATACTGGCCAGATATATAACCCTGAGCAAGCTCAACAAAGGTCATGTATATTTTCTAAACTCATCATAACTTGTGGCATATAAAGCAGAATTCAGTTCAACAACAATTTTTCATAAAATTTGCTTTTTACAGATGGTAGCAAAATTTCCCCAGAAAGTTGCTCCAAGCAATAGCCTTACTTAATTCTCCAAGCTTATTCCTAAACAGATAAAAGTTACAGAATTTAGATGACGTATGTTTAATGAGAAAGTGTAAACAGAATTCAATCATGACTGAAGAAATGAGAACCACGAGAAATAAATAACACTAAAGAATGTTTTTTTTAAAATTACATTTATATGCCGCCCTTCTCCGAAGACTCAGGGTGGCTTACAATTTTTGGAGCACAACCCAATGCGCTCATCAATAGCCTTCATTCCATTGTATATGCCTGCTTATTACTAAGCGGCATTTTTACAAAGTCAGCTTATTGCCCCCAACAATTTTGGGTCCTCAATTTACCTACCCCGAGAGGATGGAAGGCTGAGTCAACCTTGAGCCTGGTGGGATTCGAGCCTGCAGTAATTGTAGGCAGCTGGAACTTAAGAGCAGGCATTTAACAGCCTGAGCCACCAAGGACTGCCATCAGTTCAGGTTTTTTTCCATCAGTGATAGTATTAACCAGGAGTATGTCCTTGGAGTATGGGCAAAAGATGGCAACTATGATGATGTGATTGAAGCCTCCCCTGTTTTTCATGTGCTTCACAGTGTATTCTGCCAGGGTGCTCTGACCCGTTGTGGTGTCTACATGTGTGTCAGTGTTTTCCCAACTTCTTTCATTCCAAAGTAGTTTAGCATTTCACTTGTCTCACTCCATTGACTGAGTTCTGTCTTTGTTTTCAGTCTTTGAATTCCAAGGTAGTGAGTGATTTGTAGGTTTTTAATCTTCAAATCATCAATAACTTTCCAGGTGATTAACCTTTGGTTTATAAAACATTAGCATGTGGTACATAATGTTTTTATGTTTTTAGTCTTGGTGTAGACTAGAGGTATGGGTCGGCTTCATTTCTTGCTTCTGGGAATACTTAGTTAAGACCTGATTGCTTGCTTTACTTCATAAATGCTGTTTTAGAATTTGTAAATCAGTTCTGCTGCATCCAGATCTGTCAACCCTGAGGGTTGCTTCATCTACAGTTCCTCATAGTTGCCATCAGAAATGCTTTACATCTATGTCTTATTTTCATTTCCTTACTTGATGAACTAGAAAGTAGTGCCATTATGTCAATGGAGATTCTCAGTCATCCAGGTCACGGTTGTTCCAAAGGTGCTTTTTCAAGAGCCAACTGGACTTTCTGGTTTTTCTTTGAAGATGTTTCATTTCTAATCCAAGAAGCTTCTTCAGCTCTGATCTGATTCCCCATCATCCAGTCAGAGTTGAAGAAGTTCCTTGAATGAGAAGCAAAGCATCTTCAAAGAAAAACCAGAAAGTCCAGTTGCCTTTTGAAAAAGCACCTTTGGGATAGTGTCATTATGACTGTTTCTAGGGCAAATGTCTCATCGTACACCTTCCAGCTTTTAAAAAGCCAGATGAATGTCTGGGTTCCACTTTTTGGCATGATTTTATTTCTTTTCCACCTGATAGTCTTCTGTAAGTACCCATTAATGTTCTTTTAGAGGATAGATTCATGTACTTTGGGGGTTCTCATCATATAAGATTTCATTATATGCCTTTCGTTGCCCAATTTGACCTTCAGGGTTCTGGTTCTCCTTCTTGACCTGCTTGTTCAGTGTAAGTGGTTAGTTGGGCATGTCTTCTATTTCCTCCTTGCTTGACTGGTTGGGCATATCTCCTGCCTCCTCTTTATCTTTCTGGCTGATGGTGCTCTCCTATTTCACATGGCAGACATACTTTCTAGTATGTGTTCTTCAAAACTCAAATGTTCCTCAGTTAAAAATTCTGTATCTTATAGAAATATAGCCAATTACATATAGTTACTGTACAAGCCTGAGGTAAAGAATTTTGCACCCTTTGGTCATTTTGCTGCATCCCACCATTCCACCCAGTGTGGTTTTGACACCTAGCTTTGAGCATTTGTTGCCAGGATTAAAAACTTTGGCTTTGTAGTCCAATTTGTATAGGTGGATCATATTGGTTTGGGTTCCATCAATTCCATAGTCTACATGGTCTCTTTTCTGTGATTTTGTGGATAGATAGCTGTCATCAGTGTTTACCTTTGATAGAGGAAGATGCCAAACAAAATTTAGATGATCAGGTGCAAATGTAGAAGTGGATATGAAATAATGTTTGAAAGACTGGCTTGATAGGAGATGTTAAAATCGTACTCAACCATGCAGCCAACTCTGGTCTTCAAGCCAATCTCTATCTTAACTAGCCATGGGATTGTTAAAAGATTTAAGTTGGATTGCTCTCACAGATGTAAATTACAAGCTTATTGGAAGGCTGGGTAGGATATGACAAATGTGTCCCATTGATGTAAAGGATCTCACTATAGAACAATGAGCTAGATAAGTTTCAGACTCATGCTAGGTCAGTTCTTTAAATGATTTCCTGACTAAGTTTTGTATAAAGAAAAAAAATAACTATGTACATGATTGATTATCCATGGGTAACATTGCAATTATAAGAAAGAAGAAAGAGCTAGGGAATATTGGAATACATATTTGAAATATTTATTTATTTAAAGCATTTTTTTCCTGCTGTTCATTTAAAAAATCCTCATAGCACCATGATGCGAGCCTATGGCATGCGTGCCACAGGTGGCATGCAAAGCCATTTGTGCTGGCATGCAAGCCCCAGCCAAACTTATGTTACAGCATATGCACGTGCCTCCCAACTGATTTTCAGCCCATTTGAGGCCTTTTTCCCTTCGAGGGAAGCCTCTGCAGCCTTTGGAAGCTGAAAAACAGGCCCGTTTTGTCATTTCCTGTATTTCTGGAAATACCGAAAGTGATGAAACAGGCCCATTTTTTGGCCTCCAAAGGCTGCAGAGGCTTCCCTCAAGCCTCTGGGAGGCTGAAAAAGGCCTCGAATGGCTCAAAAATCAGCTGGGAGGTGCGCACATGCCCAGTGCAGATAAAGGGGTGGTGGGGGGATTGCGTGCACATTTGCATGGGGTATGGAGAGGGGGTGCTCACACATGGTCTTCGGGGGGCTGGCATGCAATTTTTGGCACAGGAGCCCAAAAAGGTTAGCCACCACTGTCATAGCAGTTTACTGTCCAAATCAATAAAACCAAAGACATTTCTTGTCCCATAAGCCAATGATATAACAAACCTGAGTCATGGTGGCATGGTGGCATGGTGGCCACAGTAGCGCAGTGGTTAGAGTGCAGTACTGCAGGCTATTTCTGCTGACAGCCGGCTGCCTGCAGTTTGGCAGTTGAAATCTCACCAGGCTCAAGGTTGACTTCCATCCTTCCGAGGTGGGTGAAATGAGGACCCGGATTGTTGGGAGCAATATGCTGACTCTGTAAACTGCTTAGAGAGGGCTGTAAAGCTGTAAAGCACTGTAAAGTGGTATATAAGTCTAAGTGCTATTGCTATTGCTGATACACACAATAAAAGAGAAAGGATAATGAATAAAGTGAAATCAAACAGCTGCTCACAATGTTAGAAGCACAGAGACTCACCAAGTTTCCTCTTTATCATACATTATAAGATCATTTTGAACTTGGATTTAAAATCAGCTTTTTCTGAGTACAGTTTTGCTGGTCTTCCTGAAGAACCACTTCTTCATGCAAGCCTATGCCCTAAAATAAGTATGTTTTTCATCGGGGGGTTTGTGTGTGTGGAATTTCCACAGTATATACCATTAAAGATATTTTATTAGGTGTATGCAAACCAACCATTATAGAAATGACTCTTCCAGGCCCTGCTAAACTGTTGGGTTTGGCAGTTTTCCAAAAATTAATTTCCTGATCCAGAAGCAGTCTAAGATGACTCTGGCATGGTCCAGCCCCTAAACAGACCCCAAACTTTTCTAGAATCTGTTCATAAAAATAGAAAACATGTGTCTGGGCTAATCATAAACATTATCTGGGTTGCATGACTTAGCCATCTTCTTCCACGTTCCACCCACAGTGCCAAGCTTAATTTAAGTTAATTTAAGTTATAGTTTGGCAGTTACCTGGGGTGCATAACTCCACTTCCTGTCGAAGCAGATTCTGAATGCTTAATGCTATTCAGGTCTAATTTAGACTCCATACTCTCACCCCTTCCAAGATAGTTAAATTGGTTGTGTAAGATGGGAAGACTCCTGGCAAAGCTAGCGCAATCACACGATTGATTAAAAGTAATTCTGACTGATGGGCTGCAGCCTTTCAGCTCTCTTTACATTTAGTAGAATGATTTCCCTAAGAACTGGAATCTTGCCTTTACACTTATATCTTAAAGGGAAACAATACTGGAACTGAACAATACCAGGTTGCTGGAGCTGAACAATACCAGGTTGCTGGTATAATCAGTGAACAATATTTATTTATTTATTTTATTTGACTTGTATGCCGCCACTCTCTGAAAGGACTCGGGGCAGCTCACAGATAAAAACATAGAACAATAAATAATTTAAAAAGAGATTAAACCTAAACAAGCCAAATCCGAGAGTAAAAACCCAATTAATATCCCACCCTCCCCCACAGGAGGTCAGTCCAGCCCAGCCTGTGAGAACAACCAAGTTTTTAGATTGCGACGGAAAGAGGAGAGATCGGGAGCCAGCCGGAGCTCAATGGGTAGTTGGTTCTATAAGGCAGGAGCCGCTACAGAATAGGCTCTTCCCCGGGGTACCGCCAGCCAACATTGTCGCGCGGACGGCACCCCAAGGAGTCCAAGCCTGTATGCTCGCACAGGGCGATCGGTATTTGATGCCGGCAGGAGGCGCTCCCGCAAGTACCCCAGACCCAAGCCATGAAGGACTCTGAATGTTAATACCAACAATAGGAAAGACATCAGCCCCAGAAGCTAAATGACCAAATCAATGATAGCGATTTAAAAACAAAACAAAACTTGGAGAGGAGTAAGCAGATTGGCAGAGAAACATCAGTCAATGCTGAGTCTTCTAACACCTGGTAGGTAATTACAACTTCACGCTAGCAGAATTCTGTAGGCAGCACTTTTTATTTTAAACCAGCCTTTAATCTAATTCCAAGGAACAGACTCTGGAGGAGGCTTGAATTCCCTTCTATCGATCAGTGATGCTCGTCTCCAAAGCTAATTTCTGAGCAAGACCAACTGTCACAGGCAAAACCAACTCAGAAAGACCCACTTCTGCTTTGCTTGTATATTCATTCTCTATTCATAAGCCTTATCTCATGTGAACTTTGATCCTCAAAATTAGCATCTGCTTTGATATGCAGGTGGCATGGTGGTACAATCTGCACCTCCGATGACTTTATTAGCTCTTAATTAGCAACAGAGAAATGCTACTGAGGCCAGGTAAATATAGATGGCATGTAAATGGCAACTATATTGAACAGCTCATGAAATAAAGTATCACTTACAGAATTCTGGATTTCTCGTTTATTCTCATGTCCTTTGCCAGGTCTCCAAATTGAACCAGAGGCCAGATTAAACTTCTGGGTTTTTTTTGTGTTTAAAGCTCACTGGTCACAAATTTCCTAATACCTTTTATTACATCAGTATTAGGTAATTTTTGTCAGAATGGTTAAGATTTGTGTCATTTCCCTGAAACATGGCAGCATTTCCCAATTGCAATTAATCAGTTTTGCTTAATTTTCTTCCAAATCTGGGTTTCTTAACACAGGGGTCTCCAACGGTGGCAACTTTAAGCCTGGTGGACTTCAACTCCCAGAATTCCCCAGCCAGCAAATCTGGCTGGGGAATTCTGGGAGTTGAAGTCCGCTAGGCTTAAAGTTGCCACCGTTGGAGACCCCTGTCTTAAGGTCATGTAATACTGCTGAAGTGGTGGCTCAAGTTTGCAGCATTGTAGATATCCAACCTATTTTCTGTTTTCACCTGTTTTTCTACTAATTTCTACATTGGTGACAAGAAGGGCATCCGGCCAATAAACACTATGTTAGCTCCATTCAGTTGTCTAGACTCCACCTTGCAAGGAATTATGGGGTCGTTAGAAGAAGAAGATGATGATGATGATCTGTTTTTCTACTGATTCATGATTAGGTATGCAAATAGATTTTTCAACAAATGTCAGAGAGCAATTCCACCCCACCCATCACAATCTGATAAAGCAAGTGAATGAGAACACTGACTTTGAATGGAGTTTATTAAATGTTTTCTTCTTCCAAAAAGAGGAACTCTTTCCATGCAATGTTGTCCTTGGATACTATTTTGTTCTTCTGAAGTTTACCTTTATTTACCTTGTTTAATTAAGTACAATACCCATGAGAAAGAATGCATTAATATCACAAAGAACAAATATTTCAGTCCTATATTCACATTGATTAAAAACTGTACAGATATTATGTTTTTCTGCCACCTTATTGAAATTCAAGGCTAAAACTTTTTAAAGGATTTATTTGTCAACTTCATTAGGATTCTGTGACATTAATCTATTTCAGAGTGTGTTCTTTCTCAAGGACATTGAATACAGACAGAAGTTACAAACATTTCAAGTTGGGTCTTAAAAGTAAGGACAGTACATGTGATAAAATATCTAATATATCAGCATCCGACATCAGTGGAACTAATCATCAGATTGTCCCATCCTGTTCTTAGTCAACACTAAATCATCTGGGTAGAAGTGTTGAAGAAGAAAGGAAGAGATCAGTCAGAAGATTTGCAGCTGGGGCTTGCAGGTGGGCCAATGGATCAAAAACAATTAGAACATCCTGAAATTTATTTTTGTTTGTGCTCAATTTATATTTTTGTAAAAAAAAATCCAGTTTTGGTAGCACTTTTTCTTTCCTTTAGTTAAAGGCTCCTGGCTTGCTATTTTTCATTTTAAAAGAAGAAAATTCTAACCTTGAATATATCTCTTCAGTTTTAAAGCTGTTTTTGATGATTTTGGTGAGTTATTATTTTGATCCAAATCTTAGTTCATAAACTAATGTTTGTTTTTTTCAAATGTCTTCTGAAAATTCTGTATTTCAATTTCAAATCTCCAAGCCATTAAGCTTTCACTAAGATTCTTGTATCCTATGTACTAGATTAATTTTCTTGAAGTGTATTTTCAGAGCTTCCTTTCTTCCTTCCTTCCTTCCCATGTGTTACATAGAAAAGAGGCTAGACTACAGTCATATGGCATAGCTACCATCTTGAATTTTTGACACTCTCCATTCCCTGGAGACCGCAGTGCAACCATTCCAGCAGTGGTCCACTTCTTTGAAAAAGAGGAGTATAGCTGTAACTATGAATCTATGAATGCTACTTGTAACCAAAGAAGTCAAAGCAGCCATATAATTCAACTATCCACTCTTCTAGTCAAAGATCTGCATTGGGATGGGAAATCTTGGTAGTCTGTGGTTAATGGTAGTAATTGGAATCAGGACTTCCATCACTATCAGCCCTCCCAAAGAGATGGGAAATACAACTAGATGGACAAATTCTCCTTTATTTTATAACTGCATTAATAAATCTTGCAAATCTGAATGTACCAACTTCCTTTAGGATGGGTTCTTCCTAAGTTTTTTTTCTGTCTATTAAGCCTTCCTAAACATTTCCCAAGATCAAGCACACATTCCAATATAGTCACTAAGCAATGCAGTTGTAAAGGATGACACCACACAACCATTCTGAATTACAACAGGAGTTCTGACAATTCTAGCTGCATTGTTAGGTGAATCTCATACAGTCGTTAATGCAATGTCACATGATCATCATTTGCACCATCCTGCCAGTTTTCCCATTGACTTTGCAGAAGTTGGCAGGGAAGGTAGCAAATGGTGATCATATGACCATGGAACAATGCAATGTCATAATTATAAGCCAGTTGTCAAGTAATTGAATCATGATCACATGACTGTGGAACACTGCAATGGTTGCAGCTTTGACTGGTCTCTCTTCTCTAACTTTCTTCTATCTCTTCTCTTGAGAAGAGAAAGAGAAAAGAGAAAAAGAGGGGGGAAGAGAGAAGGAAAGAGAAATAACAGAGCATATTCAGAGAATTTCAATATCTTTTTTGTATTCCAATGGCCAAAAATGAATGCAGTATTCCAAGTGCGGTCATACTAAAACAGTATATAGCGGTACTAATACTTCACATGATCTTGATACTATTTCTCCATTAATGCAGCTTAGGACTCCATTAGCTGTTTTGGCAACTGCAGCTCACATCTATGTGGTTGTCCAGTAGGACTCCTAGATCTCTCACTGTTATTGCTGTTAGCCTGGTACTACCTATTCTATACCTGTGCATTTGATTTTTCTTGCTTAAGTATAGAACCTTATTTTTCTCAGCACTGAATTGCATTTTGTTGGATAAGGTCCAGCGTTCAGGTCAGTCTACTCTAGATCCTTCTGAATCTTGAGTTTATCTTTTAAAATGTTGGCTATTCCTCCTGTCATCTACAAAATTGATGAGTTCCCCTTCTATCCCTTCATCTAAATTGTTTGTAAAGATGTTGAATAGTACTGGCTCTAAGATAGAACTTTGGAATATTTCATTACATACTTCTGTCCAGGTAGATGTAGTTCCATTGCAGTTCCAAACACTAAGTGCAGTTTGTCAGCCAGTTACGAATCCATCTGCTGGTTATCCCACATTTTTCTATCTTACCAAGAAGTAGGTTGTGGCCCACTTTGACAAACACCTTACCAAAGTCCAAGTGTACTACGCCCACAGCATTTTGCTGGTCCTTTTTGCCACCACTTGCATGGAACCATCCTCTCTCTTCCCTCCCCACCTCCGATCCACAAAGCTGGAAGGGTTGAGGAACTCTGCTCTAGTTGCCTTCTCTACCTTTTGGGAGATAAAGTTGTCTGCTAGGTTTGCAGACATCTTGGAATACCGGTCTAGTTTTAGCTTTATGTTCTTACCATGTAGACCAGTGGTTCTTAACCTTTTTGAAAGAATCGACCCCTTGAGCCATTGAGGAAGTTGTCATCGCCCCCTCCCCCAACATAACCGCTCCCCTGCCACCTCTTAGCGTCCCCATGGGGGCCAGCAGAGGGGCACTAAGAGGCAGCAGGGGGGGCATTCGAGGCACCGGCCGGCCCTGCAGTTTCACCCATTTTGGCTGGCTCGGGCGGTGCTACAGTCAATGGGTGAGCCTGCAGGGCCGGCGCTGGAACGCCCCTGCCACCTCTTAGCATCCCCAAGGGGCCAGCAGAGGGAGCTAAGGGGCGGCAGGGGCGTTCGCGCCAGCCGGCTATGCTGTTTCATCCATTTTGGTGCCGGCTCCGGAGCGTTACTAGTCAATGGGTGAATGTGCAGGGCTGATGCCTTGAATGCCCCCCTACCGCCTTTTAGCATCCCCCTGGCCAAGGGGGCCAGCAGAGCAGCGCTAAGAGGTGGCAGGGGGGCATTCAAGGCGCCGGCCCTGAACATTCACCCATTGACTAGTAACGCTCCGGAGCCGGCACCAAAATGGATGAAACAGCAGAGCCGGCCGGCGCTTCGAATGCCCCCCTGCTGCCCCTTAGCGCCCCTCTGCTGGCCCCCTTGGCCTTGGGGATGCTAAGAGGTGACAGGGGGCGGCGTGTCAAACGCAGCCATGGCGGCACATAATGCACCACCTCTTCCACATTGGAGGTGCTGGCTCCGGAGTGTTACTAGTCAATGGGTGAATGTGCAGAGCTGAAGGCTTGAACGCCCCCCCTGCCGCCTCTTAGCGTCTCCAAGGGGGCCAGCAGAGCGGTGCTAAGAGGCGGCAGGGGGGGCGGCGTGTCGAACATGGCCACGGCAGCACGTAACGTGCCACTGCTTCTCTCTCTCTCTCCCTCCCAATATATCTCCCTCCATCACCCCCATATCACCCCCCTTTTGTTCCTTTGCCCCCACGTCGCCCCTTTTCGTTCTATTGCCCCCCTGAAAAACAAAATCGCCCCTTGGGGGGCGATATCGCCCAGGTTACGAACCACTGATGTAGACTACAAAATAAACACTGTACCAAATAATATCAGAGCAGTGCCCACTTCGTGAGAACAATGGCAACCAAAGCAGGAAAGGGTAAAATGTAAGACTAGGGCTTCTAACACAATAGCAACTCTTAGCACTGCATCAGAGAGGTAACAAGCCAAAATCCCAGTGTGGGAATTCCAGCACTTCTGAACACTAAATTCAGCTCATCAGCAGTAATTTGGTAAAATGCAAAGGAGTCTCCAGGGCCACATAAATGGAGAAAAATTATAGGACAGATGCTGAGAAATTGGAGAAAAAGCAAGACAAAGTAGAGCATGAAACTATGCATTCTGATAAGTTTTTAACTGTATAAATAGAGGGCATATGGACATGTCTAGGTAATAAATGAGTCTCCGCTTTCAGCAGCCCTTAATTCTCTTCTTTTTTCAAAATGAGCAAAGCAAATATGATTTATTTATAAGCATTTTCTGCAAAATGATCTGAATTTGCAGCTTCTTGAATATTGTAGCCTACACAAGAGCCAATGCTAACTTGTAAGATTAGATATGTAACTCAGGATTAACCTAAAAAATCATGGTTGTTTTTTTATTCCTCTCCTCTCTCCTCCTCTTCTTTTCTTTTATTTATTTTACTGCTTTGGCATTCTTCCAATCAGGCTCCCACCCCCATGAACTTCATTTAATTCAAATGAAAGGTATCTGGGCATCCCCCAAAAAATGACATTTAGGAACCCTGTGGAAAGCTTTTTGGAAGCAAATTCCACAAGAATTCAATGAAATTGAATCCTTAACTTAAGCACATTGAATTTGGTGGGCTACATAAACTGCACTAAATGGTAAAGAATTGAATTTTGGCCTTCAAATATAGCAGGAAAAATCAATTATCCTGTAGCTGACATTCTAATTCAGAACATACAGTTCTTAAAAATTGAACACCGGATGTTCTTTTTGAATTTTGGATCATCTCCCGTTTTGTTACATTTTACAGAAATTATATTAATACTGATTAGTTTTGAAGGTATACCCTGACGTAATGAAGTAATAGATTACCATGTCCAGTCCTTTAGCTTTGGTCCTTTTCAGTAAACCTTGTTTAGTGGGTCGTGAAACAATATTGAGAATGAACATAATTAAACTGAAAAAAGTATTTTATTTATTTATTATTTTATTTATTACATTTGTTGGCTGTCCATCTTATCACAAGGTAACATTACAAAATATGTCCAGAAATAAGTCTTATTTAATGGACCATCTAGGAAATTCCATATACTTGTATTATAGAATTTGTATCATATAGTATATATGTAATAATACATGGCAAATGTTCTACATAGACATTAATTTTGTTAATCTAATATGGTCTTTCTTCATAGATACAATGTATAAAATGCAGTGCAAAATATTTTCTTCTAAAACATGAAAAGACATAAAAATGGAGGAGTTTCCCCCTCCTTCTTTTCTGTTAACTGGATTTTATAGAGAGTGCATTGTCTATATTCCCTTTTTAAAAGTAAAACTGAAGTATTGAGGTCATAATTCACTTACAGTGAAATTGAACAGTCATAAGTTTTAATATCTTCTTAAGCTTCTTGGCAAGAATATTAACAAGCACCCAGACTAAAATATTCTGCTAACTTTAAAAAACAACAACATAAAAACAGCAAGAAACATTAAATCAACAAACATTAAATCAACAAGACTAAAATATTCTGCTAACAAAACCCACATAATAAATCAGGGACCATTAAATGATATAAAGTATTATGTGCAAACCAGACCCAACAAACTTTAGCCAGATATCCAGAGCTAACATATGCAAAAACCTCTTTTGCCATCACCATTTTAAGAATGAAAATAGAGCCATACAGTAGCAAGTGTTCATTCCCATTATTATATACAAATATAGACCTTCATGTAAACATTCAATACCAAGCTCTTACTGTAGCTATTGACTAGCTTGCATTTGATATTAAATACAGGGCTGTCTTTTCTCTTTGCTTTAGGGAGTGTAATAGTTCATAGAACTTAACAAATAATGAGACCTCTTTTGTTCTGAGTTGGCCAGGTATTTCATATCTTAGACCGGATTTTTTATTTAATTTTTTTTTGAACAGCAATTCCCTAATTTTTTTATTTTATTTTACCAAGATCTCTTTTTCTAACTCAGAACTTCTGTTTTAACTTTCCAGAAACATTACACGAAGGCAGGATTTTGCAACCTCAGCAGCTTTAAGGGGTGTCAAACTCATGTCATCACTGTGTCACCAGGTGACATATCGTTACTTTTTCCCCCTTTGCTAAACCGGGCGCGGGCATGGCCAGCGTGTGACGCATCTGGCCCACAAGCCATGAGTTTGAGAGTCCTGGTATGGGGACTTCAACTTTCAGAATTCTTCACTAAGCCTGTTGGTTGGGGAATTCTGGGAGTTGTAATCCACATAAGGGCCTTGGTGGTGCAGGCTGTTAATAGCCTAGCACTTAGCTCCAGCTGCCTGTAATTATTGCAGGCTCGAATCCCACCAGGCTCAAGGTTGACTCAGCCTTCCATCCTCTCGGGGTAGGTAAATTGAGGACCCAAGATTGTTGGGGGCAATAAGCTGACTTTGTAAAAATGCCGCTTAGTAATAAGCAGGCATATACAATGGAATGAAGGCTATTGTTGAGCGCATTGGGTTGTATCCCAAAAACTGTAAGCCGCCCTGAGTCTCTGGAGAAGGGCGGGATATAAATATGAATAATAAATAAATAAATAAATAAATAAATAAATATTTTAAAGTCGCCAAGGTTGAGGGAAAAGTAACATGGAAGTATTCCTTTGTAAAGCATAGAAGAATCATTGGGTTGAAATTCTAAATCATTGGATTGGTAATTAAGACATTTAGGATCTGGTCTCCACTCTACACAGATTCTTTAGTCCCCTTCCAAGCAGTTTGCCTGCTTGCCTTCCCCTGCTTAAAATATTCCCCTCCTGAATATTCTATGTATAAGGTCTGTATTAGGAGGCCTCGAGAAAGATTACAGCAATTGTTCCTAATGAATAGGCTCACACTTTCAAATTATTTGATCAGCAAAATGCATGAAAAATTGAATTGCCATTGACAGCAGGATACATTTTGGGTGCATAAATATTTCATAAATTTAGGGCAGTGCATTCAAAAACCAGTAATTATCTATAATTAATTGCTGCTTCATAGGAAACAGCCCAAGAAAACATTGATGTTAGGTGCAGCACCTGCCTTTTAGGTTTGGCTGAGCAACTCCCTTAGTGAGACAGCTGCTATGAAAAATGCCACCAGATGGAAATTGAGTAATTGTAATTTTGTTTAAGGGAGGCTCAGTAAATAATTGTAACAGATAAGCAGAGCTGCAGGTGCTTATTTTGCACGATTATTCAGCATGTATGACTATAGACCATGGTTTGTAAATTTATTGTAGATTCAGTAGGCTGGATCCATACCTGTCTCTTTATATATGAAAGCTAATTTCAATGGAAAGAAGAAAGCTCACATTTTCTTTGTAACAACAGAGAGCTGCATTCTTTAGCAGAACTAAGAAATCAAGAAGTTACTCTTTTGGCCTCTTGCCCAGCAGGGATGCAATTCCGTTGAGGACAATTCAAAATTCTTCTTTATAAAGCAAAGAACACTGCATGCAAATAGATACTATCCCTGTCAAAGGATGGAGGATACCAAAAGATGCTTTGGCTTTATTGGTTTCTGCCATCATTCAGGCTACCAGTGAATACCTTCTTTTTTGTAGTATATTACGTGGCATGCTTAATATTACTTTCAATTTGACTTATGTTTTGATTACCATTGTTCTTATTCCTCTTGTTTTTAAAGACTTACCTTCGGTAGGATGCAGAACATAGTTTTTAACCTTTGACAACTGAGTCAAAGTAGGCTCTAACAATTCTATGCAATATTATATTTGGCAAAATAGTTGTGTTAGATCTTGGCAAATTATTGACATAATTTTTTTCTGATCAAGGCAAAAAGCAGGTACCCTGAGTTGTATGAGCTTTGGTTCATGTTTTACTACATTTTTTGAATTTCTATTGGCTTAATGTCTCCATTGGTTATATAGTTATACATATCCTTTTAATGGAGAGACAGTTTGGTGTAGTGATTAAGACATGAAGCTGGAAACTGGAAGCCTGTGAATTCTAGTCCTATCTTAAGCCACTGGGTGACCTTGAGCCTAATAGCAAACCAATTCTGAAAAGCCTTGCCCAGAACTAGGGACTAGTCCAGGCAGTGTCCAAGTATCAGACATGATTGAATGGAAAGAAAAAAAATCTTTTAAATACTGTTTTAATATAGGTCTATGACAACAATAAACAACTGGAGTGAATGAATCAGTAATCAAAATGATAGTGGTAAAATATAAGAAATAAGACTGCTGAAGCTTTTGCATGACTAACAGACATTTGAACATTCTTCACTTTCTCAAGCTTTAAAGGAGCATCCAACAGGTCATTTGACTTTCTTTAGAAAGGTTACTGAAAGTCTTGCAAAGGTTATTTGACCTACAAATACACAAAGAGGAGTGTAAGTGGAGAACATCCATCAAAGAAGCAGATGTACTACTGATAATGAGAACAGAACGAAAGAGAGTGTGTCATATTTTTGAAGATCATGAAGATCTGATCCAGGACAGTTTACTCAAAAGCATCTATCTGCTATTATGGCTGCTTAATTCAGGTGTGCATGAAATGAAAAAAAAGTCTTTTTCTTTCAAACTCCATGTTGCATTCTGGAAGCTCTGCCAAACCAATCTAGGTCAACAATGGTTTGGCAGAAACAAAACATTTATTGTTCCAGGTTTCAGCGAAAGCATCACTCTCAGAGATTCCCACAAGGTTTTTATTCGATGGATCAGGCAAGACTGATAGATGTCCATCCTTTCCTCAGATTTGCACATTGTGATTAACTCTTTGTAAGAAGACCACAGAGTATTCTATGTAAAGCTCCCTTTAAAGATGGAGGTTTTATATTGTGCACCATGTGTTTGCCTCATTGTTTGGAGAACATAAAATAACATCTTTTTATTCTTTTTAACTGGTAGTCACCATAATTCTGAATTCCGCTCAAAGTAAAAATCATTTTCTTTAAAATATGGGACCAGTTTGCAGACCGGACTATGTAAAGCTGTGGTGTCCAATCTTGGCAACTTGTGGACTTCATCTCCCTGAATTCCCCAGCCAGCATGTCTTAAAGTTGCCATGATTGGACATGCCAATGTAAAGGAGTGATGGTAAGGATGTTATCCATTCAGTCATGTCTAACTCTTGGTGATTCTGTGGGTCAGTTCTCTCTCCACATCTTCCAATTTTGCACTATGTCTTTGGAATTTTCTATGTTCTGGCTGATGTCAACTTTGATGGTGTCCAGTCACTGTGTTCTTTGACTGGTTGGTTGACCTGGTTTCATTTCACTGCTAACTCTTACAAACACAATTGCTTTCTCTAGTGAATTCCCTCACATGACATGGCCAAAGTAAGTGAGACACAGTTTCATGATTTTGCCTTCTAAAGACATGGCTGGTGTTGTGTTCTCCAGTCCTTGCTTAGTCACCTAAGTTGGTTGGTTAGGTTGTCACCTTTGGTTGGTTAGTCACCTTTGCTGTTCCAAGGAATGTAAAGAGTTGCCTACTTCTATATGAAATTGTTCTGGTCTTACAATATGATATAGGAGTCCACACCAACAAGATCCACTATAATGGTCAGCACAAGAAACTATCTTCTTTGTGGTATGTCTGTCTCACTTTAAACAGGACTTGTTGAAGAAATAAATGTGTGTCTTCAAGTCATTCTTGATCCCTGGAAACTGCCTGCAATTTTCTTGGCAATAAATGTAAAAGTGGCTTGACCTTGCCTACTTCCTAGCCTTAACAACTATATCAAACTGATCATTTTATTTATATTTTGCTTTTCATCTAGGAACAGAAGATAGTTATAGCTGTTATTATTATGGTTCATCGCACAGTCAGCCAGATATTTAGACTGGATTTAGCATTTTTATCCACCTATCAAGTTCTTCCCAAGAATCTGGGATAGACAAATTTTGTTTGATCATGTTAAAGGTACAATTGCAGGATTATTATTTTTACAAATACATAATGCTTTGTTTGTAATTGTTCTCCAATGTATACTGTGTTGTTTGAATTCATGAAAAAGATAATATATATTCTATATTATTGGGATTTTTATGCCGCCCTATCTACCAAAGAACTCAGGGCGGCTCGCAACAATAAAAACATACAATACAAAATTTAAAAGGTATTAAATAGACATCCCAATAACCTAATTAAAACTAACAAACAAACCAATAACCCCCCCCCCAATAAAAAAAACCCATCAGTCCAGGTTGGCCAGTTGAAAAAGCCATGTTTTCAGGTCATGATGGAAGGATCGAAGGTCAGGAGCCATCCGAAGCTCCAAGGGCAGCTGATTCCAAAGGGCGGGTGCACCCACAGAGAAGGCTCTCCCCTGGGGTCGCCAGCTGACACTGTCTGGCTGATGGCACCCTGAGGAGGCCCTGTCTGTGGGAGCGCACGGGGCGATGGTAAGTTGTTGCTGGCAGTAGGTGCTTCCGCAGATACCCTGGCGCCAAGCCATGTAAGGCTTTATAGGTAATTACCAGCACCTTGAATTTCATCCGGAGGGCAACTGGCAACCAATGCAGCTCACACAGGAGGGGTGTAATATGGGAGTATCGGGATACTCCCATCACAACCCGCACAGCTGCATTCTGTACCAGTTGAAGCCTCCGAGTGGTCCTCAAGGGCAGCCCTATGTAGAGAGCATTGCAGTAGTCTATATGGGAGGTAATGAGTGCATGAGTAACCATACGAAAGGCATCTCGGTCCAGATAGGGGTGCAACTGACGCACCAGGTGAACCTGGGCAAATGCCGCCCTGGCCATGGCTCCTACATGATCTTCCAAACCAAGCCATGCATCCAGGAGGACACCCAGGTTGTGCACCCTTTCAACGGGGACTAACACCTCTCCCCACATAACCAGAGAAGGAACATCCTAGACAATCCCGAGATGCCGGTACGTACAGCCACTTGGTCTTGACCAGGTTGAGTCGAAGCCTGTTCCTTCCCATTCAGATCCATACCAGGCGTCCACCAGGGCCTCAACCGGGCTGTGGGTAAGGGAGGCAGGAATCAACCCAAGCGCCATCTGGAAACTTTTCGGGTCCATTAGGCGCCTGGGGCAAAACCACCTGGTCAGTTCTGCATCCCAGCAACGAGGGGTGGCATACTGGAAGGCCAGCCGGAGGAGATAATGATCGGTTCATGACAGGGGTTGAATGATTGGTGATCCCCCACCCAGAGCATTAAACCACTGTCCAGGGATAAAAACAAGGTCAAGCGTGTGCACTCCACCATGAGTTGGACCCTAAATTATTTGGGTCAGGACCATGAATTGTAATGGTTGCTATTACTTTATGATTGCCATAGCACAATTTACTTTTTAAAAATAGTTTTTTAGCTTTGTCATTATTATTTTTGTAATTTTTGTTAACTGCTTTGAGGATGTTCTTTCAGGAAAAGGAGCAAATCTACACAAATCCATCTGGCATTAATTTGTGAAAAAGCAAACCAACATGCCATCTAGTGTCTCTAAGTATTATTCAGCCCATGAAGAAGAAAATCTTACATATAAATGTGAGAAATCTAAAACTACCTCATAACTTGGAACTTTTATCTTTTAAAAAGCAGATTAACCACTTCTTAAATGACTTTGTTTATTAATAAGTATTTTTCCATGATTTACATGAGATTATCTTCTTTTATCTTCTCGGGGTTCAACCTGAAACCTAACAACTGGCCAAGAGTCACCTAATTATTAATCTTTGAAAAATGGAATTACAAATATTGTTGTTTGTGCAGAACCCTGTGACTGTATTTTGTTACCTCTTATCTTTGTGCAGAACCCTGTGACTGTATTTTGTTACCTCTTATCTCTTGCTCATTGATCAAAGGAGAATGAGAGGGGGGAAAAACCCTTTGATACCATATATATGTTGCATCAAGATGCTGTTAATTCTATTTTACAGCGCAAAAATAAATTATCTGAACTCTTTTCGATCTCAGGCAGACCCAGGCAAGGAACAGAAATAGCAGTAGTAGATCACTTTGCTATGATCTTAAGGAGGGGAAGCCTTTAGCTTCACTGTATTTGTAAGGTGCCTCGGGATTCAATCATTTTCATAGTATTTTTGAAGATCCACCTAAAACCCCTGGGAAAACTTATCAATTAGTTTGGAGTGTAGTATTATCAGTACACCAATGACACAGAATTTAACCTCTCCACTCTGGACTGAGCCAGAGATGCTTAAATTTTTATCCTGGGTCTGGAAGTGTTTAGGGGCTGAATGCTAGCAAAAGGAAGTTGTTGCTTGTTTAGAAGGGTTGGCAGGTCCGATACTAATTTTGGATTAAGTGCTAATTCTTTGAAGAAGTAATTCCATGATTTGGGGACCACCTGGATCGCTTGTGAGACAGGTGGAGGCTATAGCTAGGGGTGGGATTTGCCCAGTTTTGGCTGCAATGTCAGTTATGGCTCTGTGCAATTCTATATGCGTGGAAGATCACTTAGGAACTGTAATTGTTCCAAAATGCAATACTCAGTGTATTGTCACAGCTGTATTATCTGTATTACAGGACCATTTTGATGTGCAATTTATAGTGCTAGTTTTGTTCTATAAATCCCTATATAGCTTCACTCCAAGGTACCTTTAGGCACACTGAATTTTGTGTAGAATCAATCTATCCACTGTGCGCTCCCCAACATAATGCACTTGTGATTCCTCTGGTTTTGAGAAGCAAAGGGGGCTCTGCAAAGTGCTTCCCTGTTCTGGTTCTCCTGATATGGAATAACATTGATATGGATTTGTCTCACGTTATCAACCATCCTAGTGGCTCTCTGAAAAGTAATTAAAAAAACAACTATTGTACAGGAGCTTTGGTAGTTAAATGTACACCATTGTGCTGTATGCCGACATTTTTGTATTGGTTTTAAGGTTGTTTTATTGCCTTGGTACTCATTGCAGTCTACCATAGTATGGAAACTAAATAAATTAATGCCTTGCGGTACTTGCAAAGAACCTCCAATATTTTAGGTTGCAAAGGGTGGATGGATGGAATTAGTGAAAAGCAACTATTCTGTCTCGCAAAAGTACTTTCTTGTCCCCAAAAAAGTGTTAGCGCATAAAATCCATGCAGGAAGTAGGGTCTTGATGGCAGTGGCAACAAGTTACTTGCTGTAGTACTGTTGTAACTGTGAGTGAACCCATTTTTTTTTGGTCATGATATAAAAATCTGAGTTCATAATTTTCATTTTGTTATTAAATTGTCATCATTAGTGGTCATATTCATTTTTCAGTCAAAATATAAACTTCCATGATATCATATTTAATATCCAAATGATCCTTTCTTTGAAAATTAGAATTCCATTGATCTCAACAATTATAAGAAATTTTGGAAACTGTGGTGTGACCCTTCATCCACTCTTGAATTGCAATTCGTAGCATCTAATTACACTGGACCACATTTTTTAAAAAAATCACAATGAAACTCCCGAAATTGCTTTAGACATTATTAAAGCCAAATGAAACGGAACTCCACAATATGGAGGAAATGTTAATTCAGAATATATAATCTATGGCACTAAATGAAATGAGTCTATTTGGTTCATACTTACCAATTTAGATTTTGCCTTTTTAAACTCGTATCACTGGTCTGTTAATGAAACATACTCCACTGGATAAGTGATATAGATTGTGAGAACCATAAACTGGTCAAGTTCAGCTTACATTTGACATCCTACCTTATTCTATCTTGTTCTTCATGATGATCAATGGACACATAAACCACTGGGTAGATAATTCAGAGCATGCTAATGATGCTCAGTGATATTATTTAATTTAATAAATTTCTAAGGAGTCAATATCCTTGAACCCTAAACTTGTTCATCTGCTGAGTAAGGCAGAGCAAGCTGAAATTAAATAAGTGTAAGACTAGCAGTCATTGGTAAGCAGAAAACTGGATGGAGGGACAGAAATTCGTCCTGAAGTTGTTGGGTAGTCATGATGTTGGCACTGACCTTTAGACATGAAACATCTAACTGCTTCTCTCATTATGAATTTGTCCAATTGTTAAAATCTTCACAAGAAGCCCTGTTGTATCTGTGATGAGAGATACCTCTTTCCAAGGTAAAATAATACATCTCCGCTCTCTATACTCTGAAGCATTCTCTGAATCCCACTCACCCAATTTCCAATAGGAAATCATGCATCTGTTTGCATGCAGGCTGGAATGACTGCACATACACTGATTTTAGATTCTCTTTGTGAAGACCTATTATACAATGAAAACAATATGTTATTCTTTACACCAAGATAATACAAAGTTCAGTAAAATTATTCCCAAGCACATAATACATTTTTTAAAAAAGGTTTCTTCATAATTAGTGAACTTGATCCAAATCACAACATGTTCACACAGATAAATCACACATTTCTATCAGATTATTGTATAAAGTTCCAGAAACACTTTATTTAAAAATGGAGCTGTAAATGCTTGTAACATCATACATAATAAGTGTAACAAAAATAAATAAGGAGTATGCATCCATACAAATAAGAAAATTGTAAATGCAAATATTACAGAACACAAAATGTGTAAATGTCTGGAAAAGAATACACAAAAAGAATTGTGTTAAGAGTCAAAATGTTTAATTTTTCTATATTTCCTAGTTTCTCATACTTGTATGTTTATGGTTCTCCCAAGCACTGAAAAGATAGGAATGATGATGGCCAAAATATCACTATTCTCAATATATGTATTTTCATCATACATCAGTTTAAACTGCTATGGTATCTGTAAACAATTGTTTCCTGACCTCTGAGTGGGATACAGAGTTTGACAAGAGGCAGATTTTAAATTTTTAAACAAACGAACAAACAAGAAAAGTAATCCAATATACAACAGGATTATTGGATTCTTTATATTACTACAAAAAAGTTTTTTGTATATTTACTTGGCCAAGCTTTGCAATGACTTCCAAAATCCTGCACAGTTCCAAAATCCTGTACAGGAAAGGAGTATTTTTAAACAACTGACACATGTGATTATTGCTGAAATATTAAAGACTAGCTCATAGAAGCTTCAAAGTTGTATTTTTAATTTTAGTATATAGACTGATGCAAAAACACAATTTCCAGTTATTAATTGCATGTAACATTCTTGAAATTACTGTGTTCTGGAAATACAAGTTGGTTAATTTTTTTAAATTATTATTTCCAAATGTTAAAATTGGGAGTTTTAAAGATAAATAGGCTTATATGTAATATCTTAATAGATTTGCTGTTAAGCAATATAAGCAAAAGGTCTATGTTAGCAGTTTCTTCCAGAAATTCTTATAAACATATTAGACAGATTTACTAGAGATTCTACAGGAAAACATTTATAATTTGTATGCCTGGAGTCAATCTAATGATCAGATTATCACTACCCTATTTCCAAACTTTGGAAAAAAGTTTCACAAGTCATGATCAATGAATTTTGTGTCTGATCTTGGTAACAAAGCATTAAAAAAGAATTTCAAGCAGTAGACGCACACAGCAATATATTTAAATTGGTTTTGTAGTTCCAAACATCTGAAAAGAAATTATATAACATTTAATTTCATTAACATCAAAAAGACATATTGAATAGGATCCTCATGTGTCAAATAGATCGTCCTAGAAAGTTGACTTGCACCACTCTCAAAGTGGTATTTCGTTTTTAAAAAAAGGACAATTTAGATCATTTTCCAAAGTACAGTATAGCGTAATTAGTTCCTACTGATATGTTCATTCTCAACTCTCAGTAAATTCTTAGTGCAAACATAATATTTGAGCCCTGTAAACCTTTAAGCAATCTACAAGATACAAACAATTATTCTGAAGTCTTCTTTTCCTTATGTTATGATATCATTGAAATGTAATGTCCTAATTAGCTTCCCTTTATTCAGAATCAAGCTTAAGTGATCATTTTATACAAATTTAAGTCAAGAAGCTTAATTAAGATCACCTTGTCATAGGAGACTCAGAATTTTAAAATGAAGGACGGTTGGCTGGTTGAAGTCCACTTAAACAAAATAAACTATGGAGGAAAATATTCAAAGCAAGTATTTGTGAAACTCGTAAAATGATAATAAACTGTGCATCTTCATTGGTACCAATGTTTTACTTCAATGAGTCAAATGGTTGGTGACATCCAAAATATCACAAAGTAGTTGGTAATAACAAAGCAACAACAGTTTTACCAACCTTGTTTTACTGTTTAAAGGATGCTAAGACTGTTAATGAATTTTGCACATTCAATACTAAAAGTACTGATCACATTCATGTCATTTGCACAAAGTTGGATCTTCTTCTTCTCCATCTGGCTTGAACCTATTGAAATGTATGCTGAAATCATGCTCGGATTCAACAGTTCCAACTTCACTTGAAGTAGAGGCAGTGGCTGGCCGTATAGCCCTTGCTTCTGGCAGATAGTTGGGCTGTATCTGTATCTGAGGATGGGCACTTTGAGAACCCGGAGTGGATTTCTGCTTAGGATGAGCTGCTTGGACAGGGCCAGCAAATCCCAAATTGCTTAAAGCATCCAATGTTCCATCAGGGTCAATCATTGAATTAATCACTGAACAAACAAAAAAAGCAGGAAAGAAATCAGTTGAACCGCTGGCTAACTGAGTTAAAATTAATATAATGTTAGTCTTTTAATTTCCTTTGCATCTCATTTCTTCTCGAAAATGTTAAAAACATTGGGGGCAGCATAATATATCCAGGACTATTAACATCAATAGTTCAAGACAAGAAACAAAATTTATTAAGCAATCACCAAGGAATACTGTACATGTATATGGTCCTTTCATATCAGTGTTGGAACATCACTACAGTCAATAAGCAAGAATCTTCCAGAAAACCCAAAGACTTATTGGTCTGCAGATGCAACTAGCACATTGTTTTTTCTCTTTATTAGACTCAGCGATCATTCTTAGAAAATAGAAATGATGGTTGGCTCAGGCCAGCAGTTGTTTGGAAGTATTCACTGCCGAGAAATAAGAGAGAGGGTAGGAGGCATACTGAATAATCAAGAGTGTATTCTCACCAGTTTGAGTATTTTTTTCTGCTTCCCTATGTCCACCTCAGCATTAATTTTGTGAATTGGCAAACCCTTTCTCTTTAAGCAGACATATAATCATTCTCAGATTTCTAGATTGCCCTACTGGCTCAAAAAGGTTTATATCATTATCTCAAGTCCTCTATTCAAATCAGTATCTTGGTCATAGCAGTAACAAAAATAATATAAAAATGACAGTGATATACTCATTCTCACAATAATAACCAACACTTTGAAATGAAGGGCTAGGAGTTATGTTTAACAATACAAAACTGTAAAACACTATAATACTGAAACCTATACTCAGAAAATAGCACAGGTTTCCACAGTGATGTTCAATGGGTTTACAAAGTGACAGGGGCAAATGGACCAGAGAAGGGTTATTCCTGTTTATGTGCATGCAACACAAGCTAAAAAAAGAAAGAAAGGTGAAGGTTTCCCCTGTCCAGTCACACATTTAAAAAGAGCAGGGCTTTGAGCACTTGGTTACAGTATAAAGCTGGGGTGTCAAACTGGCAGTCCGGATGCATCATGCACAGCCCACGCCCACCTCAGCTCTGCGAATGGGAAAAACATCATGAAACATAACATGACAGCAATGTGACACAGCGAGTTTGACGCCCGTGGTACAGAGTATGTGTAGTGTTCAGGCACATGAAGAAAATAATACAGGAATAATACATAAAATTGCTAAGAATAAGTATTAAACATTTTGTTTGCTAATTCTACTCATCAAAAACCTATGGAAAAATCAAGCTTGACTTACTTTCTCAGAACTTTTAATAGATTAAAGTGGTTTAGATTTTAGATTCAGACTGTCCACCAAAACTATAGCAGCCCTCTCCAAGCCTATTGTTAGTATTTTGTCCTTGAAATAGGATACAGCTGAAATCTAATTTTCTTTATACTCTGGTTCTCTTTAAATTGGGTAAATCTTTTGCCTTAAATCCATAAACCAAGCCATGATTTCCAGGGTACAAATTGCTAAAGCAACAGATAATATCCTACAGAAGCTTATTCTCTATTAATTTCCATCCTTTAATTTGGTAAACAGCTTTACAGCCTTGAAACCCAAATCCTATTCTACATCCTGCATAAATGTTGTATGTTTATTTTTCTGCAAACCACAATTCCTAGAAATTATTGGATGGAGTATTAAATACCTTGTAGTTGTTTCTCCACTCTCTTCAATTCTTGCAATATTGATGAGATTTCCTGCAGGAACAAATATGTCACTTTTACTAAGATTCAAGGATGGAATACAAAACAGCAATCCCACTGCCCTCCTTATAATGCAGCCCAGCCCAGTCCAAATGTTTTTGCTGGTTTAAAGATGACCCTTTACTAATTACAGTTGATCTAACTGAATGGAATGCGAACAATTGGTTTTAAAAAGCCAATTTGGTATTTGATTTGACAAAATGGTAGTCAGTGGTGATTTTCAAAGATATAGGCTTGGGTGATCTCTCAGTCTCTTCAGTGTTAGGTAAAATTCTGGTACACAATAATGTCAATATTTTGAGACTGAGATTAAGTTTGCACTGGCTTTTATAATAACTGAAGAATCATGATTTCTTCTGTTTTAATGTTCGCCGCCCTGAGTCCTTAGAGAGTAGGGCGGCATACAAGTCGAATAAATAATAATAATATTTGTAAAAGGGGATTTATTTTTAATGACTCGCTTCTATTTCTTTAAATTTGTTATTTTAATCATACCATGCTTGATGTTTTCACAATTGGGATATCACTTTCAGCTCGCAGTTTTTTTTCAATGTCTTCCCAATTCCGGTCTTTGTCCTTGAATAATATTCTGTAGCCAAGAAGCATAAAAAAGTGGTATGTCTTATTATTTATTCAATTTATTTCCTATCTAATTCAGTGTTCAAAATACCAAACAAACTAAAGTAATAAATTATAACTACCAATAAAATTAACTATTAAAAGCCTAAAAAAAGTAATGTACTTCACCAATTTTCTGAATGCCAAGAGAGTAGGGAGCAACCCCTTAGGGAATGCAACACATAGCTTGGGAGCAGGAGAAAGCTCTCTTCCAAGTGGCAGCAAAATGAGTTTCTGGTAGCGGAGACAATTTGAAAAGAGCATCTGCTGCAGCTTTTAATGCCTGGGCAGGTTCATAATGGGAAAGCAGATACAAGGCTCTTTAGGTCTTTAAAGATTAATGGCAACATCTTACATTATGCCTGAAGGCCAACTGGGAATGAATATAGATCTTTCAATGCAGAGATTATGTGATCCCTTATTTTAGTTACATGCTGCATTTTGTACCAACTGCAACTTCTGGATATTATTCAATGGTAACTCTACATAGACCACAATGCAGTAGCCAAGATGGAATGTAATACTTCCATGGCTAAGAGTTTTCAAATCTCATTGGTTCAGGAAGGAGGAAATAAACATTTTAACCAAGATTCAGCAAATGTGCTCTAGGCCATTCACTGTTAATTGTGAATCCAGTGACACCTGAAGTGTATATTTCCGGACTGTGGACCTAGTCTAAATAGATCCAATGTCCTTGCTATAAAAAGAGAACCTTTGACAAACACCTCTAATATTGAGGCTGAGCATTGGTCACAATCCTGGGAAAATCAAAACAAATAATGATCAATGGGACCAAACAGTCTGGGAGCAATACTTTGTGCCAAACCAAGTACTGAACTATATCCAGATAAAACTCCAGCTGACAGGACAATGCCCTTGAATGAGAATTCAGGCTGCACATGGAACAGAAGCACCACTGAATGTGATAGTTTGTCAGAACATACAGGGGTTTAATGTACCCTTCTGGTCCTTCTGAGTCTCACAGCAGCATTCACTACCATAGTCAATTATGGTATCATTTTTGAGTACCTATGACAGGGGTGTCAAACTCACATCGACACGATGGTGTCATGTATCAGGACTTTTTTTTCACTTTGCTAAACCGGGCGTGGGCATAGCCAGTGCGATGCCCATCCAGATGGGAGTTCTGACAGACCTGATCTATGAGAATCCTTCCACAGTGGTTTGTTTCAGTTGGGTGTTAAAAGGAAAGAGAGTTGTTCAAGTATATATGGAGGGGCATTGGGTTGTGTTCTCTCCCCTTATTATTTACCCATCTATATGAAGCTACTGGGAGAGATCATGCACTATAATAGTGTATAATATCCATATGTTAAACGATACCCAGATTTCCATTGCCATCTCATCCTAAACTGATAATATTGTAAAAGTACTGGTACCAAGACCTTATAGCATATAGTAATCATAAAACAGGCTCAAACTGAACCTATGGAGTGCTGTTTATATACCAAGGCTCTTGTTATCTTCACCTATATCTCTTGATCAAGCAGCATTACCCCAGAATAAGCAGATTTGCAACTTGGAGTTCCTCTTGTATCCATGGCTTCTCCTAGATATACAGGTGGAACCTATAGCCATGGAGCCAATTTGCCTGACATCTGCAAATTTTCCTCGCATCTACATCTGCACCTCTTTTTCCTAGCCTTTCCAATACCTACCCATCTAAAGACATGGTTCGGCTGCAATTTACTTTGAGGTATGTCACTACCCGAAGGTAAACCTCTTGATGGCAGGCTGAGCTTTAGCTGAGCTGCCTTCATAGGCCTCCTCCACTTCAGTAATAAGGCACAGGCATGCACAGCCCTTGATGCTGACTGAAGCAAAGGGGCATACTCCATTCCAACAATTAGAAGCCCCAGGCCACGTCACTGGGTTGGTTCAAAAAAGCTGTTTTAGCTGAAACTGTAAAATTGAAATGCTCCTTCAAAGTTCAGCATAATGGTTACTAAAATGGTTTTTGACTTATGTTTGTTTTTTCTTTCCAATTTCATGTACAACATGTTTTATCCCCAGTTTATTAAAACAGGGAGAATTTTGCAGTGCTGGTGTCCTAGTCTCCTCAAAAAAGCTTTTTTGGCATTCATTCCAATATCTTTTAAATTCTTGCAGATCTTTTCATTTTACAATTTTTGCCTTTATCGCAAAAATAAAATAAAAACAGGAGAGGAAAACTAAGACAAAGAACAAGAGGCACACAGGATGTTATTGAAAGGTTTTGGAAATAGCTCAATTTTCACTGATTTTCTAAAAGCTACAGGATGGGTGGGGGGCTGTGCCTTTTTATCCTTATGATATATCTCTCCTTCTAATATATTTGAAAGGCAAAGTAAAATTGCCTTCTCTTGGAGCTGTAACAGAAAAATCACCATTCTACTGACTAACAGCAGCCTCTGAATGTCTGCTTATTTTCAGAAGCCCAGGTACTTGTGCTAATATGTGCATGCATATTAATGCAATAAATCAACACTTCCTTCCAAACCTCAAAATATTTCAACTTACAGACACATTTCCTCAGATGAAACCTAATTTGTTGAAAGCATATGCCCTTCTACAAGTTAATGAATTAATTAAATTCTACATTAAATGTTTTTAAATTTCAAGTTGTAAATTTCATGTAAGTCAAAGCGATTATAGCTATTTTACCATTCGGTATCAAATATTGCTATTATGGCAGGTAAGTCTATGACATAAGTATCCAAGCAGAAGTTTTGATATCTGATTTGGAAGGAACTTGAAAATATCAAGAAGGCTTTGTATACTTTGAAATAAGTTCTCTTCTGGCACATGGATTATTCCTAAACCAGTAAATCTCCATTTATCAGACAGTATTGTGTCTAAACAGAGTCAGTGTCTAATAGCTGATTCGCTGAATAGGTTAGTTGCCAGAACTTTACATGTAGTTATTAGAGTTAAAATCCAACTCCAGGCTTTCATTTCCCATGTTGACTAGAGAACAACAGTGAAAAAAAAGGTTATTTCAGAGATGAACAGCTTTACATTGATGATTCTGTGAAGAACAAATCAAAGTATACAAATACTTAGATTTAGTCATATCTAACGGCTTACCTCTGTAGGCTGCACTTGACTGACAAGCTAATGCTCTAATTCCTTGATGGTTGTGACTTCCCCAGAAAGTTGTGTGACATACAAGTTTAATTTTCCCATGTACTTGTATGGGGAGAGTGAATATATGGAGAAAGTAGCTATTTCATTGTCTCTGGAAAATATTGCTAATTTTTTAAATACCTGCATATTCAGGAAAAATCTGCAGAATTGCAGGAATTCTAGTTTATCATGCTTATTTATGAAATTTATGAACTGCCCAGTGGTGGTATTCAAATAAAGTTGCCACCGGTTCGGTGGGCATGGCTTGGTGGTGCGCTTTGCGTGCATTCACACACTTTGCATGCACATGCGCGCTAAACACGCACTTTGCGCAGGCGCAGAGGCATTTGCGCTGGCGAGGCATTCTAACTCGCCTCCTGCAAGCCTGCATGATGCTGGTTGCTGCAGCAGCTGCTGCGGCGATTCTGTGCCGCGCAAAGCAGCTGCACTTCGAATTCTGGCCATAAAAGTGAGTATGGGAGCCCGGGTGGGTGGGCCAAACACAGAGCAGCGGAGAGAACCAGTTCGGTCTCCACTGCTCATCGCCGCTACCAGCTCTCCAGAACCAGTCGAATACCACCACTGGAACTGCCCCAATATGTTATGACTCTGGACAACTGACAAAATACAATGGTAAACATATCATAAACATACAAAAATAATTAAAAGTCCAGGAAAAACAACAATCATTTAAAATTATACCCAAGGACTGAACAAGGTTCATTCTAACTTACACGCTAGGAATAATCAAGCCTTGTGTGCTCATAATTAGCAATTTACCTTGAATAGTTATTTATATGCAATGGTCAACAATAGTTGCCATTCTCAGTTTTTCATGACTGTATACTTAGAGTAAAAACAGGAAATATTCAAAAATCTTAGACCAGATAGTATATTATAAAATAGAAAATACAGCAAAAACATTTACAGAACAATGTTCTGTAATTTAATGTTAAATAACATTAAAAATACAACAATACTCTAACTCTTTTATGTCATGTAATTATTTGATGCATGGATAAATACAGAATTTGGATAAGACTAATGTGTTTAAAAAACAGAACATTATCTGCAGACATACCATCAATGCACTCTTAATTCTTGTCTAAATTAATCTATTCAGATCCAGAATGAACTTAAAACTAATTATGTTTTCTTAGTCTCTGTCCCACATCAGTAATATGAACCTTTCATAACTGTTCTATCTTTTAGGGTCATATAATTGACTGAGATAATGCATTGTGAAAAAGTAACCATTTTTCTATTTTTAGGGAAAAAAATATTCAGATAAATCCTGGGCAGAAAGATAAATAGACAAGTTACAATAGAATATTATTATGAAGTGTATGTCATGACATGATTATTTCAAAAATGTGGGATGAATAGCTAAAAAAATTGAGAAGAGAAAAGCACACTATATATTGGGTAAAAATGGTTAAGTCATTAGAAAAGAAAAATATCATCTCCTGATAGTAATAGCAGACATTAAAAACTGGCAATAGACATATTCATATTGCTAACAAACTTAAGGTATAAATACTATTTAATAATTTCAATTCTGTATGATTTACATGAAAAGAAGTTATCAACATCATAGTGGAAATAACATATATAATTTAAAAAGTCTGCAAAACATGAAAGTACATTTTTTCCTTCCCTTTGTTTCTTAATTTTAAGCCAGAAAATAAAAATATCAAATATTATATTTTAATTCTTGTCTGTATATATTACAGCTATGTACATCAAAAATATTATATAATAATAAAAGTTAAATTGTTCTCGAAACTCAAGTATTGGTCACTACACAGTGACCAATAGAAATGTTTTAACAGCAGTTTTTGTAAGAGTATTTTGGCTAAAGAAAATAGGTACCTTATTTTACCAGCTGTTTTATCTATAGATTGCCGAATCTTCCGAGAAAACTGGAAGACTGAGGATAACAGCAAGGTATCTCCCATAACCTGAAAATTTTAGAAAATGAAATTTTAAATTGATGTAATATAGATTTTATTTTTACAAAAAGGGAAACCAAGTATCCTAATTCATTTTTCCACATCGTGCTCAAAGTCATTTCTGTCATATAAGTTCACTTAGATGGAATGTGAGACCATGATGATCTTTGACTTAGATAGCATTAAATTGATGTCCAAAATATATATTTTAAACCTTCTTCCACTCTATGAATTAATGTAGAAGTAGAAAGACAATCCTTTAAACAGTTCATGTCTGATACAAGCCTATTTAACTCAGAATGCTACACTGAACATGCTCCAAACTGCTTCTGAGGTATTCGAATATTAACTTCTGGATCAATCCCACAGCAGAGCTATTTGAAGAAGGAATGGAATGTTTCTCTAGAATCTTTGCAGAATGCAGAATGTATTTGATCTTGCATACGCCTAATGTATTACAGCTTCAAGCTAACTACAGTCAAATAGCGAAGAGTTTCATTATTATTCTATATATTTATTGCTAATATTGTATTATATTAGTTTGTAAAGTTTGGGGATTGAAAATGTACAATTCAGGAAAGTGTAATTTTAATTTAAGAAGGAATTTGCTCAACAGAAATAAACATCCTTAATTAAGCAGCGAAGAACCCAGTGGCTCTAAATATGGAAGAACTGTAAGGTTGACTTGCAACCATTTGTTTAGTGACCACTCAAAGTTACAATGGCACTATAAAAGTGATTTATGGTTGTTTTCCACACTTATGATGGTTGCAGCATCCCCATGGTAGAATGATCAGAATTTGGATACTTGACAACTGTTTCATATTTATGATGGCTGCAGAGTCCCAGGGTCATGTGAGCCCCTTTTGCAACCTTCTGACAGGCAAAGTCAATGGGGAAGCCAGTTTCATTTAACAACCGTGTTACTAACTTAACAAAATTCACCTGTGGTCATGGGTTCAAAATGCGAATGCTTGGCAACTGGTTCATATTTATGACCATTGCTGTGTCCCAAGATCATGTCACCACCTCTTGCGACCTTCGGAGAAAGTCAAAAGGGAAGCTAGCTTCACTTAACAACCATGTTACTAACCAGGGGTGGGATTCAACCGGTGTTACTACCAGTTCGGTGCATAGTGTCTGATGCGCACTACGCGCATGTGTAAAAAAACATCAGCTGCGCCACCGGGACAGCTGAAAAGCTGCGCGCAGTGCACAGCATTTGAAAAGCCTCTTTTTTCCTGCTTTTTCAACCTCAGCTGAGGTTGAAAAAGCAGGAAATAAAAGACAGGTAAGAACCTGGGCGGGCAGGTGGGCCAAACAGCAGCAAACACAGAACTGGTTCAGTGTCTGCTGCTTTTCAGAGCTACCAGTTCTATAGAACCGGGCAGAACCAGTAGCATCCCACCCGTTACTAACTTAACAACTGCAGTGATTCACTTGAACAACTGTGGTAAAAAAAGGTTATAAAATAGGGCAAAACTCATTTAAGAACTGTCTTGCTTAGCAACAGAAATTTTGGGCTCAGTTGTGGTTATAACCTGAAGACCACCTGAATTCTCTAATGTGAGCAACAATCATCACAATGTAAAGTGTAGAAGCAAATATATGCCAGATAAAGCGGAATTATTTCAGTAATACAAATATGTTAAATTGGATACAATTTGGTGAAGAATTTTAAAAAGTAATGTCAGTGCATTTCAATAGCATGGTTAAGGATAAAATATGAGTCTAGTTTTTAAAATGCAATAAATAAATAAATAAATAAATAAAAAAATAAATAAATAAATAAATAAATAAATAAATAAGAAAGACAATGAGGCCATCTTATTTTGTGCTTCTTCCTCTCCTTTGTCCTTTTCTGTGCACCAGAAGACTTCTACTTCAGTGTTTTGTCTTCATTAACCCACACCTCCTTAAAACTAACTTAAAAGCTACCTGTGGAACAAGAAAAGCATTAAAATGCACAATGGAATTTTCTTATCTGATGTCCTAAATTAGCAATTCTGTGTAATTTTTGTTCAGTTCTTTATATAAAATATGAATTCTTACTTCATCTCTGCTCCAAGTTCGGCGACGTGTAATTGTGGGGGGTTCAGGTACATCTGTTGTCTGTGGCTTGGGATCATTCGGGCGAATGTTTCCATCTGGAGTTTTAGCATTTACTACTGGAGGAATCTTCCTGAAGTTTAGACTTTCATCAAACACGCGGTCAACGAGCTGAAAAATATATTCAAATATATGTAATTGACAACAAAGCCTAATCTTATAAAGCTGACTGATTAGATGTATTTTGAGGCCCATTTATTATGATCTTGCTACAGAGAAACATATACACCTAAGTGATTCGAATATTTAATTTATGTACTAAAAATAAATTTCATTAATTTTATCAACAGATTGATTGCCCATTATTTTAGTGTTGAGGTACAGAAATACATACTTATTTAAATATTGAACAATGCTGTGTATAACACTATTTATGTATTCTACACTATAGATTGCAGTTTACTGCTAACATAAGAAGGGGCTTTACATGTATTTAGTAAAGATGTAAATCAACATTATCTATCTTAGAGAAAAATGCATATTTATATTAGCAGATGCTTAGTACACATGTCTAGGGAAAAGAGAAAGAAACCAACACAAACATAGTAAAATCACACTGAATAAGTGATGTTATGTGTCTTTGTTATACCCATTTTGCAAAAATGTACACAGAACATGATGTTAACCAAGTCATGTACAAGCTGTTGAAATAAATAAAAGGAGACAGCACAGTTGATGGAGAGAAATATTCAGGATTGGCAATATTCTCTACTATAGGATTATTTCAACTAGATTATATTTCTAGAGTTTAATGCACTCGACTAATCATATGGTCCAGCCAGTACTTTTGCTGTAATCTCTCTCTGAAGTTCCTTACTTAAGAATGGCCACCTGAAAAGCTGTGACACAGTCTTCTGAAATGTTGAAGTGTCCCTTGCTGTTTCTGATTTCAGATCTGTGTCTATTGATTCACTGTATATAGAGAGTATCATGTTTAAATGATAAAACATTATGAGTTAGTTAAGCAAAAAGACAAGAACCTCCATGTTCCAGGGCTGGAAAATTCTAAAGTTCCCAGCCCTTCTAGGAGCAGTTCTTCTCCTTTTGGAAGCAAATCTTCTGCAGAATTCCAGGTACAACCTGATCCTAAAAAAGATTCATTTTGGAATTAGACCTCTGAGTCTAGATACTCTCTGAATCTAGAGTTCTGTATATTGTTTGCTGTAATGGAATACTAACCTCAGGGAAAAGACACATTAATCTTGGAGGTGATGGATGGGTATATTTTAGAATCAGAATAATGGACATTTGCACCACCAGTTAAGACATTTGAAAATGAGTACAATTTCCTCAGGTTGTACATGTCACTGTTGGGCCCTCTAATAGTATTGCCAAAGCAAGTATGTGAACAATAGCTTGAGTTGTTGTTTTCTTTGAAAGAAAATCATATTCAACAGTTAATTTTTCAGTGTAAATTTAGCTGGAGTTATTGTAACTTAGTTTATGCAACCAATTTTGAGGGATTCTCTTTGATGTTTTATTAAAGATGAACTGAATCGACTATATTAAAGAATGATTACAAACTCCCTAGAAAAACATAGTGTTTACTATTGCCCAGCTGTTAAAACTACTTATAGCAATCAAACTGCCAATTCTGACAACAAAACAAATTAATTTAGAAACAATCTAGTTATAAAGTTGATCTAATTTATATAATTTTAATCACTTGTTGAAGTTTGCAACAGAGAACTGAGAATGAAAGACATATAGGCATATAGAAATAGATCAGAGAAAGCCAAAACCTGAATTTTATATTTTATTATTTCTGCTATTTTGTTAGATTGATATTCCCTTCTATCCCAGAGGTTACATAGGGATCACCCTTCATTTTATAAGCCTGAAGTAGGTTGGAATGAAACACACTGAGTAGCCAAAGCTACCATGTGAGTTTTCCATGGCTAAGCATAAACTTTAGTCTGGGTTTTCCTGGTCCTGCTCTTAACACTTTAAACACTATAGCACACGTTTATGGCTATGAAGGTATGTCTGTTTCGATTGATCATTATGTACTAAGAGGGATTTAATTACTTGCCGATTCTGAAGATATGTCAATTTATATCTATTGTTTATTATGTATTGAGAGAGATTTAATTCACTGGCTATTATAGACTATTGAGAAGCAAAGATTAGTGAAATGCAACGTCATTTTAAGACCACTAATCATGCATAAATTTATTTATGTCACAGATTACATTTTGTAGTATCTGGCATTGACATATGCTTAAGGATTCTGTTTCACTAGGGAATACATAGGCACAGCTGTTTTGTATCTGTGCCTAAGATGGAAAAAAAAATACAATGATGTTATTACAAAACAACAACACGGAAGCGTGTTCAAAGCACAACTGTTTTCTGCACTGACCGTAGGAAGAGATCTGCCCATTAACTACTGGAATTAACTTTCAATCATTGCTCATCTAACTTTAAAATTAAAGACAGAGAATGCTGAGATTCATGCACACAAGAGTGGAAGTAATCAAAAGCATGTCAAAAGAGCAAAACAAAAGAAATAAAGAAAAGAAAGAACCTTATGCATTTCTCCATGAAGATCTCCTACCTCTTCTCTAGTGTCTATGGCAGAGCCAGGGGTGGTGGCAGCAGTGCTTACTGTGGTACTAGGAGCAGTGCCTGATGAAGTCACTGAATCGATCTCTCCTGCTACATCATTGATTTCCCGGGCAATGAGAGCCAAATCTTGACTGATCCTGTTGATGATTAAAGTAGCATGAGTAGCACAAAGTAGGGGAACTGATCAATATCAGAGCTTCTAGTTGAGACAATTGGAAAGATGAAGTATTTTCTTAGTTTTCTTTTTCTAGTATTTCCACAAAATTAGTTGCAACTTAACACTGCTGTATGAAAACATTACTGTTTTCCTACCATCACTGTATAAATCTATCGCAACTATTTTTGATCCAGAATCTATTATACTGCTTTACATTTGCAAGTATGTAGACCTATGCATATATATTGCAACCACCACTACCCCGCATTTTCTAACCTTATTAACCAAAGTTTTTAATTAGATTCTTTCACTAGAAAGACTGAAATCCAATATCTCATGGGGGGGAAATGTATTTGCATAATGTGATTCTCTGCTCTACTTTTTCCTTCAAAGTCCTTTGCACCTCAAATTTGATCTACAGGGTCCTCCAACTTTTGAGGTATTTTAAAGGACTGGAGCGGCAGAGGAAATCACTATCATCTCATTCCATTGATGAAAACCATTCTGTTAGCAGGAGGAACTAACAGAATACAGAAAATATTTTTGCAAATATATATTTCATCATAATCCTATCTTGGTACAATTGCGGGCTCAGTGCCCATGCTTTTCCTGCTCAGAGCTCATTCCCAATATCATTAACTTTGCTCATCTATTGTTAGATCCCCCTTCCTCTTTGTTTCCCTCTCCTTAAATTTATCAATGTCTAAAAGTCCCTCATCTCACATGGTCAATCTGTCTGTCTTCTGTTTATTAAATAGTTATAAAACATGGTCTTGGGTGTGGGGGGAATGACACGATTTAATTTTGTATGCATATGTATTCTGCAAACTATTCTGTGTTTTAAAAACTGGGCTTCACAAAGATCCAATCTGAGTATATCAAATAATACACACTCTGTGTTCACTCTGGTATGGCCAGAATAAAAATAAGTTGGGTATTTTGCTGCTTTTTCCTGTTACAAGTGTCCATAAACATACAAAGCTTTCAGGAAGTATAGAAAATGGTCTATTTTCTGATGTATGTTTTGCTTATGAAAACAGTATTTTAAGATTTAAAGTAACATATTGAATTAGAAGTAATTAATATGCATTTTAATGAATAACAATTTTGGTTGAGAATAGAAAACATTCCAATTACTTGCCATGCAATATAATTGAAAAATCTGAAATAATTCTTGCTGATCTGTCAACTATTGGTGTGTTATGCGAGGGTATTGTATTCTGCTTCAGATTAGGGAAGCCATTCTCAATTGAGTTTTTGAATACTACGAAAAGCTATTCATTCACAATATGCCAATAATTTAATCCAGAGTTGAGGATCATTTTTGGTCTGAGTACCTCACACTTTCCTTAAGGCATGGGTGTCAAGCTCAATTGAGTTACATGACGTATCATTTTGTTTTTTTGCCTTTGTGGAGCCAGGGTGGGTGTGGCCTGCACATGATGCACCTGGCCCATGGGCCACCAGTTTGACACCCCTGCTATAAGAAGTGGAGAAGGCAGGGCAAGGAACATCATAGTACTCCCAGAGTTGGTGGCCTATTTTTAAAGTAGGGGATGAAGTTAAGGAGTCTGCTAAGGCATCCATTGTGTTTTATAATTTTCCCCAAAACTGAAAAAGAATCTCAAATTTTCAACCTTGAGATTTTCTAAAGGATGAAATGGTTGCCCTAAAGCATACTTTGATTGGTGATTTTTTTTTAAAAAAAGATCTTTAATCAGACAGGAAACAAACCTTCCCCCAAACTTTGTTTTACCAAGGTTGCAAAAGAGACACTGCAAGTTGTTTATTTGGGAGACATGAAGTCACCCACTGTCCTTCATAGTCACCATCATTTTGCTGATATATCTATGCAATGCTTGTAGTATAATCAGACTAAATAAGCATAAATTATTTCAGTTACTTTTAAAAGAAGTCATATTTATTTTCATCTGGTCCTAATCCTCTTTTGTGGAGAAAATTCTTAGAAAACCACTCAAGGCCCAGTGTAGACCTTATAGCAATTCATGGCATCAAGTTGCACCAACAAACCAGTTACATAATCATTATTTTTCCATGTAACTAAATTAAAAGTTTTCTGCATTACTCCTCATAGGGGACTGTGGAGGACGGGAACACAACAACATGTACACAATGATGTCATGTAAATGCTACAACTTATGTACCTGCATCAGATGTCAGGACACAATAAGCATTTGCATGCTAACATTCTGCATGTTGCCATTTTTTGGCACCATTGTGGTTTGCTGCAGACACTGCTGATGGTCCTGATGGTACCAAAATTATGAGTGAAGGAGAGGGTTAGGGTAAAATGTATCTTGCTGCGACGCCTTGAGGGGCTGGGAGTGGGGTGCACTGTTTTATGGTGGTTCTCCTCCTACCTCTCTGGACGTATGCAGGTAGTGTTGCCAGGAGGGCAGAGATCAGCCCCGAGGCCCCTCCTTTGTGGGGTACCTCAGGGGTTGGTTCTCTTGCCCCTCTTGTTCAACATCTACATGAAGCCGCTGGGCGAGATCATCCGTGGTTTTGGGATGAGGTATCATCAGTACCCTGATGATACCCAGCTCTATATCTCCACCCCTAACCAACCCAGTGACGCCCTCGAAGTGATGTCCTGATGCCTGGAAGCGGTACGGGACTGGATGGGGAGGAACAGACTCCAGCTCAACCTGTCTAAGACCAAGTGGCTGTATGTACTGGCATCTCAAATAAGCCAGGATATTCCATCTCTAGTTATGGGGGGAGAGGTGTTACCCCCCATAGATAAGGCTCGCAACTTGGGTGTCCTCCTGGATGCATGGCTCAGTTTAGAGGAGCAGGTGGGAGCCATGGCCAGGGGAGCATTTGCCCAGGTTCACCTAGTATGCCAGTTGTGACCCTTCCTGGATCAAGATGCCCTGTGTACGGTCACTCATGCCCTTGTCATTTCCCGTTTGGACTACTGCAATGCTCTCTACATGGGACTGCCCCTGAGGACCACCCGGAGGCTTCAACTTGTCCAGAATGCAGCAGCACGGGTTGTGATGGGAGGTTCCCGATACTCCCATGTTACACCCCTCCTGCGTGAGCTGCACTGGTTACCAGTTGCCCTCCGGGTGAGATTCAAGGTGCTGGTGTTAACCTATAAAGCCCTTCATGGCATTGGACCAGGATACTTGCAGGAAACCCTGCTGCCGATAACAACTTCCTGACAACCCGTGCGCTCCCACCGGCTGGGCCTTCTCGGGGTGCCATCAGCCAATCAATGCCGACTGGTGGTGCCCAGGGGTAGAGCCTTTTCTGTGGGGGCACCTACCCTTTGGAACAAGCTTCCCCTGGAGCTCCGGATGGCCCCTGACCTCTGATCCTTCTGCCGCGACCTAAAAACTTGGCTGTTCCAAATAGCCTATTCAGACTGATGGAAAGGGGGGGAGGGTCTTTAGTGGTTGTCTATATATTTTAATTCGATCTATGAAATTGGTAACTTAATTAACTTTAATATTTATATTGTTTATTTTTTTAGTATTGTAAGCCGTCCTGAGTCCTTCAGGAGATAGGGCGGCATATAAATCTCATAAATAAATAAATAAATAAAGTCTCCTGCTTTTCACAGAGTTACTATTTCTTGGAAAGCCAACCTTGCTATTTCTTCACGATGAGCAGTCCAATCACGAATGTAGTCCTCCTGTTCTTTTATCCTATGCTTCATGGCATTGCTACTTTGTACTGGTGTTCCAATGTTCTGCACTCGAGTAGTTTTCAGGGCTGGAGAAGTACGTAGACGGGCATGTTTAGGAGAATTACGGTTTGATCCAAATTCATCTTCTGAGGTGGAAGCATAATCAGTAGGAAAGCGCCTCCATCTTGAATTTACTAAATTAGTTTAATTATTGAAAAAGAATTATTGTTGTATTTATTGCAGATAATACAATTATGACTTTAACAACATGACAGCATACCAAAGTTGCTTAATACCAAACCCCAAATGCCTTATTAAAGTGTTTACTGACTAATTTGAAACTAAAAAAATAGAATTTTGTTAAATAATAAACACTAATTGACAAAATGTGAAAAGAGTACTCTGTGTACAATGTTGAGTTAATAAGACAGAATATTAATATTAGTCTAAAATAATAAGACAATACAGTGAATCTGTATGGGTTTTTTTTGCAAATCATGCCAATTTAAAAAATGTGTAACTGCATATTTGACAACACATAGAAACGTAAGTACTATTAATGGGATGATTTAGAGAAGAAAAACTAACTTGTGTCATTTGAAATCCAGTTAGAAAATACTAGGAAATACTGACTAATTATTATGAGGGCAGTTGTTGAGTTCACGGAGTTGGGAGGAAAACAGAGGTAGGAATATTGGGTTTGTTCACCGCTTTGTTTATATATAAAAATGGTGGGAAATAACAACAATAATAAAGGCTGCTGTTATTTTTCTAAGAACAGTGGCAGATTTAACAAAGAAAATGTTCACTTCCACATAGACATTGAGAACCACTAAAATGATTTCTCCTTTTTAAGCACGTAAGGGAGGCTTATGATAATATACCATCAATTCTTAGCGATATAACAATACAGTGGTACCTTGGTACTCATTGTTAATTGGTTCCAGGAGTGCAATGAGTATCAAAAATGATGAATACCAAACATATTTTTCCCATAAGGACTAATGTAGTGAGTCATAAGGCAGCCGATAACCACAAGTTCTAGCCTGTGCATTGAGTACCAAACAAATGATGAGTACTGGGACAAAAATTTCACTTTAAAATGTGTTGGGCACCAAATTTGATAGTTTCAAAGCAGTTGAGTACCAAGGTACCACAGTATTTCCAAAAAATAAAACAAAGATAAAAAACCCACCAGGGGAATTTCAATTATCTTTGCTGTCAAGCATGCTTTTTATCAATTGAGTGAAAGCTTGGCAATTGCAAAGGTTTCAGGCCAGGTGAGGAACAATTGATTGGAAGAGTGAAGGAGGTTTTAACGTGCTGGGGTTTTATTGTTGACACTGCTCTTGGGAAACAGGATTCCATTGGGAAAAACAACAACCCCCCCAATACCAGGGGGCAAGTAGATATGAAAATTTTACGAGGAAAGAATCTGTGTTTTCCCCTTGAAAAAGTCCTGAATTAGTCTTTATCTACAATAAAGTCTTTACCTTTCTTAAAGCCATATAATCATCAACTGCCTAAATTTCATAGAATCATAAGGCTGGAAGGACCTTGGATATCTTCCAGTCCAACCACCTGCCCAAAGCAGGATTCCTTGCACCATCCTGGAGAAATGGTTATCCAATTTTTTCTTCAAAACTTCTTATATTGGAGCACCCACGGGAAGCAAGTTAATTAATAATTCTGTCAGGAAATTCCTCCTTACTGCCAGGCTGAATTACCCTCTGACAAACTTTCACCCATTGCTCCTTGTCTTGTTCTCAGGTGCCATGCAGAATAAACGGATCTGATCTTGTTTGGTTTTTCAACCAAACAGCAATGTTCAAATCAAACAAATCATTTATTAAAGTCATAAAGCCAGAAAAAATGAAATTGTGGGGCATTGAAAAGTGGGTGTCTTGTCTGTTCAGACTGGTTAAGTGCAGATATGACTCTTCTAGAAACTGAAGGGTTTTTTTGGCTGAAAGTTTAAATAATGGCCATAACTGTGACTTGTAAATGAAGGCAGATAATCCTTCAATGAGTTTGGAATATAGGTTATTGTCCTGTTTAAAGAATGGAAAGCCAGATATGACTTATCATATTTTCTTTCAAATTTACCATGATAATTCGAATAGGCTTGATTTAATATCAAATTCTCAACATTCCTTTTGTCAAGCCCGAAATTGACATATGTGTAGCCATTTTCATTAGGCTTAATATATATTCTTTTTCTTACTTTCCCCGTGGCAGTCATGGGGGAAGGGTTTCAGGCTTGACACATTCCTAAGGGGGGAGGAGTGGAGATAAGGCAAGTGTTTTGGCTAGGTGATCTTTCTTCCCATGGGAAAAGAGCTGTCAGGGCTTGAGCCCCTTGAGGTGGAGATTTATGACATCAAGCAACGTTAAATTACTTCTATTGGAGAATGTGACTTTAGGGGGTGTTTCTAACTTGTAGTATTGTGGGGTAATTCTGGGTTGAGTCAGATCCAGAATTACCATTGACTTTGCCAATTTGATGCTTTCCTAAATAAAAGAACTTTTTGAAGGTGGACTTTGTTCTTTTCTTTTTAAATGGATTTCGTCACTTGGAAACCTGACACCTTTTCTTTTACATTTAATAAACAGGGGAAAAATACTTCTACCAACTGTAAACACGAATTCATGGACAGTTCTGAATAGAGTTGAATCATCTTGTGTGAAGTATATCTTTGAACTCAAAATTCTTCTATACCTTCAACTGCTTATTCAAAATAAAATTCCAATTAGTTTTTTTAAATTCATATTTAAAACTAGTTCTGTAACTCAGCATTGTACAACATGAGCATTTAGAGAAAAAAATAGGGGTGAAAATTTTAAAATACATGATGTCCAGTACTCTACCACTGTAAGTTTCAACAGCAGGATCTGGGTCTGGAAGAAGATGATATATCTCTGTGTACAAAAATGTGTTATCATGTTATTGACACATACGGATTTAATGCATTTGTCTTAAAGGTAATAATTAAGTTAATTCCACCACTTTAAAAAGATGTGGAAATAATAGGAGCACTACTCACACATTTCAACTCACTAAATTATTTCTGGCATTCAATTCCATTTGAAAATCTATCAATCTACATTGCAGCGAGGAGAATCATAAATGAATTTTTAATAACAAATTATTTGGAATAATGACAAAAGTTAAAAAGTGTTATTGCCTATGTATAATTAAGATAAAACTTACTCATACTTACCAAGTTTTGGGAGAGAGTAGTGCATTGTATATGATTGTATGACAAATACTAAACTTTGCAGAGGATAATATTCTTTTGAATTATATAGCTAGTGCATAGAATTTGACAATTGGAGAACATAAATGATCAAAGGTGCTTTTCCAAAATTGAATTGAACTGAAGAAGCTTCTTGCATGAGAAGTGAAACATAAAAACAAAACAAAACAAAAAAAATAACCCAAGAAAGTCCAGCTGCCTTTTGGAAAAAGCACTTTTGGGACAACCATAACCTGGATGATTGAGAATCTCCATAAACAGGCTGATTTGAGTTTAAGGATAGGAAAAGAAGCAGAAGGCTTTTCAGGATAAACTGCACCTATTGCCTCCTTTAAAATGATGTAAGTCAGTCATTTTGCAACTGTATATCAGTAACACAATTTTAGGGTGATGATGGACTGCAAATAGGCTGGTGAAAGCCACAGGCAAAACGCTGTGGATGCTCAACCTTATTCTAGAGTGGTGTAAATTTTCTGATGCTTTTGCTATTAAGCTTAAATTGAGTCCTTGGTGGCTCAGGCTGTTAAATGCCTGCTTTTAAGATCCAGCTGTCTACAATTACTGTAGGCTCGAATCCCACCAGGCTCAAGGTTGACTCAGCCTTCCATCCTCTCGGGGTAGGTAAATTGAGGACCCAAGATTGTTGGGGGCAATAAGCTGACTTTGTAAAAATGCCGCTTAGTAATAAGCAGGCATATACAATGGAATGAAGGCTATTGCTGAACGCATTGGGTTGTGCTCCAAAAAAATTGTAAGCCGCCCTGAGTCTTCGGAGAAGGGTGGCATATAAATGTAATTAAAAAAAAAAAAATTAAAGTCCTAAAGAAATCAAAACTGATTTATAAATAACCACAATGGATTAACAGAAAGGATGCTTAAACTACAGCATATCACACTCAGAAGTATGTAATAAGACTTCCATCCTGCAGTCAGATTTTAAATATGCCTATGCATGCACAGTAACTTTCTCTTCAGGTTACCACAGCCCCATGATTTCATAAACCTTTCAAAGCAGCAGTTGGTATATTCTGAATAGATAGTGTGGCCTTAAAAACATTAATGCAAATGTTATCCCTGTAGTAGTTTTTCAACTTCTACCCAGAATATTGATAATTAAGCAAGCTGTACATAATCACCATATGACACAAGAGCAGTATTTTGCAGTTAGACTTGTTTCCATTTTAGTGTCAGTCACATGAAAAGTACATGTCTTTGATGCAGACTCCAATGACTACCAGGAGCTGTAAGAAACTGAGTAATTGGGCAGGCCACATGCAATGCTATTATGTAGAACACTGCAACACAAAATTAGGTCACTGCAGTTTAAGTTCAACATCAATGAACTGTAAATGTTAGGACTGGGAAGCAAATCTACAATCCAGAATCCTTTACTCTTTTTTCAAGTCCTCAGGTGTTGGTAGTGAAAAAGCATACAGGTAGTCCTCAACTTACAACAGTTCATTTAGTGACCATTCAAAGTTACAACATCACTGAAAAAAGTGACTTATGACCCTTTTTCACACTTAGGACCATTGCAGCATGCTCGTGGTCATGAGACCAAGATTCGGATGCTTGGCAACTGGTTCATATTTATGATGGTTGCAATGTCCTGGGATCATGTGATCCCCTTTTGCAATCTTCTGGTAAGCAAAGTGAATGGGGAAGCCAGTTTCACTTAACAGCCGGATTATTAACTTAATAACTGCAATGATTCACTTAACAACTACGTCTAGAAAAGTCGTAAAATGTGGCAAAACTCACTTACAAATGTCTTGCTTAGCAACATACATTTTGGGCTCATTTGTGATCATAAGTGTGTGTGTGTATGCATACACACACGCACACATACACAAATGCTTCTTTGTTTAATTTGACTTGATATTTTTCATGAGAACAAGCACCAATTTTAATAAGCCACATGATCAAATGAAAATGGAAAGTGCTATAAAATTAAATTATTAGAGATAAGATAGAAAGTATCTCATACCTGATGGAGAGTTATGAGCTGAAGACAGAGATTTGGATTTGGAATCTGATAGGCGAGAAATGCTGTTAGCTCTAATTCTAGGAGAAACTTTAGTACTGTCTGCTGGTGGTGTTAGTCTAATGCCACTTCTAATTATGGCGTCTGAAGTACGAGATGTAGAGCTTCTAGTTACTGTTGCTTCAGAGTCACTTCGTGCCGATAAAGAACCAAGTCTATTTCTCCGTGGCTGGGCAAGCAGGTCAATTCTTGAAATATTTCTCCTTCCTGATGGGGGCTTAGATGTAGAACTTGTAGTCGATACCTCAGAAGCAACTGATGCTTTATCTGCATCTGCAAGTTCACTATCCGACACTTCACCAAGCCGTGCTCTCCGTAACAGTGAAGTCCTCGTAGGGCGAGGCCTTGGAAGAGTGGTTGACTTACTGACTTGCCCAGTTGATGGGGAAGAAGATTTCAACTTAGCTAATTTAATTCCTTCTGTTTTGGAATGCAAATGTTCATCTGCTGAGGTAAAAGGAGTCCTTCCGTGTGATTTGCCAGAACATGTTTCCTGGTCAGAAGATAAAATATCAGAAATAGCAGAATGAGGTACACTAGAAGTTTGATCATCATCTGTTAAATCTACGGAGGGCTGCCTTATTCTTCCACTACTCTGTGTAATCTTGCGTGCATCACCTCTTGAACTAGCTTCTGAGGAGTGGCCTTTTGTTTTCTTCTCCATTTTGTCACTGGCATTTGAACAAGATGACTTTAAAATATCTTTTGAGGGAGAACTAGTTGAACATCGATCTTTATACAGGGAAGTAAAGCTTTTACGTTTCTGAGTAGTTTTTCTTTCACTGTCTCCAGTAACTAAACTAATTGTACTAGCAGTATCCACATCTGATTCAGGTGAAATGGAATTGTCTCTATTGTAACTGGGAGTGTCAGGTCCTTCATCTGTTTTATTTTCTTCACGCAACTTTGCCTCAAGAAAAGCCATTACAGCTTCCGTATCTTTTAAAATAAGGGTTGTATCTAGACCAGGATCTGTTTCCACTGAATCACTTTTCTCACTTGCTCTGTTGATAGATGTTAAAGAAATTGATGGAGTAGTTTCTTGTTTATTAATATGAGGAATTAATTCTATGGGTATATTTGCACTTGGTTTATCTATAGTAAAGCTGCCTTGTCTTACTAGTGGCTTTGAGGCTTCCTTCTTATCTCCACTAAGTCCTTTAGTTGGTTGTAATTTGGCTTCCTCAGCTTTCCTTCTTTTCCCTTCACTTTGTGCCACTTTAACTTCTGTTTTACCTGCACCACGCCCTGATGCCTTTTCTTTCATACCCAATTTATGGGAAACAGAAGATTCCTCTTTCCCTTTTTCAACCTGGCTTGCAGTTCTTGAAGAAGATAATTTAGCTGGGATCCAATGTGTTAGCTCATTTTGTTCTTGCTGAATTTTAGTTAAAGTTTGCTTTAGCATAGATGTTTCTTTGCCATTTTCATTTTTCTCCTTTTCAGAAGAGAGGCAACTACTGGAGTGAAAAACTGTCTTATCTGCTTTAGGAGAAAGGCCATTTATTGTCCTGCTCACTTTAGTCAGGCTTTTATCAGTGGTGTGTCCTATTTCTTTTTGAGAATGAGTTGGGGTTTCTTTCTCTTGAAGTTCTGTGTCCTGTTTTTCACCTATCTCGGACCTGTGATGGGCTGTAACTTTTGTTTTTTGTCCTTCGATAACAGCAATTTCCTCCTTTGGCAACTGAGGGAGTGTCCGCCTCTTTCGATCTAGGCTGGTTAAAGAGGTAATTGAGCCAGAACTTCTAATTGACAGGCCTGATTCATTGATGTCAGTGTCTAAAATCAAACCAGATGGAAACAAAAGTTAAGCAGGAATTCTAAGATTTAATATATGTGACAGACTAGACAAAATTAAAGCCTCTTCTCACACATACTTTTCAGATTTAAAAATTGAAATGTAATGCAATTTATGAGATAGAGTATAAAAATATAATATTTCCATAAGAGTTGTGGAAAAGTGAATCATCGAAAAGAATGAAACACATTAATCAATCCCAAAATGTGATAAAAAAGATAATTGAATGATATAGTATAAAAAGAGCTGCGGGTATTAGATGTGATACCATTTTCTAGATGAACAAGCGTAGATGACTCCATCCGTACTTCATTTTCTTCATGTTTTGTATGATTAGCAGCCAGACTAGCCCACTGTGATACCCAGCGCTTGCTTCCAGATGTGCCAGTGCTTTCCTAATATGGGATTTTAAAGAAGACCAGTTACACACCCAACAGAACCAGACAATCTAATAAAAAATTTCTATGGTAAATATTTACAGGATCAGGTCTTATGCACTTTAAAGTAGGAAGCTGAAAAGTTTGAAGAAAAAACAAGTTATAATTGTTTAAAAATTCACACTGTAAGAGTCTTTATAATCTTACCTAGGTAGTATAAATAACTCAAAGTGGAAAGTTTGCTGAGAATGAGGTAGTGTACAAATGCAGCCAATAAATGCATAAATAAATAAAATCATAGATCGGCACCAGTTTAATACAGTGTTTTAAAACCAGTGTATTCATATTTTTTAAAAGATCATCTTAACTGTTGGTATTTTATCATCTTGGTTAAAGATCTGAGAGTCTTTCAATAGATTCAGGCCAACTGTTCTTTGCAAACACAGATTTTTGAAAATCATTTTTACTCACATATCAGAGTAAATCAGGGAGGAAAAAAAGGAAAGGACCAATAAGCCAGAAGCCATGATATGTGTAGCAATCCACATTTGGCATACTTGAAATAAGACTGAATATTCTTTCTCTCTTCTGAATATTCTTTTTCTCTTCTGCTTTCAATTTTCATTGACAGAATAGTTCCTATTTCTCATGAATTTTCTGGAATGTTGGATGAGCCACTATTTAAACTAGGTGTATCCATTCCACAGTCCATGGACAGCTTGTAATGCAGCCCCACAAGATTTTATAAAAAACATTTAAAAAATAAACATACTTTATATGTGGCCTAAGACAATTCCTCTTCACTCAATGTGGCCAGGCAAACCAAAAGCTTGACATGCCTGGTTTAAACAGTGACTGCAAGCCATTGTTAAACAGTGACTGCAACTGACTTACAAACAAGATTCAATAATGGTTTGAAATACTAGGAAGGTGACAAATTTACAGTAGCAGTCACTTAGTACTTTACCGCTAATGTAATCACCTAAGAAATCTAGCTGAATAGTTCTGTGTGAACTATTTCTAAATAATGGCAAAAGTACTAATATAAATTATCACTACATAAGGTATTATTGTACATTCCAATATGCACCATTAACACAGAATACAAATCTGTTATGGAGCTTTAGAAGTGTTGATCAACCTTCTATATTTTATCCAGAAACAAACAGCCAGACTGTGCAAATGCTTTAAGAACAAGTGTAATATGATCTCTTTGTACTCTTCCTGACTCTAACCTGACTGCTGAGTATTACATCAATTTAAGTTTTTAGACCATAGCATTTTAGTATTGTTAAGGCCAGAGGTTTCAATTTTCATCCACCAGAGTCCCTTTCTGAAAGGGAAGCAAGTATTTAATATTCCTTTCAAATGTTTAAATAGCTGCCCATCACACACAAAATGATTCTGGGCACTAACAAAAACAAAATCTGAAACTACAAAACCAAAATACATAAAATAGCTAACCAAAAAATCATGCAGAGAACCAATATGGGCTCAGCTATCCTGATCCTGACATCCAGGAAACAGTAGTCTTCACTTGAAGCTGAAAAGAATTCATGGTTGTTAAATATGAGCCCCCCCACCAAACCCCACATTTCACTGAAAGCATTATATTTGAACCTTTGAGGGATCAGTAGCAGAATTCTGAGAAGGGCCAAACCAGCCCACATGATATGAAGCATCTGATAAGTTTTTTGAATACACACATGCCAAAAATTGCTTCTTTAAGCTGTCAAAGGCCTGAATACTCTGCCTAGCCACATCCAAGTTGATTTTTCCTCCAGCTGCATTCTATTAACCCATCAGGCTACTTTAGCTGCCATAGCCCACTTGTGTAATCTGATGCCACGCTGGCCTTCATTATACCTGCCAAGCATGATTCTCGCCTATAAGCAAATTGTGAAGATCTTTATTATTTAAAACTGATCTGATATTACAGTCACAAGATTTTTTTTTACAAATATAACTCTGTAGGCCTGATAAATAATATGGCCATCAGAATGGTAATTACATTTCAATCAGATTAATTTCCCTTTCTCTATAATTCTCTGCCCATATCAAATCTTTTACTCCCCATCACTATTGTGATTGCTATCCCAGGTTCCACAGAGACCTTGCCCACATCAACTGAATACTTAAAATACACTCACATACTGTTCATCCCAGCATCAGAAAATCCTTATCATTATTATCTAATTCAACGATTGGCTATAATTCCTGAAGTAGCAACCAACCTTTTTTTTATGACAGCTGCTTCCTATGTTCAACAGGTAGAGCTTAAATCCCTCACCCAACTGATTCTGATACTCATCCAAGAGTATCATTCTTGCATCACCTTCCAAAGGAACAGCATCAAAAGAGGGCTGACCTCATTCCAAGAGTCAGCCAACAGTAATTACCAAGCATTTCCTGGAAAGATCCACAGATTGACGTGAGTTGACAGGTAATGAGTCCGCCACTTTAGAACAAGCAGCCCAACTGGTGAAGTAGCAGGAAGTGGATGTAAAATCTCAGAATAATTTGCCTTATCCATTCCTCTGATCTTTTCTGTTGCACCTCTTGCTTTGTTCTTCTAGAATAAATTGTCCAGGCAGATATAAAATTCAAGGGTTTTATTGTATTGTAAAGGATATCAATCTTTATTATATCAGTTAATGACACAGTGTTACCATTTGAATTTTCCTCTTTGGGACAATACACCAAAGGGTATCCGTAACAGAATAACAGTGTTAGAAGCGACCTTGGAGGTCTTTTAGTCCAACACCCTGCTCAAGCAGGAAACTATATAGTACCATTTCAGACAAATGGTTGTCCAATCTCCTCCAGTGTTAGAGCACCTAGAACTTCTGCAGGCAAGTCACTTCACTGATTCATTGTTTTAACTGTGAGGAAACTTCTCCATAGTTCTAGGTTGGTTCTCTCCTTGATTAGTTTCCATCCATTGCATCTTGTCCTGCCTTCAGGTGCTTTGGTCACAGTCACACAGCCGAATTTCAGAAAAGCCAGAGAGATCTGAACTAAGTACCTAAAGTAACCTGGATAACAGACAGCAAGAGTACACAACTCTGCAGTGATCCAGGCCTGAAGTTAGGGTCATGATTATGCTGTATCACATAGCACCTGTTAGCAGCTCCTTAAAAGAGTACCATCTTTCTCTGGGTCCATATAGTTGCTATGGCCCACTTCCAGAAAAACAGTCATTGGATTTTTAAGGAGGTGACAACAGTGGTGCATGCATACTGAGATATGCTATGAATCATATTTTTCATCTGGATATCTGCAGAATATGAATTCGAATGAGTAGAGCAAAAATAAATATTTTTTAAACTCTTAAGAGTTTTTAAAAAAGATTTATTTTTGCTCTACTCAGCACATCAAGCACCTTCCTTGTACTGATCATGTCAGGACATGGAATATATTACAATTACTAGGTATACAAGGACACCTGAACTGCCTGGAGAAACTAGATTCTTCAGGAATGCCATATTACAAATATGGAATAGATACAAACCCAGGCTATACTCCAGTATACTTTTATGGGCCTCAGCCCAAGAAGTATTTTATAGAAAAATAAAATAGCAGGCAAAGAAAAATGATTAATATATAAAGATGTTAGTATTGGAAAAAGTAGTATTGGAAAATGAAATCAAGAGAACAACTGACTGCACAGGGGTTTAGTTTTCAATGGTTCTCATATGCACAATTAAGAGAAGATATAAAAAGGTACCACAAATAGAATATGATAAAACAGAATTTGAAAATGAATTATGTTCAGATGATAAACATATGGTTGCTAAAATGTATAAACTGTTGTTTAGATTTGAAACGAAAGTTCTACCTTATACTGAATTTCCTTCAAATCATCAGAGTGGCACAAATCAGGAAGGCCTGAAAATCTGTTTTCTTAATTTTGATAAAGTCTTTCAGTTTGGCCTTCTATTTTTAAAAAAAATAAATTTCCTGTGAAGTAATACCACCAAATTGAGTGGAATTATTCTATGTCAAACAATGGAACAATTATCAAGTAAGCTATGAGTGTAAAATTCTTAGTTCCTATGACCACTTAATCAATTATTTTTTATTCTATTGTTCTCAAAACAAAATAAAAATAAAGGGGGGAAATTAAATAAAGTAAGCAGTATAAAAGTGTACACTCCAACAAATTTCTTTGAAAAATTAATGTTAACTAAATGTTAATGCTACTTTTGCTGCATTCCTAAAATATTTAGGGAAAAGATACTGAAAGTCAATAATTTATTGTTACTTACACCATATATCAGTTTCAGAAATGCAGAGTTTTAACTCCTGAAAAGCTTAGAACCCATGATTCCACACACGATATTATTTTTATTTACTTCCAGATTTGTTTTGGGGCCTAAAAATCTTACAGCTGGACTTAATGACATTCATATTAAAGGACACATGGAATATGTATATATGGGTTGCTATGGATATGTTATGGAGTCACTTACAATAGATTCTAAAGGATATTAACATTCTTTCAATACTCACTAATAAAAACTCAAAATATGTTCTGCAGTATTTATAACAATCATATATTTAACTAATAGTTCAGTAAAGCACATTATCTCTAATCATCAAATGAAAAACTATGGACAGATGCAGAGGCTTCAAGCCCTTCTGGGTTACAAAAATAAATTATGAAATGTGGGAAAATTGATAAAATTGATAATATGTTGTGTTAAATAATAAACTAAAAACATTAAAAATAAACTAAGAAACATTAAAAATCTGATAATGAAAAATTAATACTTAAACTGAAAGTAAACACACACATCATTATCAATTATTTGCAAAGCTCAACTCCCATTTGAAGGAGCAGTCACAATGTAGATGAAAGCAGTTTGGCATCTGCTGTATTCATGTCAGGGCTAAGCAAATTATACTATTCACAACCAATTGCTAGCTTACTAAAATGGTAATTTGATATTTGTCACAAAAATTGCCTGTTTTAATGCTATTTAATAGATTTTTCAGACAAACATGTAAACCTAGACACATTTCAGGTTTTATCATTCTCTAACACTCAAACTAGACCAAATATAAAGTCTATAGCAAATGGGCTTTCTTTTAGAATTTAGTTATGATAGTTTTGAAGCCCAAGCTATCATACTAACATTTCCATTCCAAATTATGAATGTGAGGGATGTTTATTAGAATAGTGGCATTAACCCTGAAGATTGGTATGATAAAAGAGCAGTGATTGGCTACATGCGCAAAACTGCTTGAAGAATAGCCTAGACTTCTAGTTTGGAAAGGTCGATAGGAATTTTCCCACCACATGAGAACCAACTTATACAGCAGTGTTAGGATGGGATATATAACATCTCTGAATAACAATGAATTAATTAAAACCACCACCATTTTCCATACTTCCCCTCCCTTTAATTAAGTCTTATGGTCAATTTAAGCTACTTTAAATCAGTATCTATTATGGAATTTTATCTATCTTTTTATCTTTTTTATTTTTATTTATAAAAAATTATCTTAAACTAGACAATAAAAACAGATATATTATTCAGAGAGTTAGGCATAAAATCTACCACATAGAAATATTGAGTATGAAGATTAAGAGTGTCAAGATTAGATTCTGGAAGATAAAGATCAGATTGAAATTTGAGTAAGAAAGGAAGTATAAGCAAAGTAAAAACAAGAGTGCAAAAGAACATAAATACCAATATAACAGAATGTTTGACATAACACAAGTGTTATTCATCTATAATGTTAGTTATGAAAAATGTAACTGTATATTGTAGATGTTAATGTAACAAGCCATCTTAAGCTTTGGATATGTTTCTTTCCATCATATTCCTTTAAAACAGATGAATACTGACATCTGTTGATTTGTGGTTTGGATGTGCACGTGTGTAGAATTTTGGATGTGAAAAATTATCAACAAGTTTTAATATAGTGCTATACAAAAATTGTTTGGTTTTGAAATTTCTTCCAAAAGTATGACACAATTTCCATCGGGAAACAGCAAATTCTTTTCCTCTTTGCTTTGCTTCTGCAAATATTTCTTTGACTTGCAAATTTTCCAAATAACTATAAGCAAACAATAAAAGAAATGGTGATAGTTATACAACAAAGCTAGTATTTAGGTTATTTCTGTTTCCTAAAATCCTGTGTGTCAGTGCTATGGTGTATATGCAGATAGAATAGCAGCAGAACAAAAGCAAGTGTGAAGATAGCTTTTTAAGTACTAAGAGATTATACACAAGCTCTAATAAAGAATATTACTATTATATAACAATAAAGTATTTAATAGCTCTTACTAGCTATTAAGTTTACTAGCTTAACACTGACTAAAAAGGTCCTCTCATTTAATGGAAGAAAAAAGAAGACCCATCAAAATTTGATTTCTACCTCTGTGTCAAGAAATCCAGTTGTACTCAGTAGTCTTTTTTCTTCAAGCACTATTGTAGCAGAATTAATAGCCCAATCTTTTACTAAATCTTTCTGGCTTTCGTTGATAACAGGCCTATTATAATCCTGGCTGTCATCCACTCCAAAAACCTGAAAACAAAACAAATCATCATACATTAACTGAAAGCCTCTTTTGTAGTGTTCAATGGGAGTGTATGGGTACTGCCACTAATATAAAGTGAGAGCTTATGATGTTTTTTTTAAAAAACCATTTCACAGTTAATTGTGATGCAACATTTTATGAAATGATTTGCTATTCAAAGTAGAGCTGATGTTCTAATTCTAGAGACTCAAAATAATTGTTAATATTTTCTTTGAATGAAATCAACATATATTAGGAGCCTTCCTTTAATACAAGACTTTCTTGCCTCCGCTGCAATTTCCAGAATACTTTCTAAATCTAGTGAAATGGATTAGAGAATTCCAGAAAACGTTTTTTTAGGCTTTATGATGGCTTGTTGCAGAAGGATGGAGAAATTGCTTCTAGTGACAGAAACATACCATTGGATTGCACCCATAAACTAGTCTCCCCTATGAATGCTGTAATTTTAAACAATGTAAGAATTACATCTGAAAAGTTTTAAGTAACCCTTTTGTGCCTCATGTACTGAAACTTTTGATTTGTGTGTACTGTATATCATGTTCTTATTATTGTATGGATTAAATGATATATTCTGTTATGAAAGAGATGGATCGTAAAAACTAGACATATTTCTGTTCTTGCTCCTTTAACACTGGATAAATGTACAGTATGTATGCTTGGCATAAATGTATTAAGTCCCAGAAACCCAGCGTGTAAATTTTGCAATAACAATGAAATCACTGAAAAACAACAATTAGTGCTCCTGTTCCAAAATATATTTTTATGTGGCACTGAAATTATGTGGCAAGAATTAGATCTGAAAAGTATCTTCTTATATCCAGGGATTAAAAAGTACTAGATTTTAAAATCTCATGCAAATTTAAATGTGTACTGATTTGAAGAAAGTAGCATATGTCTTTAGAAAAACTCTAAATATATATATCATATTTAAATACTTATTGTAATCCCTTTTCATTGTTTTCCTTTTTAAAAAAAAGTCATGTTGTTTGATTTCTTTTGTTTGTGTGTTTGTTATGTGAACCATCTGTTAAAATCTGAAAGCTGTGACTTTATACAAACTTTCACCTTGGATAAAATCCTCTACATAAGGAGATGTCATACATTTGATGAAAAGTATATGTTATCATACATTTATACTGTAGTAATAACAGTAACAGAATAACAGTGTTAGAAGGGAACTTGGAGGTCTTTTAGTCCAACATCCTGCTCAAGCAGGAAACTATGTAGTACCATTTCAAACAAATGGTTGTACCACAACGCTCTTCTTTTTATCTGTCATCCCGAGGAAGAATTTAAACCATCTTGAGTATTATTAGAATCCAAACAGAAAATCCTTTTTTTTTACTTAAGTCTGTTTCAATGGAGATCAGCTTAAAATTCTCCACATTTCATATGTGCAAATTGCATCAACTGCTTACTCCAACCTGTTAAATACTCTCTTTTCCACAACATATTTATAAATATTTGCTTTACCACACAAGACACTGATAAGTCTTCTTAAATGCTGGGCCATAATCCACCACAATGTATGAGTTCCAAACACTCAAGGGATTCAGAATCAAAGGGAAGTATAAAAATTATTTGATATAGCATGGGGACCCATAATTCAAAATATTAAAAAAGATATTGGAATGCTATTTCTCAGCATTCTTAAAATACTAATTTGGATCTCATGCTCAATGTTGAAAATGTGGATTTTTCATGTGTGTGTGCGTGTGTGTGTGTATGTACACACACACACACACGTAGTCCTCGAGTTACAATTTGTTTAGGGACCTTTCAAAGTTGCAACATCAGTGAAAAATGACTTATTACTGTTTCTTACACTTACAACCATTACTGCATTCCCATTGTCATGTGATGAAAATTCAGACACTTGGCAACTGATTCATATTTATGATGGTCCCAGGTCATGTGATTGCCTTTTGTGACCTTCTGACAACCAACATCAATGGGGAAGCCAGATTCACTTAACAAACATGTTACTCATTTAACAAATGCAATGATTCACTTAATAACTGTGGCAAGAAATGTCATAAAATGGGGCAAAACTCACTTAACAAATTTCTCACTTAGCAACAGAAATTATGGGTTCAATTGTGGTTATAAGTTGAGGACTACTTGCATAGTAAAATCTTGCTATTTGCCAATAAAGCGCTATTGCATTGACATACAGCATATTATTCTGGTATCATATGGAAAAGATCTCTGTATATATGCCACATGAAATTTGGGGATCCTGAAGACTGAGATTTTGTGAAGAAAAAAATAGCAATATATTTCTCCACATTATACATACATTTTCTAGAACTAGGGTGTTTAACACTTCATAAGGATACACTTATACAAACATTATAAATATATTTACTAATTAGAAATGAAGTTATATCACTATCTATAGCTGTTTCCAGTTCTATCTCTGCTTGAGACCTTCAAAAGAACCAGAACTTTATCATTTCTATTAAAAATACTCCCCAAAGTCAAATTTGAGTCTTTCTTAACAGTATGGAAATGGTGTGACATAATCTTCTTGGATTTTTTGTTTAATGTTTAAATTTTTTTCTTAATACACACTATAGCTGGGGGCTTCCCATTTAGGTACTAAGAAAGTCTGACTGTATTTATTTTTCTACGCATAATAAATGATTTTGTTAATAAAGTATCTTTGATGTAAAGTCATTCCATTGCACAAGATAAACATGCATGCAAACATTATACTGTTACTGAATTTTAAAATTAACAGAAAACCAATGATATGGTTTAGATTAAAAGAGTGACTTAATTTAATAACATAATAGGATATTATTCCTTCCTGGGGGAATCTGCTTCACTTCAGCATTAATGACTTATAGCTGCCTGGTAAGCTTTCCTTTTTAGGCCTGGATTTTAGTAAGTTGCTGTTTATCTGACTATACTAAACTGTTATTTTTATATTTCCATTCTTAATATTTGGGAGTTCTTTTTTTACTTTTCTATATTTGTTGTTGTTGTTGTTCTGATAATTATCTGACAATAGTCAAGATGGAAACAATGGTTTCTTCCTATATTTTCAACAATTTCTCATTAATACAAACGTATAATGCCAAGTCAGATCTGAGATACCTACAATCTACAATTGACAACTGCAGCTGAAATGTATCCTTGGGATCAGGATTGCTGATGTTAAATGATGCAGTTATGAAGTGTAATGTCAAGTGGTTGCACTGCTTAGCAGCAACAATCTTTGTAGTACCAGTTGCCATTGTAGCCTGAAGATGCACAGGTCTTTCCCAGGGACCAAAGTTGTGGAAGTTCCAAGTAAGTGCCAGGAGAGTTCACATGTAACTTAAAATGGGGGAGTCCCTGGTAAAGAGTATGAGTTAATAATAATAATAACAACAACAATTAAATATTCAGCCTGTATACTGAAATTATTGTGAGGAAGCTGGAAAATCAGAGTAAAGATTGATCTTTGATATGCTATGCTGACAACACAATTCTTCTCTAAAAAAAACAAAGAAATCATGAAAAATCTGATCAAAACCTTTAAAGACAAAAGTTAGAGGTTTGGCCTCTTCTTGAACATCAAAAACACCATACTCAAGTCCATTGCAAGCAAATGTCAAAATAACAATTGATGAATGTCAAAATTGGAATTGAAGGTGAAAAGACTGAATACATTAGAATTGACAGTGAAGAGATTGAATATATGCAAGACTGCATTCCCTTCTTAGGATTGATCAAAGCAGTGAAGGCAATTCAGAAAGTAACTTATTGATCGATCAAAGCAGTGGAAGCAGTCCAGAAATAAAGCATTGAATTGCCCTGGATCACACAGCAGTGATGAACATGAATTGCATATGGAAAAGCAAGAACATCAGTCTGGCCACTAAACTGTGACTAGACATTAAAGCTAACACCAGCCAAAGCATAAAATAATTAAAAGAATCCATACAAAATTGGGAAAATGAGGAGGGAAGTGATGCATAGAATGGCCAAGAATTGGACTTGATTGAAAACCATGATCAATAGGACCACTAAAAATGAGTGCATTACAACCACCTTTTTTCAAAGGATGTGTTCAGCCCTAATTGTGAATAATTTAAAGACCTATCTTGGGGATGGGACATGGTCTTTATATGAGATTCATGACAGAGCACTGTTCTTGAAATTAAACAGATTTGTTTTTAGAGGCTAGATACATGACTTGCCTGGGCACCAGATGCGTATTAATTTCATAAAAGGGGGATAGAATAGATATTATTTCAGGATCGATGTCTGTATATCTAAATATATGTATTTTACATAGTTATTATTTATGTATTAAACAGATTTATATGGCTATTCATCCTAAAGGATGGTGAAAAAGTGATAAAATATAATACCCTTTAAGAAAATTACTTGAGGCTTCTTAAAAATTTCTCTCCCAATATAAATACACATGTGCTAGGTTCCATCAGTATTCTGGGTTTAATGCTGTGGGGGGAAAGGCGGGTCTTCGTGGCCTTCTAGAACAGGGGTCTCCAACCTTGGCAACTTTAAGACTTGTGGACTTCAACTCCCAGAGTTCTCTGGCTAAGGAACTCTGGGCGCTGAAGTCCACAAGTCTTAAAGTTGCTAAGGTTGGAGATCCCTGTTCTAGAAGGTCAGCAGAGTTGGGCCATTTAACATTGGGGAAAATTATTCCATAAGGCAGGTAACATGATAAAGAAGGCATGAATCCAAAAGGTGACCATGTGACTCTGTTTCACTGAAGGGATCCAGAGCAGTGGGCACCAACTGGTGGGCCGCAGAGAAATGTCCCTCCAAAGCACCCCCCAAAGCCCGCCCACCCACTGGCTCCCACCCTTCGGCCGAGCGCAAACCTGCAAAAAGCAGTGCAGCCCTTGCCGGGAAGGATGAGGTAATGGTGCTATTGCAGCAAGAGGGGGCTGGTGGCACAGGCAAGCTGAAGTGACACTGGAGATGGCCAGAAGGTACAGGAACGCCACGCTACTTGCATTTGCACGGCACTCCCGCACCTTCCAGTTTGCCTGTCCTGGCCTGGACTCTTCCTCAATGGCCACGGGCTGTAGGGATGGCCCAGGGCAAGAAAAGTACTGGCTGATGCTGGTGGGAGGGGACAGAGGGGGCAAGTCTGTACTCACCATCCAGTTCAGAGGTCCAGAATGGGGTGTTGGTGTCAGTTTTCTTGTTCCTCTCGGCACTCTGCTCTGCTGCCCCCCCCCATGGCTCAAGCCATCGCTGCCTGGGGAAAGCACAGGAAAAGCAAGCAGAAACATAGCTCTTGCTGAGGCGAAAGAGCTGAGATCGAGGAAGGCACAGGCAAGAGAAGACGGAAACTGCTGCCTTTGAAAAGTGCTGCTTTCTGTTGCCTGTGCCTTCCGATCTCTGCTCTTTCACCCCAGCGACAGCTGTTTCTGCTTGCTTTCTTTTCCGGGGATGGGGGCAGCAGAGACATCAGGGCTGCTCTTCCCCCTCAGAGGAACATGAAGAATTGCGATTGGATTGTGGTATAGGGATTCAAACAAACACCTGGACACAAACAGATCCCCCCTAATACCTGCAACCCAAACACACCCCAGCCAGCTACCCAAATAAAATCTAGCTTCCTAATAAATAATTATCAGCCATTCACAAGAAACCAAGCTGCACTAAAAAAACCCAATACACAAAACACAATGTTGCCAGCTAATCAAGAGCACAGCATCTCGAAGACCAATAAACACAGACCTAGACACCCAGCCAATCAGGATGAAGAAAAAAACCATTCAAATAAAACACAAAGCCAGCACCAAATTCAAACAAAAAATGGCTGCCAAGCCTGACACACACAAAAGAACCCAATACACAAGCCTGGGGATGGCAGATGAGATTCTGCCAAAACATCTCTGTAACTTTAAAAGCACAACTATTAAGGTGTGGGAAAATACCCAAAGAAACCTAAATACCATACATATAAATACCCACGAAAACATAACATACATACATACATATAATAAAATAATTATTTTTTAATATTAAATTTATATTTAATATAAAAAATAAAATGTTTATATTAAATATATTATCTTTTTTTAAAAATCCATATTAGTGGTCCTTGGAATTTAAAATTATGAGTTTAGTGGTCCCTGATCGCAGGGTTCTAGAGCAGGCTCTCAAGGGCGATTTTGTTTTTCAGGGGGGCAATGGAATGAAAAGGGGCGATGTGGGGGCGAAGGAATGGAAGGGGGTGATATGGGGCGATGGAGCGAGATATATTAGGAGAGAGAGAGAGATCTATATTGGTAGATAGGTAGGTAGGTAGACAAAAAGACAGACAGGTAGGTAGATAGGCAGGAAGGAAGGCAGGCAAACAGACAAACCTTTTGGATGGATGGATGGACGAATGGATGGATGGACAGAAAGAATGCGAGAGAGGCAGCACTTTGGAAAAGCGGTGGTGGCGGCTTTTCCCAACATGCTGCCGCATTCAAGGTGCTGGTTCAGGTGCAGTACAACAGTCAATGGGGTGAGCCTGCAGGGCCAGCGCCTCGAATGCCCCCTGCCTCTTAGCCTCTGCTGGCCCCTTTGGGGATGCTAAGAGGTGGCAGGGGGCGTTATGTTGGGGAGGGGGCAATGACAACTTCCTCAATGGCTCAAGGGGGCGATTCTTTCAAAAAGGTTAAGAACCACTGATCTAGAGCATGCCTCTCCTGAATTGTTTTATGAAGCTCTGAAATTTCTGTTATGTGCTTATTATTATTAACACTAATTACTATTACAAATTTTGATAATTTCTGATTTGGATCAGATTCAGTTGAGAATGAACATGATGAAAATATGCAGGATTTAATAAAGTATGTAACCATGACTATGTTATCGTATATAATAATCATGTTCTTACTGGTTTAATAGCAAATACACAATGGGAATATGGAACTAAAGAATCATTCTCTTTACATTATTAAATACACAATAATTAATCGTATCTGTATAACAGGAATTCACAGTAGCAAATATCACCTGAATAACTGAAATATTTCTAAAAATAATATAAATATAAAGAATATTACAGCATTAATTTAAACCATGGCATTTAAAGTGGGATTGTAAAAGAGATCGTTGTCATTAAAGACACATTTAACCTTTGTGAGATTCTTGCAAAAGGAACACTGACGGTTGATTATATAATTTTATTATTATTATTATTTATTTATTTAGACTTGTATGCCGCCCTTCTCCCTAAGGACTCAGGGCGTGAACATATAAAAAGAGATATATTTACAATAAAAAATATTAAACAGGAAACAAGTCTAAAATTGCTAAAAACATTAGAAAACAATTAAAATTACAATAAAAACAATACAATTAAAACAACCCACCCCCGGGTCAATCCAGGCCAGCCTGCTGAAACAGCCAAGTCTTCAGGTCTCGAAGGAGCGGAGATCAGGGGCCAAATGAAGATCCGCAGGGAGCTGATTCCATAGGCGAGCTCCCACAGAAAAGGCCCTGGCCCTGGGAACCGCCAGCTGACAATGCCTAACCAACGGTATTCCCAGGAGGCCCCTCCTGTGGGAGCGCAGGCGATGGAGTGTGATGCTGGCAGGAGGCGTTCCCAAGTACCCTGGACCCAAGCCATTTAGGGCTTTATAAGTTGTTACTAACACCTTGAAGGAAACCCGGAAGGCAACCGGCAACCAATGCAAGTCACGCAGGAGGGGTGTAACATTGGAGTATCGGGATACCCCCATCACAGCCCGCGCTGCCGTATTCTGCACCAGCTGCAACCTCCGAGTAATCCGCAAGGGTAGCCCCATGTAGAGAGAGTTGCAGTAGTCGATTCTGGAAGTGATGAGCGCATGAGTGACTGTTCGAGGGCATCTCGGTTCAGATAAGGGCGAAGCTGGCGAACCAGCCAAACCTGGGCAAAAGCCCCCCTGGCCACAGCTCCCACTTGCTCCTCCAGATTGAGCTGTGCATCCAGGAGGACACCCAGATTCCTCGCCCTATCCACGGGGGGTAACACCTCCCCCCCCATGACCAAAGATGGCACTTCCACTGAACACCGAGATGCCAGTAAGAACAGCCACTCAGTCTTGGCCGGATTGAGCCAGAGCCTGTTACTCCCCATCCAGGCCTGCACGCCTCCAGGCACCGGGACATCACTGAGAGAGCATCACTGATCTGGTCTGGGGTGGAGATATAAAGCTGGGTATCATCTGCATATTGATGATACCTCACCCCAAAACCACGGATGATCTCGCCCAGCGGTTTCATGTAGATATTAAACAGGAGAGGTGAGAGAGAACCGACCCCTGGGGCACCCACAAGTGAGGGGCCTCGGGCGATCTCTGCTCTCCTGCCAACACCGACTGCGGCGGTCCGAAGGTAAGAGGAGAACCACTGTAAAGCGGTGCCCCCACTCCCAACCCCCGAGCCACAGAAGGATACCATGGTCGATGGTATCGAAAGCTGCTGAGAGATCTAAAAGGACTAGGACAGAGGAAAAAACCCTGTCCCGAGCCCTCCAGAGATCATCCACCAGTGCGACCAATGCTGTCTCGGTGCTGTGTCCGGGCCTGAAACCCGATTGGTACAGGTCGAGATAATCAGTTTCCTCCAGGAACAGCGGAAACTGCTGAACGCTCTCGACAAGCTTCGCTAAAAAGCAAGGTTGGAGACTGGACGATAGTTGTTCAAAAGCGGTTGGGTCCAGAGCAGGCTTGAGGAGGGGTCTCACCACCACCTCTTTCAAGGCGGGAAAAACCCCTCACTCAAAGAGCGTTGACAACTGCCTGGAGCCAACTGCCTGTAACCTAACCTGGAGGCATAAACCAACCAGGAAGGACATGGGTCCAATAAACACGTGGTGGAAGACAGCCTCCGCATGATCCTGTCCACTTCATCCAGGGAGACAGGGTCAAACTCAACCCAGATAGAATCCACAAGACTCATCGCCACTCCATCATCTAAACCCTGCCAGTCAGAGTCCAAGCCGGCCCGAATCTGAGCGATCTTATCCGCCAGATGTAAACTAAATTCCTCTGCTCTGCCCAAAGGGTCCCCCTCTCCTCTAAATGCAAGAGGGAGCGAGTGACCCTGAACAGGGCTGCAGGGCGATCATCGCGGGCGATCAGAGCAGAGAAGTAAGCACATCTCGCTGCTCTAATCGCTTCCAGATAAGTCCTAATATAGGCTCTTAGATGGACACGGTCAGACTCGAACGACTAGTCCTCCACCTGCTCTCCAGGCATCTCCTCTGCCGCTTCATCCCCGAAGCTCCTCCGAAAACCAAGGAGCCAAAGCGAGGTCTGCGGCGAGGAAGAGGCCAAGGGGACAACCCGGTGAGCGCTGCCGAGGGCCTGTTGCCAAGGCCACCAAGGTCTCGGCCGGGCTGTGGTCGAGGGAGGTGGGCAAGGACCCCAGGGCGTCTGAAACCCTCCGGGTCCATCAGGCCTGGGGTGGAACCATCGTGTCGGCTCCTCATCCCAGCAGCGAGGGCAGCCGATTGAAAAACCAGCCTCAGGAGATAGTGATCTGTCCATGATAGGGGTAGAACAACCGGAGATCCACCCCCCAGATCACTACACCACTGTCCCGAGACAAAACCAGGTTGAGCATGTTCCCCCTCATGGGTGGGTCCTGAATCACCTGGGTCAGGTCCATGGCTGTCATGGATGCCAAGAACTCCCGGGCCAAACCAGACGCCGCTCCCAGAGAGGGCAAGTTGAAGTCCCCCAGGACAATAAGCCTGGGAAACTCCACCGCCACCCCTGAGAGGGCGTCTAGCAGCTCAGGAAGGGCCATTGCAAGCAGCTGGGGACAGGTACATCAGCAACAGGCCCAACCGACCACCCGGGCCCAACCTCAGGAGGAGGGACTCACACCGCCATCTGTGGGACAGTGGCCTCCCTTGGAAACAAGGTCTCCCTGATAACAATGGCTACTCCTCCGCCCCTTCCCTGAGCTCGTGACCAGTGCAGCACCCGGAAACCTGGGGGACATAGATCACACAGAGGGACACCCCCCTCCGGTCCCAACCAGGTCTCTGTAATACATGCCAGATCTGCAGCCTCCTCCTCAATAAGTTCACGGAGGAGGGGGGCCTTATTAGCCACGGATCTGGCATTTACGTACACCAGCCTAAGCCCAGGGACCACACCTCCCAGGACCCCAGGGGAGCGGGCAGAGACCTGAGGGTTGGAGCGCTCCACCGCTCGTAAACAGCAGAGGCGCGCTCCCGACACATAACCGATCGCCCTAGGGATTATTAATCCCTCCCTGCTCAATGCGGACCCCGTGGCCCCTTCACCCCGCCCCTCCACTACGAGACCCCTCTCCGGCCTGGATAAACCAGACTCTACCAACAAGGGTTGAACCCCCTCCCTCCTCCCTATCCCATTAAAACACTGAATTAAAAAATTTAAAAGTCGTCCCTTAAAACCAGATTTAAAATTTAACCCCTTGGTTGCACCATGCCACCTCTCGGGATCCCAGGATCCGTCATTAAGGTAAGCTGTTGATAACCCAATGGGTCAATTCAAGGACAAGGGCACAGTCCTGAGGGCCCATAACTCTGATAGCGAGTAAACACCCATAAAGCAGTAGATTACAATTCATAGAGGGTGAAGATGGAGTAAAAACGTCATACGGCAGAGGTGATAGATGTTACACAGATGTAAAGTTTCTAGGTGAAGAATAAAAGGTCCAGGTATCAGTGTCCAATTTGTCAGAACAATCAGCACAAATCTATTAAAATGGGTGGAATTAGGTCACACAGCAATGCTAGAGAAAAATGAATAAAAATAATTGTAAACAGTAACAAAATAACATACGTACAATAATATAAAATATGTAAAATATGAGTAACATAGAAGTAGAAAACCAAAACATATACTGCAATTCAATTTATAAAATAGGAACGTAGACATCTACTAATATTAAACAAGGCATTTATAATAATTCAAGCAGTACCAGTTACTTATAAACACTAAGGATCAGAGCAGATTTCTTCTGCACTGAACATGAGGAAACGTATGGGTCTGTCATTCAAGGGGCCTTGGTGGTGCAGGCTGTTAAATGCCTAGCACTTAATTCCAGCTGCCTGCAATTACTGCAGGCTCAAATCCCACCAGGCTCAAGGTTGACTCAGCCTTCCATCCTCTCGGGGTAGGTAAATTGAGGACCCAAGATTGTTGGGGGCAATAAGCTGACTTTGTAAAAATGCCACTTAGTAACAAGCAGGCATGTACAATGGAATGAAGGCTATTGCTGAGCGCATTGGGTTGCGCTCCAAAAATTGTAAGCCGCCCTCAGTCTCTGGAGAAGGGCGGCATATAAATATGAATTTAAAAAAAGGACAATTACATAGGTGTTTTTTTTAATATGCCAGTGAATTTTAACCTTCCAGCTAGTGGTCCCTCAAACAGTAAGCACAGAATAAGAAGTTGGATCGACTAATCAGCACACTTCCACACAACACTGCAGTTGGGATTTGGGAGGTTTGCAACAGCTGTCTTCAATATTCTACAATCTCTGCTTACTCATTAAGCCTTTCGCAGTGTGGGTATGTGGGCAAGTCTAAAACAGCCTTGAGTATGTACAGATTTTTCACCTCTTTCAGTTTTAAGTGTACACACACAGTCAGCAGCCAATGCAAATAAATCTAAATACAATACAAAAATTGCCATAACAATTGAGACTGTTAGCCATGGTTATGAAAATGAGAATTTAAACATTTGGGTTCTAATACATTTTGGTGGGGGGGGGGGCATGTTGATGAAACTAATTCAAGTAACAACCAGTTTCTCAGCAGATTTGAAATCTGGCATGATTTTAACCTATGCACATGGGATTTGTTTGAAATAGGAAGCTATTCCAATGGGACACATATTATAAAACACCTTTCAGGTCAGACAATGTAGGAGAACAGCAGTACAGGTAGTCCTCAGCTTACGACTACAATTGAGCCCACAATTTATGTTGTTAAGCGAGACATTTGTTAAGTGAGTTTTACCCCATTTTATGACCTTTCTTGCCACAGTTGTTAAGTGAATCGTTGCAGTTATTAAGTTAGTAACACAGCTGTCAAGTGTATCTGGCTTCCCCATTGACTTTGCTTGTCAGAAGGTGATTCCATGACCCTGAAACACTGCAATCATCATAAATAAGAAGCAATGGCCAAGCATCTGAATATTGGATCAGGTGAACATGGGGATGCTGCAATGCTCGTAAGTGTGAAAAATGGTCATAAGTCACTTATTTCATTCATTTCATTCATTTATAAGTTGAGGACTACCTGTATACTGTAGATCAGGGATATCAAAAGGCCTGGGGGATGCTTAGATCTGGCCCGCAGGGCTGCCCTGGAAACAATGAAGGACTGGCCCATGGCGCCTCTGTCAACAAAAACAGAGTTTGGCAGGAGGCTGTTGCAGCCAAAAATGGAGCTTGGGAGCCCGTTTTCACTGGCAGAGCGCTCAGGCCATCACAAGAGCCTCCCAACACAAGTGAGATCATGCTGGCCATGCCCATCCAGGTCATGCCCCACCCCAAGGTCAAATACAAACCTGATGTGGCCCTCACTGAAATAGAGTTTGACACCCCTGCTGTAGATGGATAACTTCACTATTGATGTGGCTATTATTTTAAACCTTCTCTTTTAATCCAATTTGTACTTTCCAAGGAAGATATCCAGGGAAGATTTACCCCAGATACAGGAATTTTCGCTGTTCTTTCCCCACACTTTTACAAATCTAGTGCTAACTCCCTTCCTCAGCTGTCTTTTTCTGTGACTTTGGATACAGGAAACCTGTTACTAAGCCTCTTTCTTTGTGATGCTATTGTTTCATCCCTTTTCAAGCTTTAAAATAAGATAACCAACCCCTTCCTCTTCCTCCATTTGCCCAATTGCTCTAGTTTGTCCTCCGCTCTTCCCATTTGTTGAGATCCGCTCTTTTTGTGTGTGTGCATGCTAGTTTTCTTTTTCCACTGTGATCCAACTCTTCCTTCCCTTGCCAATTTTCTCTGCCCAGCCCCCACTCTCCTTCTTTCTTCATCCCCTCAGTTCCTTTAAGGAAATGTCACAATGGGTCAGGTGTGGGTCCATGTAGCATCTGTGCCCTGCTAATGCCAATAGGTACATGGCAGCCTGCCAATGATTTTAAATACAGGCAATGAGTTTGGCTGCCATCCTACTCCATCCTGCTTGGCAAATCCTTTAAAAATAGACAATGCCTCCAAGAGTGTGCTTTCAGGGTCGTCCCCGCCCCATACACTATAGAACTTAAAGCACTTTCACCAAGTGAAATCCAGAAGTTTGATCAGTTTGAAATATTGAAATATTTCACTGAAATATTTTTTTCTTAAAAAGTCATCGTTATTCTATTAATGCATGATATGTGTGAACAATATACCAATGAAAAGTAGCCACAATTTCTTTCCTGTTTTGCAAGGTCCTCATAGAGCAGGGGTGGGCAAACTTTTTGACTCGAGGGCCACAATGGGTTCTTAAACTGGACCGGAGAGCCGGAACAAAAGCATGGATGGAGTGTTTGTGTGAACTAATATAAATTCAAAGTTAGATTACTTCACGTAGCCTTCTGGGAGAGCAAGAGAACCCTCTGCTCGTTCGGCTCCGCGGGCCGGATAGAACAGCAGAATGGGCCAGATCCGGCCCCCAGGCCGTAGTTTGCCCACGGCTGTCATAGAACCTGTTCTTATCAAGTGATACAAGGTACTGTAACTTTAAGCCTTTTAAATCCAATTTGCTAATAACTATGGCATAAACAAAATTTGTTTAAAAAACCAGTATCGATTTATTTATATCTGTATCAGTATCTTTGTATGTACTTACACACACAGAGGGAGGGAGGGAGAGGGAGAGAGAGGGGAGAGAGAGGAAGAAGAGAAAGAGACAGAGAGATATCTTGCTAGGACCCTCTCTTCTCCATCCCAAATTGTGCAATTCCCATTCTGACTTTGGTTCTCTCCTCATAGTGCACTAGACTGGGAGCATGCAATACTCCTAAGAACATATCGAACTGGCTATTGGAAAGGACTACTGTAAACCATGTTCTACAACGCAAGTGATAAAACGAACAAAAATAACTCAGAACTGCAGGACTTCACTGCTACTGCACTGAATTTATTTTTCTAATAAGAGGAGAAAAAAGTAATGTAGTACCTGCATGTGTCTCTCATTCTTGGTACTAAAGCCAACAGAGAGTAAGAGCAAAACCGAGTTTGAAAAAAACTACTTGCTTTCTTGTTCAAGTCTTATTTCTATCCTAGATCATCCAGATGCAGACTGAATTACACACAGAATTGAGACCATTTAGTGCACTTAAACTTTAAGGTTTATACATAAATGCCCATATTAAGGGAATAATTCACCAGAAATAGTAAAGATTAATGATTAAAAATAGTGACTCACACTGTTGTGAGAATGACCAATGTTTCAGATAATAAAATATTAAAGAATACTTGGTTTCTCAATTTGATCCATACATGAAATGCTCTCTTTATTGAAATATACATACATACACACATACACACACACACACACACTTTTCAAGTACTGTATTTCTTAGAATGGTATTTAGAATTGTAGTACAATATTTTCCAAGCTCATTCATGTATATGTATAGCATTGTGAAATATTAGCTCCTTTGAAGTATTACATACTAGATTTGTAAAGTTAAGTTGTAGCCTACTAGGATCCATAGAACTGCTGTAATGTCCATGCAGAAGGGGATTTTATTTCTAAGGACAGCAACCAGGAAATTATGATATAAGCCTTACAGGAGTTTAAAAACAACATGAACTATTCTGGTTGTCATATTATTTATTTTTTTCTGTTTTCTTGATTATGAATAACATTTTCTACCACTATATTAAAAACTACAAATTTTAAATTTTATATCATTTACCAGTAGTTATAATTAAAAACTGATCAGGTTCTTGAAGAATTGGTCCCCCCCCCCAAATACTATGAATTGAAAAAATTAACTCAAGCTCTGAACTAAAATAGAATCCAGATGGGATGAGTAATATATAACCAAAATCATTCACAGCTCTTCCTTGTTTTCCAATTTAATGAGTTTCAAAAAGCTACGCAACCACTGTTACTATTAAAACAAACAAAGAAGAAGGAAGCTTGAGTGAAATATTAAGTCATAATCCAAATATTAGAAAGGAGAGTTCTACGCTGACCAAAAATATATTAGATTACCTAAGAGCAGATTTCCACTTATGTACCCACAAAGTTCTCCCTTCTCTCCAAGAAGAGAGAGAAAGATGAATTGCTATGTTCCCTCTTAATCTCCTTTAATCAACAGGAACTATGACTGATTTTCAATTCTCTCATTGAAAAAGAAGTCTTCTATTTGTAGAAATCATATTCTGGTTCCAACCCATTGGATCTGCATTAAATTCTCGATTATAATTAATAAAGGAAAATATCCACCTTCTTACAATAAATAAAATAAAATGCATCTAAGTTAAAATCTGATACTTGATATGTTGTAACACAACGAAGGACAATCAATTTAACAGTGTGGCAATCACTTATATATCTATTATTATTTATAACTGATCATTTACAGCAAGGGTCTTCAAACCTGGCAAGTTTAAGACTTGTGGACTTCAACCCCAGAATTCCTGAGTAACATGACTGGAGGAAGAATTCTGGGAGTTGAAGTCCACAAGTCTTAAAGCTGTCAAGTTTGAAGACCCATGATTTACAGCATGGATATTTGTTCCCACATAAACTGACAACTATTGCTACATTGAGAAAAACCTTTATAGCTTTCAAGTATATGTTTTTAATATTTTCAGTATACAACAAGAAAAACAACAACAAATAGTCAAACAGCAATCTGTCACATTTCATTCCTAAACAGATATCTCTGATGCTAAAAAGCTTTTGCATGAACAGAGGATTTCATTATGCTTCCGTATTATTGCTACATATTTTAATTTTTATAAAAAAATAATCATGATCAGGCAATAGATGTACCAAAATTAGTAGTTTGAAGCAGTATATTCAACAAACTGTAGCAACACTAATAATTTACAGCATCCCAGATACTGTATTTTCAACCTAAATATAATTAGAGAACCAGTATGCCGTAGTAGTAGAAGCACCGGGTTACAAACACTGGGAGACTGTGAGTTCTAGTCCTGCTTTAATCACAAAGCCACTTGGGCACCTTGGATCAATGCCTCTCTCTCAACCCTAGGAAAGAGATAATGGCAAACCACTTCCAAAAAATCCTGCTAAGAAAATTGCAGAGACTTGTCAAAGTACTTGCCAGGAGTCAACATTGACCCAATAAAACATAAAATACTTTTTAAAGTTGGCACAAAAGTGTGTTTGTTAACATGATAAAAAATTACTACCATTGCTGGTATGTTGTTAATGACTCTTAATTTTAAATTATAATTATTCTAAATTGATAAATATGTAGCATTTTTAAAAAATGTTTTAACTTATTTTTCAGAGCTCAACTTAGGTATTTCTGAAATGATTTAACTTAAATGGAGTGCACAAGTAAGCAACATAGAAAAGTCTTGATTTATACTGGCATTTAACTATACAAGTTGTTTAAAAATATTTAACTGTAAACTCAATAGAAGGCAACTTATAAATCAGGCAATATTACCTTATTTCATTTCATTAGCTATGGAGGAAATAAAAAAAAACTTGACATAAATTCATATCAGTTCTGGAAAACAGATTTAAAAAACAAGGCACATATTAAAGGCACTATTAAAGCAGTACATTAGGATTAAGCAAAACTGGAACTGTGTACTAGCAACTAGCACTGCAGAACATAGTAACAGTTTTGCTTTGTGAGTAGTATCTTTCTGAAGAAAGGTATCACAACACCTTTAGTCCAATAACCACTACCATAGTTATTATCCTATCAAGTCCATCACAAATAATAGTTAATTAAAATAGCAAACATTTATACAGCTTACCTTATCAATCATCTTGCGTGCTTCCATCTCCTCTGCGTTAGGATTTTCCAGTTCAATAGTGTAAGTACCTTTATCACTTTGGTCATCATCATCCTTTTCAAGATTCACAGAAACAAGCTGTGCTTTTAGCTTCTTCTCCATGTCCTCGTTTGGACTTGGTCTATGCCCCAGGCTTCCTGAACTTCTTAACAGTGCACTTTGTAAGAAAGGTAGTACAGCAGAAGGCTCTTCTGATTTTTGCTTGAAAAGTTTTGCATGCACTGCCCTGTGCTGGGTGGAGTTGTTCTGTGCCGATGATGGGGGAGGTTTCACTTTTTCAGTTCTTGCAAGGGATGCTGGAGAAGGTGTTTCAGGGCACAAGCCTCCTATATTTTGAGAAAAAGAATACGATCTCCTCTTCCGGGGATGGCCTTCATCAAAGAACTCAATCATAAAGGCAGTCTGACTTAAAACAGGTTGATCAGAATGTTTCTCTACATTCAGAGCTTTTGAATGTAATTTTTTCTGTTCAGTATAATGATGCTTTAAATGATCTTCAAGTGCAGCACGTTTACTGTAGAGCTTGTGTGCCCCAACATTTTCTGAATCACTCTGTGTTCCATCATCATGTTTATTTCCTGCAAAGACAAAGAAAAGAAAAATCTAGCTCTCTATATTCAGCATAATGTAAAAAGAGCATTCCAAAGTTCACACAAATACAGTATTCGGTTCTCTGTTAGACGCTCAACAGTTCGTTAGTTAACAAGTCTTCAGGCTCCCCATAGCAACAACACTCTCATTCAGACTGGCTATACAATAATGGAGTCATTTGCCAGCTCACCACCAAACATTTGAATTGCCTTATTCAAAAGACATTCAGTTCTTAACCAATCATGTTCTGATGAAATCTGAACACTATACTATGAGGGCACAAGAGATAATTTTCAATCAAAATATATTAACCCCTTGTTAAAAATAACTCATGAACTAGGAAAGAAATCTTACTTCTAAATGTTCATGAAAAGTAGAAAGCAAAAAGAAATAACCAGTCTAGGTTTTATACCTGTTAATTATTTAATCTGCAGAAAACTTAGACCTATCCCTTCAGTTTACAAATGCATTCCTTCATTTGCATTAATACTGATAAAACTTAAGATTTTTTTTGCTTTAATAGTTCTTGTGAAAATTCATATAGAAACAGAGATAAATACGATAATATTAATTTTTATATATCTGATTTTAAAATGCAATTTAGAATCACATGGAAAAATGTCTAAATGAACATAAAATATCTACCTGAATAAGTATAAAGCAACTATATAATATGGAAGTCTTTACAGTAAAAAAATGCCATGATGATCAACAAGAATTTCCCCACAAAGTTGATTGGCTATAAAAATGCACTATTTCCCCCCATAAAACCACAAAACACAGTTGTGATCTAGATACTGAGTAAGCTTTAATATTCTTTCTTGACCAGGAAAGACAAGCCCTGAATAACATGCTTTCATCTTCACAACAGTCTTCATAACAATTACTTCATAACAATCAGTAATTGTTTCTTGGCCTCTTAGATGCATATTATCTAAGTCAAGGCTGGAAGTACTGACAAATCATGGCTAGGGATTGCATACAAGATGTTCAAGTCCATACATTACTGCAATGCATTCTACACTCAGCAATACAAAACCTTCTGATAACCCATCAACATTAGATCACAACTTTTGAAGGGTATCTCCAGAAATATCCAAAACATAAGGTGTTTTTAAAAAACAAAACAAATAAATAAATAAATTCTAGAATGTCCTATATTCATAGAACTGTTGTTTGGAACCTGCCCATTAGCTTTATATTTATATTTTAACCATTATAATCATTACATCTACTTTTAGCTGAAAACATTTAGTTTGTTTCTTTTAGTTATGAATACAAAAATACCAGAAATCCTACTTTCACTTGAATTCTATTATAAAACATTATTGGAAAATTATATCAGTTTATGTATACAGGTTTTAAAGGAAATGTTTATTTTGTAACTGTAATAATGTTTCCGTTAACATTACAAGTTTTGACAAGCACAATGTTTTGGTCCTGGTACAATTTGTTATTAATCAAAATGCTTTGATTAAAAAGTCTTGATCTGTAAGAATCCCAACGAAGTGTAGTAACTGTATACAATTCTAGCAAGTATACTTACATTATGTGTTCAAGGCAAAAGAAATAAAGCTGAAATTATTTATTTTACCTTTCAGTCTCTTCAAGTAGACTGGAACATCACTCTTAATACTTTTTGAATCTTCTTCTGAGGCTTCCCACATCATTGTTGGGGGATTGTTTTGTGCTAACCAGTTTGCCACTTTACTTTCCGGTGCCATCATCACAGTTTGAAGCCCAGAGAGATCCTGAGCACCAGAAGGAGACTTCTTAGGCTTGGGACGCTGATCTGGAGTGAATTTTGTGACATGATCTTTGATGGTTACTTTTCCTGGGGTGCTGTTATCAAATTCAATAGTAAATGAAGCATGCCCCGCCCCTGCTATGTGTGTATCTTTTGTTGGGATCTCATGAATAGTACCCCCAGGTGTTTGTGAATGTTGCTGGACTTCCTTTGTAGGGATTTCAAAATAACTTGGTTCCCTACAAAAAGGATAAGTTTCTTCTCCAGTTACAGCTGCAGATTGCTCCTCAGCTTGCTTGCCATCTGTGCTGCCTCCTATTAAGAAAAATAAAGAAATTGAATTCTCCAATATTGTGCAACCCAAGTCTTCACGGAATTTCAGAATCAGTATGAAAGCCAGGTGAAAATTCTTGAAAAAGAAATATAAGTTTGTGCAGAAAGAATGAAAAACAGCTTCAGAACTGCAATTTTTCTCCACCTTGTTGGTATTTTAATTCTGGAGACATGCATTAAAAACTAGCATGCCCAATTGCAAGTTCATGAGAAATCCAGAGAAAATTTGGAATCTGTTAGATTTATTGATGTCAAATGTTGCCTTCATTTACTGAAGTCACAGGTGATATCAAAGAGATGATTTTTAGAAAGTATTTCCAACTCCATGGGCCAATATTGAAATCTAAGTATAGACTTAGCTTTAATGGATATTTTAAATATACCTAGTTATATTATATTTTAAAAATATTCCTGGAAAGATCAAGTAAATAAAGGAGGATGCAAAGATTTCAGAAATTTTTTGAAAATCCAAATTTTAAACTACAGAAGGGAAGTAAAGATCAATTTAAAATAAAATTTACTACAGCAGCAAAATAACCTACAACATGTAGAACTGTACATTTCTTATTTTCTGATGAATAAAGAATGTAGTAGAAGAAGAAAGACTGTACATCCTGAATAAATGTTAAAACATTTGTGAAAACATTATGCAATTAGCATAATAAGCTTGACAGCCATGTCAACGATGTGACCAAAACCACAAGCAATTGCTTCTGAAAAGAATACTGGATAGTAGGTTGAAACTGCTGAATTAAGATGCTTATAAAAAACAAAAAGAAAATTTTAAGATATTAATAACATTTTAGGAATTTTTCAATATGCTTATACTATGGATGAAATAATGGTCCCATATCATGCAGAATTCATTTTAAAATGCTTAACAAAGCAAGCTGCAAGCAGATTCCATGATGTTGTTTAAAAATAATCACATTTAATTTAAACAGAAAGCAACAGGAAACGGCTCTGTATCTATTTTTATAGTTGAAAAATAAAATGACAGTAGTAATGAATTAGAAATAGCATACAGCATTCTATAATCACCAATCTAAAAGAAGTCTTGTAGCTGAGGCTTCCACTGTTTTACAGTAATGATAAAATGTTAAACTTTTATCTAATTTTGAAAGGTTATATTGCATCCAGTTGAGATGCACAGCTTTATGCACAATCTGTTAAGATTCAAGGCAGAAGAAAATTGCTCTGGAATGTACAATTTATTGTTTTCTGGGAAAGAGACAAATGCAGATCAATTAAAAGAAAATTTCAGTAATTTAATTGATCAAAATGTGCTTTATTATTTGGGGGGAGAGAGAATATGCATTTATAAAATATTCATTTAATTAACCAACAAATCTAGCATGTTTATCTGTGTGTATGGACAAGACTGTCTTTATATCCAGTCCTATGTGTTTACTATCTTTTTATAGATTAAAAAGGTTCACCTGGATAAGCAGAACCTTTTGATATTGTTGTTTAGGTAGCTGTTACCATCTTTGTTTTTTATGCTACAACTCCTCATACAGAATCCTGTTTTCTATAGTCCATGTAGAATACACCCTTGGATCAAAGTCAGTGGATTAAGTTCTGGTTATTAAAAGAATAGTGTCCATCAACTAAACAATTTGTCTTCTTGCCCATGTATTCCCCAAATGTGTTCCACATGGCTGGAGGAACTTCTAGAGGAGAGCTGAGATTTCTAAAGCTATGGGGGAGGAGAAATGAAGAGTAGAGTAAATCTTGCTGAGTGAATTGAGGTATTCCAGAATAACACTGAATATAAAGATTTTAAAGGATCATACTGTTCAGACTGATCTCCCAATAAGATTTTTATAAAATCTCTCATTTTTTCTCTTCTTAAAGTGAAAGCAGTTACTAGGTTTCTGGTGGTTAAATCCCTTTGCCTCTGTAGCAAGTACTATACTGTGGCATGCAAAATGTGAAGGAGTTCTCTGCCAGGATATTGTATGTATAATGCAGCACTGATGGGGAACAAAATGGGTCAGTTGCTTGGTTAACACGCAATGCAGAGCCGTCCACATAGCAAATGAATTGTATATGTATGAGAATAACTAACTGCACAAAATCAGAAACCAGGATTCTGGAGGTGAGAACAGCAAGCTTGTGTTTGAAATGGAAGAAAGCACAACACAGCAGGAAGCAATAAATGCTTAGGACAGACATGGAGCAGCATTAGTTAATAACAAGGTAGGAATGACAGGAGTAAAGAGCAAACTGGGTAAGGAAGTCAGGGATGGCTGGTAGCAAAGACTGTAGAAGACCAAAAACTGAACTGAAGCATAGTGTTTCCTGTGACCGGATGGGATTTTGGACTTAGACAAATGAAATCCATTGTTTCTGTAAAAGAAAAGGATTCTATGTTGCAGGAACATGAAGCAGAAGTTTTATGATATTTGTTAGCACAACAGATTGTTTCTAGGTAGAGAGGAGCAGCCGTCCATACAAAGTAATGATGGCAGAAAATAATTCCTTTGATGGCCAAGTTACTTCCTACTTACTTCATAATCTTGTTATAAATTTTATACCATAAAACAAGCCACTTAATTTAATAATCTAAATTGAGGGCCAATTAGGTATAGTGATTAAGGCACCAGGTTGGAAAGCAGGAGGTTGAGTTCTAGTCCCACCTTAGGCAGGAAAGCTGGCTGAGAGATTTTAGCCCACTGTTATGGTGTAACCGGCTGGTAGAGAATGTGAGCACATGAGCAATTCTGGGCACCTCAAAGTAGTGCGTGTAACACTTGTATGCCAGTTTGCTTCCAGGTCCAATTCAAGCCCTACATGACATGGGACCAAGAACCTGTGAACTGTCTTCTCCCCATTATATCAGTCTGTCCCACCCAGTCAAGAAGAGAAAGTATGTTACAGACACCACCAGTTAAAGAATTTCAACTGGTGGAGCCCAGGAAGAGAGCCTTCTCTGCCCTCATGCCTGCCCAGAGGTGAGGCGGCCCCCATTCCCTTGGCTTTTTGGAAGAATTTGAAGTCCTGGCTCTGCCAATTCATGCGAGGCCCGGAGAGAAGCATGCAACATTGGGGTTGGTTAGCACCTTGAAGTCCCCCCTTTTTAAAATATTTATTTTTTTGTCCTTGTTTTCACTTTTATTGAAATATATTTGTATGGTTTTAATGTTTTAAATTGTACAACACCAAGTCACTTTGAGAGTGACTGTCTCTAAATCTGACAAACAAATAAATGTTTGCTGCATTCTTTATAAAAGTAATAAAGGTGGGATAAAAATATCTAAATAAATAAATTTTAAAATGACGTTAGAAAAGTTGTCTTTATTAATTAAAACTTCCAAAATGTTCCAAAATGTTAAGATTTACAATGCTTTTTAGCCAAAATTCTTCAGCATGTCAATAATAATTTCAAGTCTATGAACTAATCCAGGCTTAACTGCATAGCAGAGTTATTTCAATAACCAGAAGCTTTGAGAAATGTTAATGAAAAACTACTAATTAGTTAAGTTTTGTTGGCCCATTCCCTCTGAGAAGTTTTGGTTTATTATTTCCATTAAAGTTTACCGCAGAAGAGAAACCTGCAGTAAGTCTTAAAGTAGAGTTGTAGCCAACAAGCCCTGTCTTTTCCAAAGAACTTCAAGGTATTTTCTCTTTACTTGCTTTGTTGTTATTTCCCGCCCTGCCCCCCACACCTTTCCTTCCACAAAAGTCAGTTGGCATTCTAGGATCACCAAGTGTGTTCAATCCTCATTGCTCCATCTTTGCCCTCTTCCCTTACAACATTTTTGTATATCGGTTTTTCTTGAATCTCCACATGTCTTTCTTATGCTTGTGAATGAAACAAATTTTGTAATGTAAGGATTGGCACTTGGAGGAGAAGAGATATTTACACAGAATGACACAAATGTTTTTAAAATGATGAGACATATTTGTTGGGGATGCTCTTTGGGGATAAGTAACCTCAAATGCTTATACTGAAGTTATATGATAGCAAATTCAAAGCTAAAATACCAAGATAATTGCTTTGTGACCATTTTCAGACACAACCGAAGCACGTTTATAAACATTAAAATTAAGGAAGTCAAAATCTTTTTTAGATACGGAAAAAGCTTGAAATCTGCAGTATCGTTTAAAACTACAAAAACCAGTGACAAGATGAAAAACTGATTTAAACATTAAAGGCTGTGCAAGCACCCAGGCAGTGTAATGGCAGAATTGTAGTAAAATCCAGGACATCTTTAGTCATTAAGAAACATTGTGATCTCTCACGTTTTTCAAAGGGTTTACTATCAAAGGAATTGAACCTTTAGAAAAGACAGACTGCATTAATAATTGGTGTCCTATAGATTCTAGTTCCAATTTTATTTCAAAGCTTCACATTATTTATTGGGTTATATACAATTATAGTGTTTATGATTGCTAGGATCAGATTTTTACAGATCTCCCATGCTTTCCTAAATACTCATGTTGATATATTACTGAGAGTTGGGGGATCTTTGATAAAAGTAAATGTGCAATGGACAGCTGCAGAAATGACAAAATGAAGCAGAGGGAGAAGAAACAAATGAGGCATTTATGCCTATATATTTTTGAAAACTGAGTTATTTTAGTTCTGCAAATCTGTTTAATAACGTTCTATGCAATCACTGTAAGCCCAAAAAGTTAAATAGTTAAATAAAACCAGTTTAAAATTTGTGTACAATATGGCAGAAACAGAATTATTTATCTTTCTAAAGACAATTTCAGAATTATTTTCCAGATCTAAAGGGCAAAATTTAATTTACACAACATCTTATTCAATTTCATAATCACACCAGTATTCTTTTGGAACTGTAGGGAAGGCCTGAGTCAACACATTTATGATGAACTCGATGATGAATACATGAATGATGAAATCCACCATAACTTAAGTGTTCAGAACACAGCACATGGGAAATCTTGATTATGAAGCGCTTATTTAACTGCCAATGGTAAATGAAAGCTTAAGCCTCTTAATAGGCTGAAGATAAAGATATTGCCATATTTTTCTGCTTTCTTTTTGGAATAGCACTAAATAACAAGGTATTGACAAGTAAATGCCTGAACAATTCAATGGGGATTAAAAAGGGAGATTCAGGTACTCCTTGACTTATAACAGTTCCTTTAGTGACTGTTACAATGTTAGAAGTTACAATGAAACTGAAAAAAGTAACTTATGAGCATTTTTTTCACCCTTACAATTGCAGCATCCCCATGGTCACCTGATCAAAATTCAGACACTTGGCAACTGACTCATATGTATGATCACCTTTTGAGACATTCTGACAAGCAAAGTCAATGGGGAAGCCAGATTCACTTCACAACCATATTAGTAACTTAACAACTGCAGTGATTCATTTAACAACTGTGGCAAAAAGGACATAAAAGGGGGCAAAGCTCACTTAACAAACATCTCACTTAACAACAGACATTTGGGACTCAATTGTGGTTGTAAGTCGAGAACTACCTGTAGTTTAAAAGTGAAAATAAACAGAGCAAAGTGCTTAATTATATATGCCCTATATTATCAGCAAACACTTCATGAATATTTATAGTATGTTCTCTAGTACAATAAAAATATTATTCTACCAAAAATAGCGTCTCTTGCATTTGATTAGAGCCAACTGTGCCTCCTCAGTAGTATTTTTCCATCAAAGCTTTCAATTATGGTAGGTAGAAAAAAGTATTAAAATAATCTGATTATTTTAAGGCTATTAAAGCTAATTGTCTCTAGTTGGCTTAGCAGCAAGTAATCTAGCATTTCAATCTTCTCATTAAATCATGCCATACTACAGTACATCCTTTCTCTTCTAGTTGATGAATTGCCATTTTAAAAACAGTGAAAAGTGGAGGGTAATATGGATTAATCTGATATCATTATTAAGCTTATTTTAAGTTGCTTTAAATATAATTAATATAAGAAAACAATGTATGATTTATTATTGAAGCCAATTATTTATTTCGGTCAATTCTGATACTGCCTAACTCCAAGACAGTTAGATATAGTGAAACACTACCCAGGATTATAATAGATATCCCCCCCTCCCAAAAAAATCTTACAGTGATCAAAGACACTGGGAGAACTTCCCAATTCACTTACATATTTTTCCAAAATTCCATTAGGTAGGAAAGAATAAAAATGATTTTCAATACAAATTGTTTTTAAAAATTCTCCATTGGAAATATAGTCTGTGCCTTCCTGTTCTCAGTCTCCTTTCTAGTAACTATTTGTCAATTAATAAGATAATTCCCTCTTCACATGCACAACTTCTAAATCTATTTAAGAGCTTTTGATGCATGCCTGTATATTTTTAAATATTGTTATAGTAGAAATTTATACATCAAGGTTCAAGATTGCTAGAAAAACATTTTTCAAAATGTTCAGATACTTGTCTTTTTCTTTGAAACTCAATATATTCAATCAGTTTGGTGAACAGTTTCACAAATCTGAAACAAGCCCGTCTACTAACCAAGTCAACCATGGTTAGCTCCCAAAATACTCAAGGTCACATAGATGAAGGCAAACCTAAATCTTCAGGGTTTCTACCTTTTTTATTTTTACTGATTGAACAGATACATAGGTTGATCAAAATTATTAAAAAAAACCAATTAAATCAGTTATGTGCAGCTCTGTGTAGAGATCACTGAGGTAGCTCTCAATTTTAGATTATCCAACAGAGATCTATTTTGTTAACTGTAATAGAATTTCAGAATATTGCTGGAAAGCAAGTTTGATATTTGTTTTTATTTTTGAAATGCATACAATACCTCAATCCAATATGTGTTAAATGAAAAACTAATAATATATTGCCCTTTTAGTATAAATGATAGTATGTCTCAGAAACCTTGAGTTCAGTCTACCAAGCTGCCAAAGTTTTAATATATAGTAAAAGAAGGGTAAATGATTAAATAAATGGGCAGTAAACTATTTTAGTTAATTTTAATAAGTAATATACTGAAATTAAATCAATTTAGTTCTGCTAGTCTCTTCCACTTTTGTCCAGGAATGTGACTGAATACTAAATGTAATCCTTGTTCTAAAAAAGATTACATATCCCAAATAGATGTAATAAAATTCTGAAAAATCACTTAATTAGTTATATTTTTATAATCAGAGCAAACCTCACTCCCTTTTAGCACTGATTATATTACCTAGCTGGATTATGTAAGAAAATATCCACGTTCAGAGAGCACCAAGATCTCCATGTTTAATAACTCCACCCATTCTGACGTTATAAACAGATATCTCCTTTTCCTATAACCCATCCTTTATTTGTAAGCACACTGATAAACACATAGAACTGAATATTTTTAATGCTAATTTTGCCAAACCATTCTTGATCTAAAATGTGTGGTTTGCTGGAGCTAGCCAGCTCCACTTAGAACCAATTCCATAGAAACACTGCAAATAGCCACAAACATTTTAACTGGATTGCAATTGGGCTGTTCTAAATAGCATTAAGCTATACTTGACCAGCAATTTGCCAGAGATAGAGAAAAGCCCGAAGCCATCAAAACACTAATCTTTATGCTTCTGTAACCTCTTCTTTGATATCAGTCCTGATATTGCTTTCTAGTATATTCTGCAAACCTTCTGAGTGCTCCTCCTGGAAGCTATTTTCATGCTTCAACATTTACACTGAATTTTCTTGAAATGAGCTTGATCCATCAAGCTGTGAATTGGAGCCAAAGTACTGCTTCAGCCCCTTTTCCTTTTGCTTCTCTTTCACTTAACTCTATATTAAGTACGTGCTAAATTTATATCACAAAGATTCTCAAACATACAATTTTCCCTCCTCTCCTTTTAGTCTCTCAAAAACTAAGGTGCGTCCTTTTTGAAGTCTTCCCATATTTTCCTCAACCTGCAAACTGAGCTTCTCTTATCAGGCTGATGTCTAGGTTGTGGGTCTTCTTCCTGTGTTCCGAAGTCATTCCTACATGTTATCAGAATAGTATAGAATTAATAATCTACAATATACTAACCTTGTCTTCTCTCCCTTAAACCTGCCTTGTTCCGATATACAAGAATTTTCATTTTAAATTATTAACTTAGAAGGAGGAGGAGTATACAATATGTACAAACCTTATCACTTGTGAAAAGGATCTGGGGAAAAGTTACAGGAGGATTTACCTTTTGGATAACCTCACCTAAAACTACTATTTCTTGTGCTTTCTCTTCAGGTTTACCATCTTGTCTACAGCCATTCTGTTCTTCAGTCTCATCATCACCCCACCAAGATGGCTGCCCATATAATGGTGTACCTCGAGGCACTCCAGAAAGATCTAAATAAACAGAAAACATTTTTCTATAAAACAACCAATGTAACAATATGGTACAATAGTTCTGTTACAAGTGCAGATATATTTTAAATCCTCTGATTCTTTCACGCAAATATCTTTAAGACGTTGGGTAAGCTAAGGCTTGCTATACAAATTGTATATTTGCTTATACTGTAGCTGCTCAAAATGCAATTTAAACAGTTGCCTTGAGTTTCAAGTGAACTTTCAGTCACTTTCTCATTTTGTTCACATTGTTTATATTGCAACTTGCTGGATTTCAGAGCTGTTACAGGATGAAATATTTGCTCTGGAACAAAAGTTTAATTGCATTAAAAAACCGTAAACATACTGAAAACATAATGAAATAGTTACAATTTATACCAATTCACAGAATATGATGATTTGTTATAATGTAATTTTCTGTTTCCATTTATACCTTATCAACCAGAGAAGGATACTGTGGTATTTTAGAAAAGAGGTTTATTTTAAATTGCCTATATATGGAATGAGAGTATCTTTGCTACCATTCTTCAGTGTGAGAAAAAGTTCTGTCAATCTTTACCATGAGTGGAAGAAAGTAATTACTGTTCCCCCAGTAAGCTGTCTTCAGAAGTGTCTGTAGATAATCTCCAGGAAGAGAAACTAAAAAGGGGGGAAGAACGAATCTTGGAATTTAATGGACATTCATATTTTATTAACCTTCCTCCTAAACAATTTAATAAATTAAGGTTTCACTGTAGAAGCTAAACAGGATGCCAAATCAGATTGACAACTAGAACAACCAATTCAGAATAGGTATTAAATGTTACAATAACTCCAGAAGAATTGGAGTAAAATAACAAGACAATGCTTTATTAGTGTAATGTATCTATAACCTGGCCTGTGCAATTGAGACAAGATTAATATTTGAGACAGGGTTTGGGCCTCAAGAAAGTTGACTTGCAAGTCTAACCTGATGAAAAAGCACTCCTATACTTTTATGTCACTCATGTTTCTCCTTACTGTACTGAATCCAAGGGTATGCTAACCTTCTTCACTTGTGTTTCTATTGAAAGACAATAGAAATCCATCCCAGTCTGGTTGCATTACTATCTTGGACATAGCAGAGAAGGAGCAAAGAACCTTTGCCTTTGACTTATTTGGGTTGTCTCAGGCTGTCTTCATCCATCCTAAAACTATTCACCAAAATTTGTGTAGACTTACAAGAGATTGTTTAGAATTGAGGAAATAAAAAATTGAGCCCCATGCCTTTTATGTATTGACACATAGATCAAACATCCCAGTAAATCTTCCAAGTATTTTCACATCTATATTAAAAGGCATGATATCCAAAAACTGATGGCCATATTTATCTGCATAGCACTAATTGCCAGGCTTATACAAAACAGCCCACTTAGGTATGCAGGTATATTTAAGGGGTTCCTTTACTCCCTCATACATATCTTAGCTAATCACGTCTTGTCAGCTACAGAAAAGAGGCTAATGTAATTCTTTAGCTGTGAGAGAATGCTAAACTGGTAATTTAGCACAGAATACTCATGTTTCATGCACTCACTTTCAAAGGCCTGACACTGTCATTGAATCACTGTCTCATTTATGCTCCTATAAGGCTTCAATCTTTCTTTAAATAGCAGTACTTTAAAGTGCAAAAAAAATCATAAAACATTCTCAGATATCCCTATATTTTTATAAACCACACATTACTGAAAGTGGAAGAGAAATGTAAAAATATGATGTGCTTTTAATAAATTGACTTAGCGTAATTATTTTTCATACATAGTTACTCTGGAATGCTGTTTACAGGTCATCCTTGACTTATGGCCACAGATGGGATGGAATTCCTTTGCTAAATGCGGTGATCATTAAGCAAGTCATCATGCAACCAGACCCGATTTTATGTCCATTTTTGCCATGGTTGTTAAGAGAATTACATTAAATGAATGTAGTTTTTGTACTGTATTGTTTTTAGGTTTTTTATATTGTTTTTTAATTGTTGTGAGCTACCTACTCATGTATTTGTGACGGGCAAATGTATTAATAGCAGTAATGAATTAAATAAGTATTCAGCATACTTTAAAGATTGTAGCACTTATTTAATTTCCTCACCTGCTGATTTTTCTTCTGACTTGAGAGCATCAATTGCTTTGTGATGAATCTCAACAGTGCTATCTTGTACTCTTAGTTCTGCAGTTTTGCCACTGCTTAGTTTTGCGCCGTCCACCTCTGAGGATTTCTGAGATAACTGTAGCTGACTAGTAAACTTCTCATGCTGAAGAGTATACAAAATCAACCAGATAAAGCAAGAAAATATTAGGACACATAAAAACATGTTGTTTAATACACTATAACAAAACTAACTAATATTTGTTTCAAATACTAATGCGTAAGTTCATTTGTCAGATGATCCATTTTTAGTAAACATATTTAGCTGTTAATGTTCATGTGTTCATCAAAAGTTACAAAGTGACACTTCCATTTAGGAGCCATATGTAACCCAAGCATTTCTTTGCCTACCTAATTTCCAGCCTGAGCATAAGGTAGCAGCCCAGGGCAACAAAACAAAAGTTTGTAGGACTAAAAAAAAGTTCAATCGATCAATTCCAACTTTACAAGATCTTTTTTTTTACGCGAGAAGTTGGAATTGATTTAACTTTTTTTTTAGTCCTACAAACTTTTGTTTCCCTGCACACAATGGTGAGAAACGGAAAAATGCGACGGAGCTGAAAATCAGGTAGGCAAAGGAATGCTTGGAGGAAGCAAGGGCATCTGGGTGCCAGGGCTGAAATGGGCCCATCTCTCTCCAGCAGTTGCCCAGGCCTACCAGAGGGAAGGGCCGGCATCTACCGGCACTTAAACGTAGCGACATTCCAGCTCTGGCTGGGAAGGGGCAACCAGCATTGGCACTACAGGCAGGATGCCTGCATGTTTTAGCACCCTTCCCAACCCTCTGGTGTTCTGCTGGTGCTTTGGCTCTGGGCTGCTGCCTTATGCTCAGGCCCCACCCCTGCCGCCTGAGACAGTTTTTGCCTGATTTCTGAATTTGGGTAAGAAAAATGTGGGAAGGGGTGTCCTATACATGGGGGCATCTTATAGACAGAAAAAATATGGTAACTTTTGCTCCATTCAAAGCAACAGCAATAGCAGCACATACAAATGGGGGCTGTCACTTAATGGGAATCAGTCTTTAATTACAACACAGTATAAGAAACAAAGTACATATGCATTTAATTTTTTACCTTAAGTGCTTCTTCAGGCACTCTCAGCTCTCCTCTGACTACAGTGAAAAGATTGGTATGTATGACATGCTAAGGAAACTAGTGGCTCTTGTCCAACTATTTCAGAAACTTCAAATTAACTCTACAAATCTACAAGTTTTTTAGACACTACAATTGTTTACATTTAAGCAACACGGGTAGGCTTGTCCTTGAGAACTGTATACAGTCATGGATAGTGGCTTAGGGAAACAGGTCTGCTGCAGCATCTCCATTGTTTCCTCTTATTCACAGAGTCTTTCTCCTTCCCCCTCCTGCTTAAATTCATATGCATATAATCCCCACCTCTGCTTTTTGTTTATTGCAATTGGGCTGTGTACTTCTCTCCCAGCTGCTTATATTAAACAAAATATATCTGAAAGGGATACAATATGTATGCGCAGTTATAAATTAGAAAAATATGCAAATATTTTTCTGTAGATCAGAACATTTCAATATATAAAAACCTTCAGTATAAAATATGTAAAAGAAGTGTGGGAAGGGAGGACACAAATGATCACTTATACGCTAATGAGCTTGATGGGAAAGACGCATGTTCCTTGGGAGGAAATAATTTACAAGGGACAAAATATGGCATTGTCCAAGGTAGGAAAAGGGACAGGAATTTTCCAGACACAAACACACACTGTTCTTCTCCAAATTACAATGTTGCTAATTGTTACAGTACTTTTTAAATAAAATATTACATTGATATCTTTATATACACTGGCCTTAGCGTGTTTGCGCTCTCTCTCTCTCTATTAAGTTCTAGTCACATTTTGACATACTAAAAACAATTTATATTTTTAAACATAAAATTAATCCTGCTGCTAGCTGTATCATGGCTTAATGTTCAATAGACTGGAAAATTATAAAAATTAATTAGCAATCTAACTTAAAACCATGCTTTTCCATTTTAAGCAAATTGAATCACATGCTTTAATTAGCCAATTTGAACATAATGCCAAAACATTTAGGTGAAATATAAGCTACATGTGTGCTTTAAATGTTTCTGAGGTAATATATATGGAAGAACTTGATGGAAATATAGGTATTTAATCCAATGTAACAGCAGCAACAAGAAATGCCAGAATTAACTCATTAGTTTACTCAAAATATCTAGTTTGGTTTCAGTGAATCTGAGCAAGTAAAAAATTACCAGTTTCTCCCTTTTCAGTATTCAAGCAAATTACTAGAGAACTCCTATGTTGTAGTACTTTTACTTTCTGAAAAGCAGAGAAGCAAAGCTATGTAAACAAGGTTTTAAAAATGTAATATTTCCGGTATCTTTTTTATTCTTATTTCTTTCTACAATGACAAAATTCAATTTGAGATTCCACAAACTTACTGTCTTGTACTACTCAATTGTCATTTTATCAACAAGTTACAAAATTCAAATGAAATAAAATCTTAGGTATGATCAAACATGTTTTTCTATTGTGTTATTGTTATGCTAAGGATATCATATCCAAATCTCAGTTTATCATCAAGCTTTAGGACGATGTATGTCTGTTCTGGAATCCGCACATCATTCACAAAAGTCTGGAGAAAAAAGAAAGCAAGAATGTTGTTGCTAGGATAAAATTGGAAAAACAGATAACCTATGGTGAGTTTTAAGAGAAAGGTAGGGTATAAATCTAATAAATAAATAATATAAGAGTAATATATTTCTTGATGTTTTCTTTATTTTGGTCATATCAAAGTCATAGCACAGCATATGATTATCCAAACAAAACAAGAAAACTGTATAAATATATATATACTTGTACAATACATACTCATCACATTATTTCTTGTTAGGATAAGTAACATTACAGAAAGAGTAGCGGGGGAATTAATGAACATCTTCCCCCCCGTTTAAATATGAGATAGGAATACAAATAGAAAATATACTTAAATTTTATTGACATCAACATCATTTACTATGCCTTGTATACTTGCAAACTATATTTGCTTTTACCAAGTTCATACATCACTTCATAACTATGTTTAAGGATTGCAATACATCTTGGTATATCTCAGAATCAGCACATCTGAAGGAAAGTCAATTTTCTCCTGTAATAAGTACCTCACTTTATTCATATTTATTTATAACATTTAAAGTAATATCAGTGAATATTCTACCAGATGAGCTTCATAAGAAACCATAAATGTTTAAACCATAGAACTTTCATATTAAATCAGAAATGTTATGAACATTTTAATTCCAGTCTATTATATTCCGGATCATATGGTGTGTTAACTATAAGACGTTTTTCTTTTTTAAACATACATTCTAGCTTTTTACTGAATATATTTTAAAACTGTTATTACTGAATGGCTAAAGAAGCTTTCTCTAAAAGCTCCAGTGTGAAGCAAAGAGTGAGCATGTAATTCTTTAGTGAAAGCCTAATTTTACATTATTCAATTCTGCATTATCCCCACACAAAACAGGGCTTCCATTCATTTTCCATCTCATTATCCACCCTGGTTTGGCTTAGCAATGGATGCCGCCGTTGGGACAAGAGAGGAAAATTTCATTCTAAATAGTTTTGTAATGGGGCTCAAAATTTAACTTGATGGGTGTATATTAACATGTACCAAAACTTACTAATATTTTCTGGTATTTGACTAGTTTTCAAATTATTTGTAAGTTTTATCTGTTAGTAACTAGTACATGCTACCAATTTTAGTTTCATACTTCTTCAAAAGATACTCTCAAATCCCTTAAAATAGCGTCCAAACCTGGCAATCACACCAACTATGGTACACCCAACAATGTAACAAAAAAATTTGCTTATAGCTACATAACAATTTATTTTATTTTGTTTTGTGCATTTTCCTAGCAATTGTCTAGACTAGTCCCTGCATTTTTCTTGACAACGGTTTTCAGAAATGGTTTTCTCTCACCTCTTTCTCGGAGCTGAGAGAGTGACTGGCCCAGGGTCACCTAGCTGGCTCTGTGCCTAAGGCAGGACTAGAACTCATGGTCTCCTGGTTTCTAGCACAGTGCCTTCACCATCACACTCAAGTGGCTCTGACATAACAAATATACAGCTAAAAATAGTTGTTTTGAACCATCTAGACTGAATAAAAACAAAATAAACTTACCCCATTTAGACTGCCTAAATCTTTCACCAAGTGTTCATCAGCAGATGCATCATAATTGATAACAGCATGTTGCTTATCCACACTACGTGACTGAAATATTTAGAAGACACAATTTCTATATTAATTTATACATGTGAAGTAGCAAAAATTAATAACTGTAATCATTTCTAAATAAGTAGATAGTTCAAACTGAATTACTATATAACTACAAAATACATGACACCATCATTGTGAAGAGCTGTTAAAGTGTAAGAAGCCTGGAGTCAATGTTAAAATGAAGTAGAAATGTAATTTTTCAAATAACGCTACATGTACATCTGCTTTAGCACTTAAGATTTTTGCATAATATTGGGTGACTATCAGGAAGTCTAGGAAAAGTGAATGGCCAAACTTGAATGAAAGAGTAATACTTACAGCTAATTGCAATCTCTCTTTATTTCTGTATTTTTCATAGAAACCTAGATTAGTTATTCAAGAAAACTGCTAGATAGCATTCTTTAAATAGTGATTACTAGAGATTACAATGAAACAGCTAACAAGAGTTCCCTTCTTCTGTTTCCCAAACTATGTTGTTATAGAAAAATAATATAAATAAATGTAATATATAATCAACTATTACCAAAAACTAGAAATAGTACTTTCTGTTGAAGTACATATATAGAGTTTGCACTGCAGATAATTAATTCCAAAAATGTAAGAATTCACTTGATGCAACAAGAGGAACAAATATTTTTTTAAAAAAATGGCTTCATATTCGTGTGTGTGTGTGTGTGTGTGTGTGTGTATAAATCAATCAATCAATCAATCTTTGGGGAAATTCAGATTTTCACATGCAAGAAATTGCATTCATATTAAAGAAAAAATTAGATTTTTATATGAAAAAATAACCTGTATGCTATATATGTTATAAGCAATAAAAACAAATTTTATAAGTTCTAGCATGATATTTATTGGATTGTTATAGGCTTATAAATGACAATTATTTGGGGTCAACAAAACAAGAACCCTTATTTAGATGTCACAATAAATCAGGGGTGGACAATCAGGAGTCTTCTAGATTTTTGGGGATAAAAACTTCCACATTATTCTTTTTAATAGTGATAGCTTGGATTCATATGAGTTGAATTCCAAAACATCAGGATGTTTACCTCTATGATCATTTCTCATTAGTTTTGACCACTCACACACAGTTGTATTACACAGTCATACACATGCAGAGATTGTACATTCAAAAACTCATAATTCCTATTTGTTAACATTCTCTATTAAATTGATACTGTTGATATAAGAGGCCAGTAAATACCCAATGATTTGAAAAATGGACCTTATTTGCAATAACTGAGAAAAGATATTTACCATTAAACTGTTTAGCTCTAGGTAACTAATGGAAGAGACTTTTCTCAAGTACTAAAAAGTCCACTGTTTCTTCATTTCTGAGATGTACTTATCAGTGTAGTTGGTGAATGAGTACAGAATGAATATGTGGAAGTAATGAGTACCTCTCAATAATTTATACAAAAAAATGTTCATATTACACAATTTTAAAATAGCAAACTGTATAAATTTAAAGCTACTTCATTTTGACAAGAGTTGATAAACAAAGAAAATACAATATCTGGCACAATCTTGGCGGACACAGCTCATATCAGGACACATCCCCTATCTCAAAAATTTGTTAATACTTTCAAATCTCTTTAAATTTCTTTTCTCTGTTTTTTATCTATTTAATCCATTTATAGTCCACTTTTCTTGATGTTCTCTTCTCCTTTCTGCCCCATCTGCTTCCATTATAACACAGCCTTTCATATAAATCTGGATCTTACCAGTAACTAATATACTTGAAGCTATGCTTTGTGATCTTGGGTCATGGCTCATCAATGCCAATTTTGTGGAAACTAATCTATTGTTGTATTGCTAGTAATGACAATAGCCCCAAACAGGATAAAAATACACACAATGGACTACAAAAAACCTTGAATATCTGATTAAAGTATAACAGGGAGAAATAGAACTGCTGAACTATAAAGGACAAATAGTTCATGAGTTATTAATCTTGCTTGTTACCTCTTACCAGACCTGTACAATCCTTTGTAAGATCACCAGACCATGCATGCGAATCAAGCATTATGTTACTAGGTTACAAAATTTGCTAGCCCAATTTTAAGCTTTCTAATCTAAACTGACATCTAGAGTTTTACAGCTAACATTTTAGTGTAGCATTGTATATACTTAACTGTCAACTTTAGTTCAAAGATTCTCCAAAGCCAGTTGCAGCATGATAAACTACTTTGTACAGCATTACAACCTTCTTAATGTTAGTGATGCAACAAACTTGGTTAGCTTTGTGGAATCCATCACTATGTAATGATACTTTTTAAAGCACAGCACTTTGTTTATTAATACTGAGAAAATATTTTAGAATTGTATATTTTTTCTAACTTTCTCAGTTCTTCTATTTCAGGTATTGTCGGGGAAAAATGAAATGAGGGAGGGATGAAAACCTTTAGATGTCTGAGCTATAGTATTTGTGGGATTCAAATTATTGCTAGAGGCTAAATAGGGAAAAGTAAACTACTTATGGTAACAGTTCAAAATAGACTCCTGAGAAAGTAGTATGCATTTAGTATATTACATCCAAGCCTTCGACATTTACTGCCTGGAGAACAGATAGAATTACCTGCAACATCAGCTCACAGTCATCTCGTCCAACAAAAATCATCTCTCGTGGCAGTCTATGACGGGTGCCTCCACTGCTCACCAAAAACCAGGATGTTAAGCTCATTTTCTGCTTAGCTGATAAATTCTCACAGGGCTACGTCATCCTGCAATGAGAAGGGGAATATATTTTAGCTAACATTACATTCTAGTTCCTAATGGGATTTTTAAAGATCACTGGGAATCTTTGTACTTCCCAATGCCAGAAATGTTTATCAATTCAATTCAATTCAAACCTTTACTGTCTGAGCACAACATGTGTACAATGAGATTGGTGAGCCTCCCTTAGTGCACCTCCCTAATATTATACAACTCCCAGTGAAAACTGAAAATCCCTAACCCAATAAATTATATTAACAAACACGCAGTCCTATTGCACCGATGTGAACATGTTGCATGTTGCACCGGCCCTGCAAGTCTATCGTACTACGTTGCATTCAGGAGTCTGACAGCCCATAGATAAAAACTGTTCTTCAGCCTGTTTGTGCAACTGGCTATGCTTCTGTATCTCCTTCCCGATGGTAGGAGAGTAAAGAAGTGCTGACCAGGGTGTGAGTTGTCCCTGAGGATTTTCCTCACTCTTCTAAGGCAGCAAGTCCTAGTGATTTCATCTAGTGGTATCAGGGGACAGCCCACAATATTTTGTGCTGTGCTCACCACCCTCTGTAATGTCTTTCAAGGGTTGTTTCTCAGACATTATTTTTCATACAGAAATGTATCACTATGTTTCCTATAGGTCACATACTGTTTTTAATCACTGCTTCCAATGCAGCCCCTCAAAAAAAACCCCACTTTAAACATGATTGCTTTCATGAATGAAATAATGACTGTTATTTTCCCCTACATCCAAACTGCAAAAGTGATGCCAACCTAAGAACTTCTGCAGACAAAGAATTAATGTTTCAAGAGACATTTTATTTGAAAACAATCAGAACTGATTGTACATACAACCCTGATGTACATTTTCAGTGCCTAGAGGCAGGCCTGCTTGGCTTTTCCATGCAAAAATATCTTAAAGGGCCAGCCTCTATGCCTTTTGTGCTCCTGAGGCACAGTTCATGGATGAAGCCCAACTAGGTTAAGTTTCCTCAAGGCTGCTGGAGAGAAGACTGCTCTGTGTTATAGGCTAAGCTCTTAGAGAGGAAGCCAAACCAAGGAGAAAGGGAGGGAAGGAAAAGTGGTTTCTCCCTCACCACTTTGGTGTGCCAACTAACCAATATAGCAGACCCAATATAGCAGACTCACAAAGCTTAACAGAGGAGACTTCAAGAGGTCTAAAGGGCTACGCTGATTGTAGTACAACTACAGTCAGATAGTACTAAAGCCAACCATACCAGCAGAATCAGCCACTGTAGTAGTTGTGTGTATGTGTGTGTGTGTGAGACAGAGTAAGAGGGAAGGGGAGGGAGGGAGGGGGTGGGAGGGGAAGGGAGGGCAGAGACAGAGCAAGACACACACAGAGAGAAGCAGTGGAGCTTGAGAAAGTGCAGTGGAGAAGAAGCAGATCCAAGGATATGTGGTCAGAAGCCTCAGTAAACCCAAAGAAGTTGTGTGGCAGCATCCGGAAGCAGCTTAAAGGAGTTTGGATGCACAGCTTTGTTGTAACTAGAATCATGAGTGGGGCTTAATTACAATTCTACACATGAGACAGCTTTAAGCAGCATTACAGTAAGTGTTCTTTGAATGTGAGGGCTTGTAGGTGTTTAAGACAGATAATTTTGAAAAATCCAATTTTAGTAAAGGTTACACATCAGCTTGAACACAGCAAAGAGTCAGTAGATGCCAATCATATTTGTTGCTTAGTTTCTTAACCTTGAAATTAACTTGTTATCTCAAGCAAACAGAAGACATCTCAATTGCTGTCTATCAAAATATTTTCACAAAAAAAGCTGAAATCATGGTGTTTCCCCCCAATCCGTTAGTATTCCATTAAAATTTATGTTAATAAATTGAATGCCTTTTCTCTTTTGATCAGGCATTTTACATGGGTTATCTGTAGTTTTACTGCATCGCTCAAACTATAAGTTGAATTTAATTATTTAGAATAAATTTAACCGTAGGTCATTAAACTGTCCAGTGCTTGATATTTTCACAATTTTCTAAAGCTTATTTCAAACTCTGACAACACTCCGTAAATACTTTGACAACACTTTAAATATATTGATAATTAAAATGAAAACCCAGTTTTTAATTTATTTTAATTATCATTTTTTGTCTCACAAGGAAGAATCAGGCTCATAAAATTCTTCCCTTCTGTTTCTAACTTTAAGCAAACCACAATTTCCTAGCATGCTTGAAATGTGATCAGCAAAAAGAGTATAACTTCCCCATCACACTTTTTTGTCTGATTTACTTTGATGGAAGTTACAGCCAACTGTTCAGCGTTCTTCAACATTACAATGACACTGAACAAAGGGACTTTCAACCTGCCCTTGAACTTTGGGCCATTGCAGCACTTCCACAGTCATGTAAATAACATTCAGGCACTTGCAACTAGCTCACATGTATGACCCGTTGCAGCATCCCTCATGAGTTATGCTATTCTCTGCCAGCTTCCCATAAACAAAGTCAAAAGGGGAGCTGTCAGGGGAGGTCACAAGATGCTTGGGCAGTCTCCTCCCATCCCAACACTTCTTTGTTTTTACACACTGTATAGCCTCCTTCCCCTTTCATTGGTTTGCCCCACCTCCTTCCCCAGCCTCCCTGCACTTACAGACAAGGCATCCCATAAGGCACTCCACACACTCTTTCTCCAGCCTCCTGGTACACACACACCTGCACTCTCTTTTTCTAGCCTCCCTGGACTTGCATATAGGGACCCTGCATCTTCTTTCTCTAGCCTCCTTGTGCTCATACATGCACCCTCTTTCTACAGCCTCCCTGTGCTTGGAGTGCCTTATGGGATACTTTGTCTGCAAGTGTTTCTTCAATTTTCTCAACGGGTTACAGGTTACTAACTACACTGTGCATTCTTTAACACATTTAACTGTCACTGGCCAAATGAAATAAAACTAGTTATTCTTGTTAGTTTTAACAAGGACCTTCTAGCTATTACGAAGGCTTTCCAGGCCTGGTTCCACATCTTCAAGGGAACAAGTTATCCTGTAAAATCTAAAACTGATCCTGATAACTTAGATCCCTTGCCCACTTCTCAAAAGTTTCCTAAAGCCAAATCAGACTGTCCCTTTTTTTTACTCATTTTGATTCTTTACACTCCATGACTGCAGAATGTATAGCCTGTTTTTTTTAATTATATCAGAACAATCTTTATCATCCTTTCCCAATCTCCAATCTCCACTGAGAAAACTTTGGGGATCCTCTATTAATTTGCATACCAGGTGAGAGACTCTGAAGATAGAAAGCGGATTCTCTTCTTAATAGAATGAATCTGCTCAGCAACAGTAGCATCCACATGTGCAGGCTAGGATGGATGTTCGTGGGGACTCCTTTCTCTTTTTCATTTCCCTTTTTCTTGGAGCAGGGAGAGTGGTACCACAAAGACTGGTGATAGCAATAGCAGACCTACATACTGCTTCACGGTGCTTTACAGCCCTCTTTAAGTGGTTTACAAAGTCAGCATATTGCCCCCAACAATCTGGGTCCTCATTTTACCGACCTCAGAAGGATGGAGGGCTGAGTCAACCTTGAGTAGATGATATGAAGAGAAGGACCAAGGGAGACAAGATAGCAGCATTCCAATATTTGAGGGGCTGCCACAGAGAGGAAGGGGTCAAGCTATTTTCTAAAGCACCTGTAGGCCAGACAAGGAATAATGGATGGAAACTGAACAAGGAGAGATTTAACCTGGAAATAAGAGAAATTTTCTGACAGTGAGAATAATCAACCAATGGAACAGCTTGCCTTCGGAAGTTGTGGGAGCTTCATCACTTGAGACTTTCAAGAAGAATTGGACTGACATATGTCAGAAATGGTGTAGTGCCTCCTGCTTGGGGGGGGGTTGGACTAGATGACCTACAAGGTCCCTTCCAATTCTGTTAATCTGTAAATCTGTAAATCTTCAAACTGCTGAACAGCTGGCAGTCAACAGAAGTAGCCTGCAGTACTGCATTCTAACCATTGCACTACCACAGCTCTTTTTCCTAAAAGGAAGACATTTTCAACCCTGATAGATGGCAACAGCAATCCACATTTTTTTATTGAGAGGGGGACTCATGACATGGTAGCCATCAAAAACTACTTGTCATCATGTCACACTCATTCCATGGTCAAGCCTCAAATCAGCAAATATACTGTCTGCTGCAGTTCTCCCAATCTTACAGAAGCCTTGGCATGACGTTTTCCTGGATTTTATTTGCCATTTATTAAGAGTAATTCAGGAGTTTATGTAATTAAGCATGTTTTAAAGAATAATAAGATCACATCAAGATTTCCAATAATAGACTGTCATTGTAACATTCTAGCTTCTTATTAAGGACTGTGGCTTCCTCCACTCCCTCCATTATTAGTTGGGGAGATGATTTGACATTCAGTACATTCTAAGAGGGGATAACTTAAGTATTTGATTTATTGGAATGGTTAAATAGACAATAGCTCTCTACATGGGACTGCCCTTGCGGACCACTCGGAGGTTGCAGCTGGTGCAGAATGCGGCCACGCGGGTTGTGATGGGAGTGCCCCGATACTCCCATGTTACACCCCTCCTGCGCGACCTGCATTGGTTGCCATTTGCCTTCTGGGTGAGATTCAAGGTTTTAGTAACAACATATAAAGTCCTACATGGCTTGGGTCCGGGGTACTATGGGAATGTCTCCTGCCAGCATCACATCTCGACGCCCTGTACGCCCCACAGACAGGGCCTCCTTGGGATACCGTTGGCCAGACATTGTCGGCTGGCAGGGCCCAGGGGTAGGGCCTTCTCTGTGAGGGCACCCACCCTGTGGAATCAACTCCCCTTGGACCTTCGTTTGGCTCAGATCTCGCCGTGACCTAAAGACTTGGTTATTTCAACAGGCCGGCCTTGACTGAACCAAGAGGGAAGGGGGGTTTCTTTTAAAATTTTAATGGTTTTAATAGTTTTAATGTTTAATATTAGGCTTGTACTGTTTAATTATTTTTTAGTTAACTTATTGTAATGTATTTTTTATTCTGTGAGCTGCCCTGAGTCCTTAGGGAGAGAGGGCGGCATACAAGTCTAATAAATAATAATAATAATAACAAAGAAGTGGCATATTATGCATATGGGCCTTGCCTTTTCCCATTTCATTGCAAATCCAAGCCAGCTATCTTGTTGCACAATAAGAAATTTGGCAGCTGTAGAGATGCTACAGGAGAAGCAGGATTTAGTAGAAAGAGATAAAATAGGGATCAATGACTGAAAAGGTCTGCAAAGACAAACTTATCCATTGGCTCTTTATCCTTTGAAGGGGAAGAGATTAAATTGCCCCAAAGAGACAGACAAAAACTTTAAGTTTTAGCCGAAGAACAGAATTCAGCTATTGTTTTATTTACTCTCTCACACACACATAACTTGGATCAGGCTTTTGGAGGTTTACAGCAGAATAGAAAAAGACTGCAAGCTACAGAGACTGAGGGGAGAGGAAGCATCAATTATTCCCTTGCTCTGACCTTGAAACAATAAGCTCCTATTGCCATGGAGATGGAGTAATGGGGAGAAAATCTCTACTGTATTAAGTTAGGAAGTGGGATGATGATGGTTCTGACCCTTGTAGACACAAAGAATGGGTGGTATAAAGAATGAAGAGGCTGTTAGGATGGGAGTTGAAAATATAAGTTTCTTAGGCTAGAGATGTCAGTTATGCCAAAAACCAGCAGTCCTTTTCAAAGCCAAACGCAGGGCAAAAAGCCTATTAAATTATGGAAAGATTGAAAGGAAGAAGCACTAGAATCTGTACTAGAGTGATTATAAAAATACAGTCATACCTGCTTTTGATTAAGAATTCTTATCTAGCCATGCAGAGCTGGGTGTCTGAGAGCTTTAAATGAAATATGAGCTTAGATCCAAACTTAGTCAAATGTCTGGAAATTCTGCCAATGAACCTAGCAGATTTCCTCTTCAGGGAGGCATGCACTGAATTTCTCTTTGCTATTGGACAAGAAGAAACATCTTACCCGTAAGATGAAAATCTTACTTTTATAAATCTTACAGCAGTAAGATTTATAAATGGCTTAGGACCGGGATATCTATGGGAGACCCTGCTGCCAGTGACTGCTTCCCATCGTCCTGTGCGCTCTCACAGACAGGGCCTCCTTGGGGTTCCGTCAGCCAGACAATGTTGGCTGGTGACCCCTAGGGGTAGGGCCTTCTCTGTGGGAGCACCCACCCTTTGGAACCAACTACCCTTGGAGCTTCGGGTGGCCCCTGACCTCCGCTCTTTTTGCCGGGGCCTAAAAACATGGTTGTTCCAACTCGCTGACCTGGACTGAGGGAGGGGTATGTGGGAGTTTTAATGCTTGTTTTTTAATGTTTTAAACTATAATTGGGTTTCTTATTCGATTTAATCTCTTTTTAATTGTATATTTGTCTTATTTTTATTGTACGCCGCCCCGAGTCCTTTGGGAGATGGGGTGGCTTAGAAATCAAATAAATAAATTAATTAATTAAATAAATAAATAAATAAAGCAATCGATCTTTGAAATGTATAGTCAAATATATTGAAAACTGTGTGTTATTTTTTTAAAAAAATCTTCGCAAATAACTAGTTCAAACTTAATAAATCAAAATGCTGAGCGCATAACTAATTAAGAGGGCAGAAAGTGAAAATAACTGGATATCAGCTGTATCCTGTATTTACTACATCTAGAACATAGCTGCTTTAAATTGAATTCCCCTCTCCCTCATAAAAAAATTGGAGTGAGCAACTTTACTACTTGTTGGGGGAAACAAGTAGCAGAATTATGACAGATATGCATGTAGATAAGCATTTTACATTCCTCCTATAGTGAAAAAGCTGTCTAAACTAGAAAAGCATATACAGTATGAAGTTCAATTTATATTTACTTGGAAGTATCTGCTGTGAGTTTAACACCACCTATTAAATTTTTTGTCATCAGTAATGATTGCACTTTTAAAATTTAAGAAGAAAATTGGCTCTGTTTCTCTGAGAACCAGATTTGAATAAAAACAGTTTCAACTTTATTTAATATTGAAGACTTAACACTTACACATTTTGAAAAAAGGTGTGATGAATTTCAATATTCTGTGAGCATAGCATTGACACCTCAAAAATCTGGGGCCTCTAAGTTCTATTGTAAGGCCTGAGTAAGTACATATTCTGCTTTTTATTTCTGAGTACACATTCAAAATTATCTTTCTCTTTCATAGTGATGTTTCTGGTTGAATATACATGAAAATACAGAGCTGTAAATCAAATGAAGTCAGCCTTTAAATTGAAAAATATCTGACAGCTATATATACCGTGGCAATAGCTTCATTCAGTGTATCTACAAGAGACACCAAGAAACAAACTTTCATGAATCTTACTAGAGCTTCTTAACAACCTTAGAGGCCAAAGGTACTCCATTTCAGATGATCCACTTTGTAAGGACCTTAATGAATACTCGGAAATCCTAAATTGTAACCAGAGTGCAATTGCTCTAGAGACTGATTTATTCTTATTTGAAATTCTGCATGTGGTTGCTTTCTTTTTTTCTTTAGACGTACTTCTACAGCTGATATCATTAATTCTTAGACTATGCTCATTTGCTTAGACGAGGTTGATTTATACTTAACTGCCAACAATAGAACTCAGATTTATAGTAAACTAAAGTGGGTCCTAAAGGTCCCACATATGCCAATCCCTGCCCTATAAGGCTCAAGGAAGGAACAGTAGTTTGTGGTAGCAGACAACTTTTGTAAAGAAAAAGTCCTTCACTATGAGAATTCAGACACCTGCGTAAGATAAATGCATATTTTCTATGCATTATAAAATAATTCATTTATTAATTTAATTTGTATACCAACTGCATATTTTTAAGTGGGGCGACTAGCCTCTTTGCTCCCATCTACTTAACATCTGGATTTTTACAGCTGAGATCTGGTTTACTTTCTATAGAATTTTACTTTCTATAGAATTTTACTTTGTATGTTTTGCCCTAAAATTTCACTGACAGTTTTAAGATTCTTCTGATAATGTCTTAGTTTCTGTTTTTAACTTATTAAATGATCATTTTTGTATGGTATTTATTTATATGTTTATATGATCTTTTAATTCTTTTTAACCTAAATGTCAATCTGGCCAGAATTACTGGCCAGAAACCAAAAATATTTTTGCAAATATAAATGTATGAAATTATTTAACAATATTTAGTGGCTACTCTAATCCAGGGGTCGCCAACCTTTTGGACCTCAGGGACCACCAAACTCATAATTTTAAATCCCAGGGACCACTAACCGGTTCTGTGAGCGTGGCCTAATTTGTTGGTGTGGCTTGGTGGTCATGTGACTGGCTAGGCATGTATGTAACTATTATATTTATATAAATATTGATTTTTTTATTAAAAAAGAGCAACTTTTACCCAAAATCAGGCAAAGCAGGCAGGCAGATTGAGTTGCTCACAGAATCACAGATTCATTCAGAGATCTATCTATCTGCTATCAGCTAGCTCAGTCTGCCACATAAAATTTGCTTGCTGTGAGTCTGCACTGAATAATAGAACCTTCAGTCCTAAGGGAGGTTTGGCTATACTTAAAAGCAGAGCTGAAGATCTAAAGACTAGCTAGAAAGCAAGAAATCCAACCATTTCCTGCTTCCTAGCTAGTTTAAATCTCCCGGCATAGCTGATGGTCGGAAAAATAGCAATTTAGCAGGCAAGTTTGCCGGGTAAGAAGTGAGTGGGCGGGGAAGGTTCCCGCGGGCCATGTGGGCAGGGCAGCCTTGTGTTTCTGCACAGCCTGGATTAATTGCTTTTGGGTGGGGCGTGCTCTGGGGGTGAGATTTCTCTGTGGCCCACCAAAATTTTCTCGCGGCCACTGCCCTAATCCATACAGATTCATTTTGAAAGGAAGAAACAAATGTTTAGATGCTACACTGTTTAGTGCTGGTTTACAGAGAAACAAATGTCACAAACAGGATGCAAAAGATGAAAAATTATCAGTATCAAAATAATGATCTAGAATCAGAATTCTGTATTTCTGATTCCTGCTAAAAACAAAGGGTATCACCTTGTTTTGAATGATTTACAGATACTCTGCCAATATTTGAATTAAATGTTGATATGAACAATTCAAATCTTAATTTGAATTGATAATGTACAAAACATGTTGGTTTTGGACTCTAAGTCAGCAATTATTATATTACTAATCAAGACATAGTGTTCAAATTTCACTTCCTATATAGCCTGCTAGTCCAGAAGAGTAAGATCCCAGAAGTCATTATCTATTTGGCTTGATTTTTCAGCAGAGGTGAGGTTGACCTTGACAAGCAGACTACAACAATCCCTTACCATGCTTTATTATCTCTCTGACATTACTGAAATGAGGTTATAGTTCTCCTTCTAAAGCCTAATGTACTATGTAGGCATTCATGTAGGTAACCCTTTTATTTCCAGTTTTTTTGTAGAATAATTAAGGACAAAGGTTTGTGCTCCATTTAAGATATTCATTGCAGTGCAATCATGCAAAGATATTTCAGGTCCAGCTATTTCTGCTGTTCTGCTTACTGCTAGATCTATCTTCCCTTGTTCCATGCTGTTGTTTCCTTAATCACAGACTGGATTCATATAATAAGTTATGCAAAAATAGTTTGCCAGTTAGAATTGTTTATAAACATAATATTGTATACTAAATCAAAACCAAACAAACCACTGAGGGGCTTAGCATGTAGCACTCCTGCCCAATTCTACCATATGGTCATTGGTTTCTTCCAAGAAACTATTTATTTATTTTGTTTGTCGAGCATGTATTACTTAACAAATGTAAGTATGAACATTATTATTGATACATGAAATGGATACGAATAAAAGGGAACATTAGGACAGCGATGGTAGGCACGTTGGTGCACTTATGCATGCCCCTTACAGACCACTTAGGAATGGGGTGAGGTCAACAGTAGACAGTCTAAGGTTAAAGTTTTTGGGGTTTGGGGAAGAAACCAGTCAGGTAGAGTATTCCAGGCATTGACCATTCTGTTGCTGAAGTCGTATTTCCTGCAACTGAGTTTGGTGCAGTTTACCTTGAGTTGGTATCTATTGTGTGCTCGTGTATTGTTATGGTTGAAGCTGAAGTAGTCATTGACGGGTAGGACATTGCAATGGATAATTTTATGTACTACGCATACTACCACTTTTACTAGTACCATTTTAACCTGTTCTGTAAGCTAACCAACATTTTATGAAACCTGGTGGTTATGAAACTATGGAACCCCTTAATTTTGACCTCAACCTTTTGATGTGCTTTATTTTTAAGTTCAAGGGCAACTCCAATGCTTTCTTTTGTGCTGGTTCCTACAATCTCTCTGCTAGCCTGAAATAGTGTGTGGGAATATGTCATAGCTGTCCTAAGTTTCAGAGATACAATTTAGTGCTATGTTTACATGCAGAACACAAAAAGAAAAAAAAATTCTGAGTAAAAAGGTTCCAGTTCCAGCATCATCTTCATTTATAGAAATACCTTCAGGTTCAAATAGGAATGAAAACTGGCTTATTTGGATAATAATGACTGATACATTATATTTCTTATTCTATTGCATGCATTGTTGGTTTGACTATACGTATGCAGCCTATCATGTGTCATGGGAAAGAAAAAATAGAGACATAAGATGAGTTCAAGTCATGTGAATACAATAAAGGTAATCATGCAACTACAAATCAATGCCCTCTTGGCATAAGTGAATCAGAAGTGAAGGGGAGCATTGTTGCTATTTACATTAAATTAATATGAAGCTATGACATTGAAATACACTTTAAATATTAGCCAAACACTGGTACATTCTTCTACCAGGTTGAAAAATTAGAAAAAGATAATACCTTTTAGAGAAAATACATCAATTGTGAAAGTTAGAGAACCTGTAGAGTAGGGGTGTCAAACTGGCAGCTCATGTGCAGGATGCATCATGCGCAGGCCATACCTACCCCAGCTCCTCGAATGGGAAAAACATCATGAAACGTCACACCACAGCAACATGATGTGGTGAGTTTGACACCCATGCCGTAGAAGAATTATGTGTACCAAAGGTTAAATATTTAATGTAAAGATTAAATAGAATTATGGGATATCTTGGTTGGATGTCTTCTGATGGTTCATATAGTGAAAGCCATTTCTGAGCAACTAAGTGACTAGGGTGAAGGTAATGAAAGGTTTCTTAATGCTATGCTAGGTCACAGCATAGCATAAGCACCTAACTTGACCAAGAAGTGACAAAACATTTTAGGACAGCTGAGTCATTGTAGTGATCAAAGTAAAAGGACCTGAGATAACTCAGGCAATCCAAATAACTTAGGTCACTCACATGTTTATTAAGCTATGCAAGAGATGGTGTGCATCATGATGTTAAAATAGTCCCTCATTACTCTGTCGCCAACTGCAATTTATTATATTGCTGTTTTGTGAGACTGAAAGGAATAAAAGTTGATTCATTCAAGCAGATATAACAAATACAATGTTGAGTTACTGAAAATGAATCCTTCCTGACTGCTTTTAGAATTTATCCAGTCAGAGATTTTAGAGATAAAAATATCAGTTCATTATTGTGGGGGGGAAAGAGCCAGCTGTTAAATGTATGAGTAGCAAGAACCAAGAAGCAACCAAACAAGACAATGAAGCAGATAACAATTTACACTCCCTAATGACAGATCAGCTCTTAGCAAGACAGAGTTCAAGTAAACACAATATGCATTCTGAGTATTCAGCTGCTGTCCCTGAACAAGAACTGATTAGCTGTTTTAGTAACCTGTCATAGGAAGAACAAATACTTTTGAGGAGTTAAGGTGTCAACCAAACCAATACTCCTATTTCCAAGAAGCTCCAAATTACATAAATTGGCATAGTTATTTTGAGTTTCAATCAATGCCACAAAGCAAATGATCAGAAATGAAGCAACTCATGGTAAAATTGAATTGATGAAAGAATTGGCAGTTAGCAAACGATACTTGGATTTCTGTAAGTCTTTATATTTGGTCTTGTTTCCCTCTGGTAAAATATTCTGATGAGTGTTCCTTAGTTCTCTATTAGCTTATATTAGGAATTCAATTTAGGAGATTGATATGCATTTTTGGTGAGGAGCTGCTGTCCTGTTTCTGTGGTGGTGTGGAGGCTGCCAAAAGATCCATAATGTTGGAAATCTCTAGTGATTCCATCTTCTGCTGTTTAGGTTTTAAATAGATTCTCTGCCCAGTTAGTGCTTGGATGAGAAACAATATGAATATTGTTTTGTTGTCAATTACAGCCACTGTAGGGCCATCCTTGCTTGGTGCCAATATCATTTGTTGGGAGGGGGAGAGATGTCTCTGGAAAGTCATTAACTCAGTCTATATATTTCTGCCATAGTAGTATGGGTAGTAATGAGGCAGAGGGTAGACATTTTGCTATTTCAATCCATCTTCACTAAAGTGAGGGTAAGGGGAGTCATTGCTTACTGGGCTGATAGGTTTCTGGATGCAGTGATGCCACTCTTTTGTTTCCTACTTCTTGGAACTGAGCCCTGGGACAAGGCTTGTTTCCATGGACTTGGCTTGCAGTTCTTGGATCAAGCTGGCTTCAACAATAGCCACTCTTACTTTTTAAAATAATATGATTTTATTCAGTTTTGTAAATAAAAACTTATCAATTTAATGTAAAATTAATGTTAAAAAACCCCATATACCAAACTCTAAACAATACAAATTAAAAACACTAAAATAATTAACATTTCACATTTTCATTACTTTTCTACATTAAAATAGGGTTATTATATTTATACAATTAATTACAATTATACTTTTAAACAACAAACTACACACAGACCATTTGGCTTTATAAGGCCTCTCTATCAATACAAAGTTTTTTTAAAGGCACAGAGATGACAAATTTCACTTAGCCAAAATGTACATATTATTTCAGGAATAATCATTTTTTCATGATAGTGCAAACATAATGTGAGGTTGATTATAAAATAAATTACAAATTTTGGAAAATAATGCAATACATTAATGTGTCTAAATCCTGTTCTTGAAAAAACCTGGTTCTCTTCATTGATAGTATTGATTATATATTAATATCATTGATTGGGTAAGGAACTCTGAATGGACATCCTGAAAGCATGAGCACTAATGTTCCTTCACATTTATTACATTTCCAGTATAAAAATGATGACAGCCAACCTTTTTGAATTTCCACTGAGAAATCCAATATATCTGAAAAAAACTTTTTTTTAAGAACTTGGCTTTTAAATCACATGAAACATAGAAAGATTGTTTTTGTGGTATTCTATATTGGCTTGCTTAGTAATATTGAATTGTGGATGTGATTACTATAAAAAACTTTTCCAATACAGTTTAGGCATAAAAGCCAAATAAGGAATATACAGTGGATATAAAAATCTACATGCCCCTGTTAAAATGCCAGGCTTTTGAGATGTAAAAAACAATCATACCAAGATTAATCACTTCCGAATTTTTTCCACCTTTAATATAACCTGTAAGCTGAACATTCAATTGAAAAACAAACTGAAAACTCTGGGGGTAGGGGAATAAAAATAAAAAATTACAATAACATATTATTGGGACTTGTTTATTGCTAACATAATGTGTAAAAACAGGGTTACATCGGATCTAGTCTGATAATTAAAAGTAGTAAACTCTACGCTAGAGGTTCATTCTGGATATAACATATCAAGTCTGAATTAGGATTTTGCAATTTTTGTCTCCGTTCTAGATTTCTACATCATTCACTCGAGTAAGAAATAATATATTGGGGAGGGGGGAGAAATATATTTGGAAACCAGGTTTGATGCGAAATCATGCAAAACTACTGCAATGTTCAGTTTTGTTCTTAGAGTAGCCATTTTGCTTTAAGACTGCATATGTACTTTTGACTGACCTATGAATCCTTTGTAACAGGATTTAGTTCTCTCCTCCTGGGATTTATCTGGTTTATCCTTCTGATCTACTCTGTGATTAGCCATTTAATGTTAGCAAGTAAAAGAAGCTCTTCTTTTCTACCACCTGAACTAGATAATCTGATTATCTTTAGACACTGTATGTCAGTGGATATAAAGTCTCAGACGAAAGTACCAAGATCTCTACACATTATTGCTTAATTTCATAAAGATTACATTATTCAGTTAATGTGCATTTTTTAAAAAAATATTCAGTTTCTCCAAATGCCATTTGGTTCTCTAAAACAAACTAGAGATATGATACATTTGTAACACTTTTTAAACAAATACATATTTTCACTACTTGTGAAGTAAGTGGTGTATGGATATTCAAATATCTGGAGAGGCCGCAGTCAAACTTTATTCTAAGCCATTATACAGTTCTAATTTTAACTTGAGTGCTATATAAAAACAGTAATTGTAGTCTGTCAACATTTATGGTTAGGCATATGAACTAAACTACAGAATTTTAGTTAAATTGTTATAAACACAAGAAACTAGAACTCAAAACTTCCCTCATTAACTGAATACCGTTATGCCAAAGAGAAGAGAAAGATAATTGGTCATTATGTTTCCTTTATTTTTGGTCCTGATGTCAATTCACAATATATATGATATATAATGTAACGTAATGATATAGTGTAATGATAAATTGAATTATTTTATCACTATGTGGCTATTTATGAAACCTTATTCTCTTTGCAACAGTATATTATGCTGTATTTCTTAGGGTCTTGCTTTGGTCAGAGGGCACTTTAAAAATTTGAGAACATGTTGTGGATACTAGTGCATGGACATTTGTGTGCTCATTAATTCAAAGGCTATTGCTGAGCGCATTGGGTTGTGCTCCAAAAATTGTAAGCCACCCTGAGTCTTCGGAGAAGGGCGGCATATAAATGTAATAAAAAAAAAATCACTATTTGTTTTAATTTGTTTCTATGCATTTGTTTTTCTTATAAAAATAGCATTATAAAGTTAACAGTTGTATTGTTAAATACAAATGTTGGTTAACATTTTAGGAGCTAAACATCAAAACAAGTTTCCAGTCTAGAACCTGACAGAAGTCTAGAGCTTGCATAGATGGCCTATTCAGTTTTCTTTCCAGTTCCATGTTTGAAGGAGGGAACCACCACCGATCCTGTCGAGAGATACGCAACAGACTCACCAATAACCACATACATTGCAGAAAACCACAATTTCATTAACTGGACTAACATCAGCACACTATCAAAAACCCCCAAAACCCTAATATTTAGACTGATATTCAAACCACTTCACGGCTTATTGCTAACCACAATACTTCAGTGCATGTTTTGACAAATACAATATTTTGGTTGATATCCAAGCAAAATTTTCAACAACCCACTTCTAGGATTTCCAAACGCTAATACCAGATAGTAAGCACTGATTGGATCAAGAATTGTGCCATCATAATCAGGATTGGAAAAGGCTAATGTGATTTTTTTCCTCCCACCTATCTGAAATAACTGAATGTATAATATTCCTTTTAGAAGGCTACTTCATTCATTTGTGATACACAAAAATATGTAATTAATATTTAAGGTTAAAACACTTTTCACTTTTCATACTTCCAGAAATAAAAACAAAAGTGATGCAACAGACACATTGTATCAAGTAACTTAGCATTTCTCAACTATTTTGGCTTTCCTCAGTCTGCCAGATTTTTCGAAATATGGTCCTGTGGGAAAACCCTGCCCTGAAAAAACAGATTTTAAAATTGGATAAAACAGTATATTTGTTTTGAACTATTTTTATGCTATTCTTCACATATTCCATTTGTTTTGGTTATCCTTTTCCTCTATTTTCTTTGGAATATGCTAATTTATGGATATTTTATTAATGGAGACTATGTTTATCTTCTTCCTATTGATGAAATCATGGTCAATTAAGTCAATTACTGACCAAGGGACTCCGATAATGATAAAATTATAATGTTGGCTGATTACCTTCCATTTGTACCTTAGTTAATAGTTATACCCTGGATCTCTGGAACTTATGTTTTGCTTGGGCAATAACTAGCAGCAAAAATGGAATACACAGCAAATATTTCACCACTGAGCAGACAGTGTAGATATTGTCCCCTGGCTTTTTAGGTATTAAATGTATAAGGAATGTTTGTGGCAGTATTAGAAGTGTGTTGGTTGGGATATGAATGTTTGTATACGTTTATATGAAGATTATGCTATATTATGGGCTGACAATCCAATAATCTGGAATAAATATTGATATAAATGCAGTATGGATCTAAAGCAGTATGGATCTTAAAATGTTAATTTATCAAAGCCCAAAGTTTTACTGTGAAGTGAATTATACATGAATGGCTAAAAATCAAAGCAAGTAAATGAAATCTGTATCAAGGAAAAATATTGACTAAAGATGCAAAAATGGATGAAGCTAAATGTTACCATCTTTCCATTTTTCCTTTGTTCTTACTCATTTTCTTAACAACACTTATCTTGAAACAGCATAATGGGTATCTACGTATAATATGTATAGAATGACAGCAATATTTTGACTGCTCTTATAGTAATAACTTCAAAAGCAAATACCATTATTTTATGATCTAATAATGAGACTTTTAACCACTATTTAACTCACATTTTTTTTCTAGAAAGTTTTAGACTTTTGTTTCAAATTAACTCCATGAAATTTTACTCAAAAATTTCACTTTTTCTACAGAACTTGCTACTATGCTAGATAAGTATTCAAATACATTATACACAATGATTACCTTCTTCAAAATATATGATTTAGCTCATCATTGAAAGATAGAAAGATAGAAAGACACTGATTCTTGTGTCTAGGCTAACATGACTCTTAGTCATGTGCAAAATATTTTGAATCAGAATCATTCCAAGTGTGAAAGAAGCTTCCTCAAACATGTTGATTTCAGTTCAAATTTGAAGTGTCACATCCTTATAATTTTTCAGTACAAGAGGCATTGGATTTCACTAGCAGTAGGTTACAAATTAAGTATCTATTTACAGAATAACTGTAATAATAATAATAATTTATTAGACTTGTATGCCGCCCTCTCTCCCTAAGGACTCAGGGCGGCTCACAGTATAAAACCCAGTACAATAATCTACTTAAAAATCAATTAAACATTTCAAGCCTAATAACAATGAAATGATTAAAAATTCATTAAAATTACTCTAAAACAAATGCCCCCCCCCCCCGGTTCAGTCCAGACCGGCCTGCTGAAAGAGCCAAGTCTTCAGGTCACGGCAGAAGGAGCGGAGACCAGGGGCCAAATGAAGGCCCAAGGGGAGCTGATTCCACAGGGTGGGTGCTCCCACAGAGAAGGCCCTACCCCTGGGCACCGCCAGCCGACAATGTCTGGCCGATGGTACCCCAAGGAGGCCCTGCCAGTGGGAGCGTACAGGGTGATCGGAGCGTGATGTATAATAAATTATCAACCATCCCTTTTAGGAATTATAAAGTATACATTCTTCCCCAAGAATAATTTTAAAATGGTAACATTAAAAGTAACTGATCTAATTTAATCAATTTATCCTGTATATTATTTTATTTTATTTTATTTTATTTTTTTTATTTTATTTTATTGGACTTATATGCCGCCCCATCTCCGAAGACTCGGGGCGGCTCACAATTAAAACATACAGATCCAATAAATAATTAAAAAAGAATTAAACAGCTATAAAGTCCAGTAAGACCGAATTAAAATACTTTAAAACTATCCCATACCCCCCGTGAGGTAGTCACAGCCCGGCTTGGTCAAATAGCCAGGTCTTCAAATCGTGGCGGAAGGTGCGGAGGTCAGGGGCCAGACGGAGGTCTAGAGGCAGTTGGTTCCATAAGTCAGGGACCGCCACAGAATAGGCTCGCCGCCGGGGGACCATCAGCTGACACTGACTTACCGACGGGACCCCGAGGAGCCCCTGCCTGTGTGCCCGTACAGGGCGGTTGGCACTCGATATCGCAGGAGACGCCCTTAAATATTGTGGACCCATGTTGTGTAGGACTTTGAATGTTAAAGCCAAAACCAGCAACCGGCAACCAATGCAGGTTGCACAAGTGCAACCGGCAACCAATGCAGGTCGTGCAGGAGGGGGGGTAATATGGGAGAATCGGGTGACTCCCATCACCACCGGCCGGCGCATTCTGCACCAGCTGCAATCTCCGGATGGTATGCAAGGGCAGTCCTAAATAGAGGGCGTTGCAGTAGTCGAGTCGCGAGGTAACAAGGGTATGAGTGACTGTACGCAGGGCATCTTGGTCCAGAAACGGGCGAAGCTGGCGAACCAGCCGGACCTGGGCAAAGGCCCCCCTGGCGACGGCCCCCACCTGCTCCTCCAACTGGAGCTGCACGTCCAGGAGGACCCCCAGGTTCCGCGCCCTATCCACAGGAGGCAACACCACTCCCCCTATGGTCAATGATGGACATTCCTGACTGGACCGAGATGCCAGTATGTACAGCCACTCAGTCTTAGCCGGGTTGAGCCGAAGCATGTTTCCGTCCATCCAGATCCGCATACGCATCCAGACAGCGAGTCATCACAGAGAGGGCATCACTGATCTGGTTTGGGGTGGAAATGTATAACTGGGTATCGTCAGCATACTGGTGATACCTCACCCCAAAACCACGAATGATCTCACCCAGTGGTTTCATGTAGATATTAAATAAAAGGGGGGAGAGGACCGACCCCTGAGGGACCCAAGTGAACGCCCTCGGGGCCGACCTCTGTCCCCGTCAACACTGATTGCGACCGCCCCGAGAGGTAGGAGAGCCACTGAAGAACAGTGCCCCCCACTCCCAGCCCCCCGAGGCGTCGCAAAAGGATACCATGGTCGATGGTATCGAAAGCCGCTGAGAGGTCTAACAACCAGGACAGAGGAAAAACCCCTGTCCCGGGCCCTCCAGAGATCATCCATCAGTGCGACCAATGCCGTCTCCATGCTGAAACCAGGCCGGAAGCCCGATTGGTATGGATCTAGGTAAAAGCAGACTATCACACCTGCTATCTTCATGATTCTTCTAACCCCCTTTATCAAGGTGATTCTATTTTTCATGACTCCTTTAAGATCTGTGAACTTAATTCAGCAGTATATAGTTTGTGTGATTTTTACAACTGCTAAACAACTCAATGAAAATTTCATTATCATATAGCATCATATGGCTATCACTGTAATAAATCACCAATGTATATAGGCTTTGTATTTGCACATTAGTGAATAACTAAATCTATAAATCACTATTGCTGAAATGTTAACTGCTAGATAATGTATTACTAGTATCACAAAATCCTTTAAGTATTCAGTACCGATCTAGGACACTGGTCACTGGCACTTCCAAAATGAGGAAATGCAGGTGAAGAAGTAAATGTGCTCATTGAATGACAAACTTTAGAGGCACCATTCAACAAAACCATTAACATTTAATCATAGTTTTTAGATGTTTGACAATTTTGGACACATTGTAGTATCTTAAGCCCTTGAGCATCAAATATTATTCAGCACTTTTATTAACAATTCAAGAAATAGGCTGGATTCTTTAAAAAAAGATTAAGTTGAAGATAGGAATTTTCCTAATGAAGGGTAATTATCATTTGTTTTAAATAATTATATGAGCATCTCACCCAAATATTTACAGAAGGATTACAGTATAAAATGAACCAACTAAGGAGAAAGCAAAACACTGCTTAGCTTTACGTATTATACTAAACCATTATATGATTTGCATGTCACTTGGCAGAATGTTCTGAAACTTTGCAAACCTACCTATGACATGTGAATCCAGTCAGTAAACCTTAAACTGAAAGGATACCATGGTGTCTGCACACAAGACTTCAAGGGTGTGATAACTGAAAATTTATCGTATGTCACTTATTTTTTAAGACTGTGTCTTAAAAAAGATCCCTTGCTACTGAAAATAGGAGTCAATATAGGAAGACACGTCTTATTACTGTTTTGAATGTGAAGCAGCATAATGTAGTAATAGAAAGTGGTGTTGGCAGCACCAATTTAAAATTACCCTACTTTCAGACACTAACAAGTAGCACATGTCCTTCAGCTTTCTTACCCACTAATACCATGCTCTGAACAACCCCAGCTCATTTTTAAGCACTTTCTAATTAGAATACATAAGATTTTATCCAATGCCCGGTACTAGATTAGCTGGAATGCAAATATAAAAAAGTACCTATATAAGATTACAGTTATGAACGGAAACCCTCCCCTTCCCTCCAGTTCTAGCATCCGTTCCAAACAATTAGTGGATGAGATCACAAAAGAAGACTCATCTGGACAGCTATCATTTGTTTCCTTTGGACTATCTCTTTCATAATATACTGTGCATTTCAAACCTAAGATGTTTTTTTAATTGACGGGTAGAAATCTGCTGTAGCTATTATATACATTACATGTGCACTCATAAGGAACGGTTTGAAAAGATGGCTTTGACAAAAACTATTTTTGTAATCATGTCAAATTCACGTTTCCTTCTGAAATCTTTTTATACACGGACCATTATAAGAACAAAGCAGACGCAGATGGTACCAAAGAGGAGAGAGGGGAAAGGGATTCGGCATAGCTTCTCCCACAGGGATGTCTTTAAGGTGTAAAGCTATGCATCATTTTAGGTAGGGCTGCATACATTCAATCTACAAAAGCAGGGTGAAAGCAGAATCGGTTTCTTCCCCCCCCCCGCCCAACAAAACACGCACACGCCCTTCCATGTATGCGTTAAAAAGAGAAACCCGACAGCTTGCAAAAACTAATCGGGGGGACGGGGACAAACAAAGAAAACGGTACAGTTGCAAAAGAAGGGGAAGAAGAAAAAAGGAAAACGACGAGCCAGAACAAAACGCCCAAGCAAATCAGCCCCCCCTCTCTTCCACCCCTCTTTCGTCTTTCCATCGGAGGGGCTGCTGGAGCGAGGCGGGGGATGAAGCCAGGAGCCTGGATTCAGGGTGGGGGAGACTCCCCGCCACTCGAAAGAGAGAGAGAGCGCCTCGGGTGGAAGCCTGGCTAACATGTGAAGGAAGGAGGAGAAGCAAAAAAAAAAGAGGAAGCGGATGGTCGAGTAGCTCCATCTGTATCCAATCTGGACCATCCCCCCTCATAGTCATGCAGCAGCAGGAGCAGCAACCGCCTCGATTTGACTCCCGAAGGGACAGCCTTCCGCGGCCAGGAAATAGCAAAAAAAGGAGGGGTGGGGGGAACGAAGCAGGGGCACAAGCGCCAAGGAAAACGATCGTCGTAAAGCGGTAGCAATCTTGCCACTACTAATAAAAAAGTACGCCGGGAGAAGGAGCCGTTATGGTTGATTCATACGAATCGGAGCATCAATTTACATGTAGATCCGCCCCAGGATCGCAATCACTCTCCCGAGGGAAAGCCAAGGAAGGGACCGCAAAGAAAAAAAAAAGAGGACGATGCCTCGTATGTGTTGATAGCTCGCCGCCGGGCAAGGACACCCTTCCCTGCCCCCCCCACACCTCCCACCCCGGCAAAGGATCCCGCAGCATCACTTACTCACTCCCCTTTTGAGGAAGCCTGAAAGTGCCGGCTCACTGATCCACCATCTTCTCCCACAACAAGGGCGCGCGGGGCGGAGGGGAAAAGTCAAGGGCGATCGCTAACCCTCCGCCAACCTACGTTGTTCCGCCTGTAGCAACCGCTTCAACGTTATTCCTACCATAAAGCGGCTAACGGCGCGGAACACAGGGAAGCTACCGCGCAGGCGCCGTCCCAGGGAGCGACATACAAGCGGAGGGAGGGGGGGAGAGAAAAGAAAGAATGGATTTGCCTCAGGACGAGGCCAATGCGCAGGCGCATGCAGAACGCGAAGAAGCCAATTCGTGCCGCGCAGGCGTCGTTTTCCAGACAGAAGAAGCTGGAATTTGGAATTGTTATTGATGTCTGTGTTTTCTGTTGATGGTACGAACTGGCTTGAGGTTTCGAAAAGTTTAAGGATATAATATTTTTTCCCTCTGGCCGTTTCCTTGTGAAATATGAAAAGGACAAATATAGTTTCTCCTATGAAAACGTTTTGTTCCTCTCCTCTTTGTCCGGGATAAGAATGAGAAGAAAAAAACACGCGCTCACTTTAAATCAAACGAAAGGTACCATCTTGCCTTCACCCCTCCCAAAGACTAAAACCGTATTTTGTACATAATAGCCCTAGCACCTTCGCAGGGCCAAGCGAACCCACCGTATGGACATTGTTCTTGCACCAAACCACAATTCCCAGAAAGCAGCGCGGCAAAGACTTCCTCGACATAGAGGAGCGTTACAGCGTGTGGCATTTCGGGCGAGAGAGGAAGCCTTCTGTCTCTTACGTTCGGAAGCGCGTGCCTCGCGTCAGACGTCACTTGATTATCTGCGGGCATAAAAGCGGTCTTCGAAGCGGGACTCGGGGAAGCGCCGTTTCTCGGTTGTCCTAGCAACGAACCGCTTCGCAAGATTTATCGGGACCTCCTACCACCGCCACCACCACGCTGTCCCTGGAGCTTGTAGTTGCCTTTTAGTCGCCGAGGCTGTTGCGTGCGCTGCGAAAGGACGGCGTTGGAACTACAGAGACCGGCAGCCCGCGAAGAAAGCTTAGCGGGAGGGGTGGTGGTGGTTATACTTTCCACGCGTTCCAATGGAGGGAGTCTCAGAAGCGGTCGGTGTAGCCGGAAGAGTTGCGACGGGCAGCCCGGGGCCCGGTCGGGGCGAGTCTCCGGATTCACTGGATCCCGTGAGGGAAGCCACGGGAGAATCGGACTTGGCGCAGTCCCTGGAGCGGTATCACCGAGGCTTACGCGGTGAGGACGGAGAGAAGACGGGCGGGCAGTTTCGATGTCCGTTTGAATTTGGGCTCCTCAACCTTGATAGCTTCGGTACTGGCTTTTCCGAAGCCGCTTCTTAGCTGGTCTTGGGGAGAGATCGTAGGCTTTATTGGAAAACACGAGTGTTTTTGGAGGCGACGGTTTCAAAAGCAGGAGGTCTTCCCTTTTCGTCGTCCCATCCTTTGATTTGCCCCACGGGGTGAAGTGTGAAACTCTGGCAGATGGATGTGCTCCATGACAGACGTTCTGAAATGAATTTACATTTTTGGGAATCATTCTTAGTCTAATTTCAAAACAGTGCTGGTCGGCCTGTGAAAGGATGTATTCAGGAGAAGGGCAAGAGCAACATGGCTTGCTGGTTCTACTGAATGATTTGACATCTTTTTGTATTAGTAGTCTTAGGTAGGGTGACTGACAGGTTTCAAATAATTCGTTGAATTATGCCATGGTTGACCCAAAATAGCAGGAATTGCACATAACGATAAACTCAATTGCTTCCAACCATTATTAGCCCAAAATGAAGCAAGCCGTGTTATGGTTTAATGTGATGTGTGAACTTAAGTCACTAATTTGGGGGACAGAGTGTTTGGGTTGGTCATTATTTACTAGTTGTGGTCAACTTGAAGAGTTCCAGAAAGCAATAGCTAGCTTCAAGGTTTGACATCTGTATAAAAAGGCTAAATTATTTTTTCGACACAGGTAAATTATAGTCTTAGTAGCTTTATTTTTTTCATCAGACGTAAGTTAAATCAGTGGAAATGTTAAGGGTAGTAATTGAAGAGATTAGGGCAAGTGCACGAAAGCTTAAACTAGATAAAGGAGGAGGTACAATTAACTAGGGGCTAATGTGTTAGATTCAACTCTTGTTAACTATACACATATACGCTTACATCTTGATATTGTATGTCTTTAGCAAACTGTAGACCTACCAAAGATATTTGAACAATCTCTTGATACATCCATTTTATCCCTTGTTTGTGCTCAACTATGACAAGCATTATTTTTTCTACTCTATATTCACATCACCTGCACAAAGTATGTAAATTTTAGCTTAGTGAAAATCACTTCAGCTTAGCAATCAGCTATTTTATATGATGTAGAATTTCTGTTCTTTTGGCATTTCTCCAAACTCAATATTTTGTAAGATCTTAAGCAAAATGTTACTCGACTGGAATCTAATGGATCAGATTTGTGGTTGAGGGCACTATTAGGTCTAGCATAGTTACTGGAAATTCAAATGGCATCTGGCATATACTGCTTCTTGCTTGGACACATATACTTACTCTGTGTTGTATAATATAGAGAACTTATCCATAATTATTTATGTCTTGGTTAAATGTTAAATAAACCTGCTTTAATGAATAGCACCTCCCTGATATTAATGAAAGAGTCCCTTTTTTCATAAGATTTTTCTTAAGAGCTGAATGCCTTTCCAAGCAGGAAAGCTTTATGTGTTCAGCATACACAAATAATACCTCATTAAGGATCTTATACGAACACCCATCTCACAAAATGGTCTCTGGGTGGTATAAAACAATAAATAAAAACAAATATATAAAAAGTCATTACAAAATTAAAACAAAAACCAGTACAACTGGGGAACAATGTGAAACTGTGCAGAGACTCTGTCACATTTGCCATCTACTTATTGAGAAGAAATTGTGAGTGTAGGAAGACTGTGAAGATTGAGCAGTGCCACCCCATCCTTCAAAAAGGGATACTGGATGAAAATTGTCCAGTGTAGTAGGGTCCAGCAATGGAAATGAGGAAGTCCTCTTTAAAAGGTAAAGGAAGAACCCACCATTCAAATACGAATTAACCACTACTAGAACATAGTCACATGATACCCGCCCCCCCCAATCCTTTCACAGGCCAGGAAAGGTATGCATCTAAAGAGCAGGTGACTGAGCTCACTGTCCTAAGGACCTGTCCACTTCCTCAAGGTTCAAACCATTCCCAAATACCTGGGCAAGACTCCACCCTGGTTCTCTCCTTGAGACTTGCAACCAAGGCAGTGTCTTAACTGCAAGTGAATCCAAGTGATTTTGTCTGACAGATACTGAGCAAATTCCTCCACACATCTTTGCAAAAGGTTCTCAGCCTCTTTACCTAAGAGGACTCACGTCACCTGAAACAGAGTTGTGGCATGCTAATGAATGAAATACAATAAGGGTGGATAAGTACTGCTTCTTTACTGTTTTGCTGCTCTTACATTACAAGTAGACCTTAATAGTGTTTTTATTTGTCCTCAGTTGAGCACCAATGATGTTCTAGATATCTCTCCTTTTTTCCATCTCCCTCAACTCCTCTGGAAATCATGGAGAATAGTAGGATCCCAGAGAGGGGAGAGTTTACATCGATACTATTTGATGGATCACCTCGGCCTCCCATTGTCCCAAGTGACAACCAAAGCTTTGAATGAACTATGCATCAGAACAACAGAAAGAACCTCCAGCTCCTTCTGAAATGTATCAGGGTTCATCATTTGCCAGGGGCAGACCCATATAATGGTTTCAGTGTCCCTGAAGTGGAAAATGGCATTATAGAATCCCATAGAAACCAGGGCATGACACCAAGATCTCCCTCAATTTCAGATCACGCCAGGATCACCAGATTTCCAGTGTAATCATTGTCCCATGTCAGACTCGATAAACTGGGATAGACCCATGGGTGTCTGGGTAGCCATGAACACCCAAGCCACCTCAGAACCCATTCCTAGAAAGGGCAGATTAAAGTCCCTCAGAACCATAAGTCTGGAGAACTCTCCTACCAGCACAGAAATGGAGTCAAGAAGCTCAGATAGGGAAGTTGCTGTGCAAGAAGGAGGTAGATATAACAGCAACAGTCCCAACCGATCCCTAGAGCCCAACTTAATGAACAGGGGTTCACATTTGGTGACCTGTAGTACAATACCACTGAAACCCATTAGGGATTCCCAGATGACAATTACCACAATATCACCTTTGTCCAAAATCTGGGCTGGTTCCATACCTGAAGCCTCATTAGTCATATCTCTGAAAATGTACCCCCATTTCCAGACCTAGCCAGGGTTTTGGTAATACATGCCAAGTCGGTCCACTCATCAACAATTAAATCACTGATAAGGGAGGCCTTACTGCAGATTCACCTGGCATCAATAGGTACAACTTTATATATTCCCCTATTGGAGATGGTGCAGCTTTATATATTCCACTGGATATCAGTATGTGTCTTTTTTTCCCTTTTTAAGACAAGTAACATATAAGCTAGGTGAAAGTGATCTTTACATTCCTCTATTCTTATACAAATGTATGTGTTTCATTGCTCCAAGAATCAAATGGCTATGTCCTGTTGAGTCAGTGCCTTCAAGGACCTCATATTTTCTAAACATATATGTGGAAGTTAGGCAGGTTGTCTAGTGAAGTCAAATGGATATTAATTCTTAACATTAATTTTATAATCTATAGTCTTCAACTTACGACCAGCTGGTTAGTGACCAAAGTTACTATGGATCCCCAAAAGCTATGTACACCCCAGTTCCAATGTTGCAATATCTGCTCCCCCTCCATGGTCATGTGACTGCATTTTGGGCACTCGGCAACTGGTCCACATTTGATCGTGACTGCTTTTTATGTTGTTGTTTTTCTAGAAATCAGCCTTTATTTCTGGTTTCTAGAAAAAGCACCCCTTGTGAAAAAGTATTGCCCTAACAACCATTATGTTTGCTTAATAACCACCGCAAAAAAAAAAGCTCATAAAATTCAGTATGGTCATGTGATGACTACAATTGTTACAACTTATGACCATGTTTACCAGGCTCAATTACGATCCTAAGTCAATTGCTACCTTAATTAAAATATTAGAGCTGAAAATAACCCTGAAATTGGAAATAAACAATCCTCCCCACAAAGCCATACATATGCACATCATAGAAAGTAATGCAAAACAAGGATTTAGTAGTTTGAATATTAAACAACATATAATCAAATATCTATAAATCCTATTATTAAATACTTATTTACAACATGAAGGCATAAAAATGTGGCAAAATAGTTTTTAAATAGTTCATTAATTATTGGCTCATTTATCATCATGCCCTGTGCTAATCACATTGGGCTACCAGTGTGCTTCACAATTTTCAGTCCATTTAAAGTTAATATTTTTCAGATCTTCCTGAAATATTTGGTGCCAGGTTTTCTTTGGCCTTCCTCTTTTTCTGCAACCATCTGGTGACATCCAGTTGATTTTGCTGGATGTTGCTCAGCATGTGGAACATGTTTCCAGCAAAGTGCGTTCTTCATTCTGTCACAATATCAGAGAGTCTTCAGGAATTACTTCTTTGTAGAATTTACTTGTTTGTAACATGGTCACAATATGAGATCAAAGATCCTGAGACAGTGTTGTTGGAAGATTTAATGAATAATTCTTGTAGGTTTTTAGGTCTCACTGGCATAGATGGCTCTTATCTGCTCATTTATAATGTGTGTGTGTGTGTGTGTATATATATTGTATGTGTGTGTGTGTGTGTGTATATATAATGTATATATGTATACGTACACACACACATACATTAGTACCCTTGTTCTTTCTTTGCTCCTATTAATTATCAGGTTTTCAGTTACCCTTGTCAATATTATATGCCAAATAGATCCATGCAGTACTTCAGAGGGAAAAATGTGCTATTAGAGCATCCAGGGAAGTACTTACTATAAAAAGTATATATTGATTTGTAGCTCTCTTTTCCGTGTAACATATGAAGAGTACTTGAATTAAATACATGTTGGTCAGTTGGGGGACTGAACTAGTATTTTGTTCACCTCAATGATTTGTACTTTGCTTTAATTCACATGTATTTAAAATAATGATATTCCAATTTCCACTCATATAGCTTTCCCAAAGATCTACCTCAATAAGATTGGCCTGCCCTCCTTCCCTCCCTCCCTCCCTCCCTCCCTCCTGCTAGGTTTATATCTGTTACATTGGGAAAATTAAGAGTTTAATGTGCCTTATACTATTTAGATACTAACAATCCGGCAATGATAATGGCTGGGTTCAAATACGATGCTTAAGCTATAATGTATTATCTTTGGTGATGGCTTCATTTTGCAAACACAATGTTTGCTGCTTGTAATTTCTAATTTATGTTGTAGTATGTTCAGTTAAAATATATTTAGTAAGCATACTAAGTTATTTCTATAGATATAAAAATCTTGAAATAAATCGTATCTGTATTTCTTACCAAGTTGCAAAGGAAGTTTTAATCACAGTGAACTTTCAAAATTATAATTTTTAGATCGTGCTAGTAAAAGCCTTGATCAATTGAAATATGTCTTCCATGAAAAAGATCCGGCCATAAGCCAAAGTGCAGCTACATTGGATCAGTTATTTCCTAATTTGGGCCATGAAGTAAGCGAAGATAAAGCTTGGCAGGAGCTACAGTACAGCCATGCAGGTTTGAAATTTTCCATTTGATTTTTTTTCAAACTAGAATTATTATCTTAGGTAAAATATATTTTACTATTGTGTTATAGTTAATCAGCTTAAAGCATTATTACGTCAACAAGAAGAAAAGGGGAGTGAAATATCACCTCCAAAGAAGAGAGGAACGTCACCCACAGTAAGTATTATCCTCTTTTTATCTCTTGTTACATGACCAAATAATTACATATCTATTTACAGAGCAACATAAGTAGTATTTATGTTGTCTCATTTGATGAGTTATGTAGTTACTTAACAAAGCATTAGTAGGCTAGCCTATATATAAGCTTTTGTATTTATTTTAAGTTAGCTATTGTTAGTTCAGCATTATACATATAATGAATTGTGTGTGATATGACAAGGCAAAGCATAAGGATGAAATTGAAGAGAAAGATCTGAATTTGTTTGGCTATTGAGCATATGCAAGCACATTATGGTCCTTTTAGTTGATTTTAATAGTAGAGATGTAGTTCTGAATTTCCTGCAAGTGTCTTTATATATACCATATATTGATTTTGAGTCATGTTAGCGCAGTAGTTAGAATTCAGTAATGCAGGCCTAACTCTGCCCACAGCCTGGAGTTCAGTGCTGATGGGGCTCAAGAGCCTTCCATCCTTCCATTCTTCTGAGGTTGGTAAAATGGGGACCAAATAGTTGGGGGCAATATGCTGACATTTGTAAACCTCCCAGATAGTACTGTAAAGCACTAGGGAGTGGTACATAAATCTAGGTGCTATTCCTATTGCTATTTTGCATATGTGTGTAAAAGTTTCAAAACTTCTACTTGAAGGAAAAGTTAATTACTGAATCCATTGATCACTTTTGACAATTCAAATGTTAAATCATTTTTCTTCTGAGAGATGGACTAGTGTGGTTTTCTTCTGGAAACCTACAAATGCAGTTTGATCAAAACCATAATTGGACATAAACGCATATTAAACATTTTATTTGATTGTAATAAACATTCCCTGTTGTTGTTCATTGTCTTTTTCTGCTAAATGTATGGAGATGCAATGGTAAATACAGTAATATTTCTTCAACTCTTTTTAAGCTGATGAAGGGTTTTGCAATGTTAAGATGTTATTTATTTATTGAACACTATCAATTTATATGCTTTAATGGAAGTTAATTAAAAATATTCCCCAGTTAGAAGTTATTAGAGAGAAGGAAAAACATTAAAAAGTCTCTTGAAAAAGTGGAATTTTAATATAAAATTTTAAGGAGTCTCAAGACTGCTTAAGATTCTAGAGAGGAAGTGAGTTCAAAAGGATTGTTCATCATAAATCAATTTTATTTATTCATTAAATTTCTATGCCACCCATCTCAGTAATACAGCAGGTTACAATAAAATAAAAAGTTAAAATAAAACTATACAATAAAATAAAAAGTTACAAGTGCTAAAAACAATCAAAATTAGAATAAAAAGTTTAAAAGTTAAAAGCCAAGATGATAGGTAGCCTGACTCATCAGTCATCCCACTGTAGCAGGCTCCTGTTGTGGCTTCAGGGCAAGTGGCAAAGCCAAATTTTAGATTGTTCCAGAAGGCCAAGAGTGTGGAGGCAGCTCTCACCTCTGATGGGAGACTATTCCAAAGCATGGGGACCACAGCAGAAAAGGCTCTTCTCCTGGATCCAACCAAGGTTTATCCCACAACATTGAGTGGTTCAAAATATAGCAAGTACCATATATTTTGTAAACAGTGTTACTTGGGTATTCATTCATTCATTCACTTACTAAAATTTATAATTTGCCCAGTTTTCCAAGATTCTGGGCAACTTAAAAGTATATAAAAGCCTTGCAACATAAATCATAAAGTTAAACTTGAAACATGTCATTAAAACACTTCAGAGCAAACAAACAAACATTCCTAACACTCTGGTAAAGAGCCAGGTCTTCCAAAATGATAGGAATGTGGGGATTCTATGAATTTCAAGGCATAGCATATCCCATAGCACTGGGGCCATCACAGAAAATGCTTGCTTCTATCTCCCTTCCCGCTTTGTAGTCCTTAGCCCAGCGGGGAAACCCATATCCCATATTATTTATTTATTGTGGATGTATGTTTTTAGTTGTGAGCTGCCCTGAGTCTTCGGAGATGGGGCGGCATACAAGTCCAATAAATAAGTAAGTAAATAAGTAAGTAAGTAAGTAAGTAAGTAAGTAAATAAATAAATATCCTGAGCCTCATTTAATATAGAAAATAGTATCTTGATACAGAATAAAATATATAAAGATGAAACTGTGATGAAAACGTGTCAGGATACTGACAGAGAAGAATATTTGTAGCTCATAGTTGAAATGAGGGGTCTTTGGTGCTGTCTGAGTTTGGTTGTTTTCTTGCAGACATTTCATTACCCAAACTAGGTAGCATCATCTACTGCTTCAGCTGGTGCAGAATGCAGTGGTGTGGGCAGTATTTGGGGCTCCCAGAGTGGTCCATGTTACACCTTTGTCTGCGAGCTACATTGGTTGCATTCTGGATGCAATTCAAGGTGTTGGTTATTACCTATAAATTCCTATATGGTATGGCCCAGGTTATTTGAGGAACTGTCTCACCCCATGGGATAGGCTTGTCCCACTCCTGCTAGCAGAGGAGGTATGCCATAGATTCCGTAAATCAAGGAATTCTAGCTGGCAGGGTCAAGGAGAAAGAACTCTGTGTGGTCTCCGCCCTTTGGAACATCATGCCCCTGGGTTGAGATTGACTCCCACTATCCTGACCCTGAAAACCTGACTGCCAATTGGTTGGGAATTCTAAAGGGGTGGAGTACCATTTTGGAGGTGGATGATGGACTAATGGTAGATCCCATCTGCCCCCCTACTCATCTTGCTTTTTCCCTTCTCATCTTTTAATTGTAATTTTGTATTCCTTTAATTATTTTATATTCTTATTGTTATGGTTTTTACCACTCTTAATATGCTTGTAATATTATCATTAATGTAAGCTGCCCAGATGGGTGGCAAATAAATTAAATAAATAAACTGTCAGGATAGATTAATGTCACATTTTTTTCCTGTCATTGATCAGTATGGATATTTGTTCTGAGGGAAAATAGCTACTGTCCCTTCCAGTTATATTTTTCCGCTTTTTGAATATATTAGAATTTGTGTCATTTCATTGTTTCTTTAAATAGTTTTAGTATTCTGGATCCATATTATTCTTTTATATACCAGATTTTTTTTACAGTTATAACATATTTGTATAGCTTACATATCCAAAATGCAAAAGATGTGCTTTTTAAAAAGAAACTGGTAAGCCTTTTGATTAAAATGAATAAAGATCATAAACATGGCCTTTCAATCATGGTATCTTACTGGACCAGTGGAGACCCCCATTGTGTACTAGCTCTTTTTCTTCCTAAGTGGGTGGTTTTAGTCTGAGGTAGTAGAAGGTGAGGAATCATCCAGTAGTCCCTGATATGTCAGTTGCTGTGTCTTGGGAGTAGACTTTTGATAGAGATTAAGTTAGTCTTCTCTTTCTTGGTCTTTAGAAAACATCAAGAATAGATTTATATAAGATATATTTTCTTAGTTTTAGGACTGACTGACTGAATAATAAAAAAAATAAAAAAATAGCAAGCAAGCATCTTAGGGAGGCCATCTGAAAACGGCACCACCATAAATGTGCCCTGATTCTTTTCTGATGGCAGTCTAGTATTCCAGTTAAGAAAAATCATAAGGTGATTAGAAGTTGGGATGGATATGTTCACAGAGATTGAGATCAAAATGGTCTTTTTGATCCCAAGATGTTTAGCAGAAAGCCCAGTTTGTTACCAATTCAAATAGTTCAATCTATCAACAAAGAGTGATCCAAGATCCTTTGAAAAATACTTATTCCATCTTACATGCATATTAATGTTCGTGCATTGTCTGTACATGCATATGTACCTCTGTTTGGATTAAACATGATATATGTCAGGTAATAAACTAAATAAACTAAAATAAACCAACTTTTATCTATTATGCTTAATTATAAAAGAAGTACAGTGCATATGCAGTTACAGGAAGTACACGAACATTCATGTTGGAATAGTTGAATGTTTAATTAAAATTAAAAAAAATACGAAGTAGCAGTGTTTACATTCTATCTGCTTTAGAGGCTTTTTTGCGTAGAAAATATGAATATTCTGCTAACAGACAATTTGTAGCAGAAATTCAGGATTTGCTTCCTCAAGCTTTGTTTCATCCTTTTCTTATATCTGTCCACTCAGGAAGACTTCAGTCTACTTCGAAATGGCCTCCTATTCTTCTGAGCACTCAGCATCCCATTACTAAAGGGATTTATTTGATATATTTGATATATTTCTTAATGTAAATTATTCTACTTTAAAATGCTATTCTAATATGAAACAGTTTGGAAAGAATTTTATCTGAGACATAATTCTGCTTTGTTTTTGTTTTTTAAATTTTCTCTAGAGAACAGCCAAAGCTACTGATCAGAGTTTGCCTGCCCTTTCTGAACTTGTTCCCATAATTAATGATCAGTCTCAATATATTAATCATTTAGAGGCTGAAGTCAAGTTTTGCAAGGTATCGTACATGAATACTTATGATCTTCTTTCAAGGCAGCTTTAGTCATCTTTATTCATTGACATTGAAGTTTTAACCCTACAGTTCTGTATATTATATTCAGAACAGAGATAATTTGTTTAGTAACAGAAAAAAAGCATTTCATTTTATTTTTATTGGTGAAAAGTATATTTCAGCCAATAGCATTACATGTACCTGAATAGGAAGTTACTGTTTCTAATACATGAGGATTTGAATAATAAGTAAGTTTACAGATAGTCCTTGACTTATTACCACAATTTATTTATTTATTTATTTATTGGATTTCTAAGCCACCCCATCTCCCCAAGGACTCGGGGCGGCGTACAGTAAAACAATATAATATACTATCAAAAGAAGATCAAATCTCATAGAAACCCAATTGAGCCCAAAATTTCTGTTGATAAGTGAGATAGCTGTTAAATGATTTTTGTTCTATTTTATGGCCTTTCTTGCCACAGTTATTAAGTGAATAATGGCAGTTGTTAAGTTAGTAACATGCTTGTTAAGTGAAACTGGCCTCTCCATTGACTGCTTGTCGGAAGGTTGCAAAAGGGGATCACATAACCCAGGACACTGCAACCGTCATGAATATGAACCAGTTGCCAAGCATCTGAATTTTGATCACATGATCATGAGGATGCTACAATGGTCATAAATATGAAAAATGGTCATAAGTCACTTTTTTCAGTGCCATTGTAACTTTAAATGGTCACTAAGCGTATGGTTGTAAGTTGAGGGCTATCTGTAGTTGTCATTTGATTAGTTTAGGAATATATTTCTGCAGAGTTTTATAATTATATTTCCCTAACCTAGCTCTGCATCTGTATCTAGTAGCGTGCCTTTTCCTATACACATATTCGTGGCTCACATCTGCATAGTTTTCATATACATTTCTCACTGAATATAGGTAGTCATTGATTCACAGTGGTATTTGGAACCATGAACTCTGTTGCTAGGCAACACGGTTGTAAAGTGTGATGTCATGGGTCATGCTAATTTATAACAATGTTTCCCTCAGTTCCGGTTGCAATCATTAGGCAAATCCCTCATTCTTGTTAGACACATCACATGATCGCCTTTTGTGACCTGCTGGTTTCCCAACTGACTTTGGTTGCCAGAAGCCAGTAGTGAATATCGCAAATGGTGATTATGTGACTGCAGGACATGTAACTGTTATAATTGCAAGGTGGTTGCCAATTATTCAAATTGTAATCACCTGGCCTTAGAGACACTGTGATAATGTATCTTTGAAGACTGATTGCATATCTCCTCATTCAGCATCATTGCAACTTCAAATGGTCACTGAACACATGATCATTAATTGAGGCCTGCGTGTAGATCATTGAAATGGGTTGTTTTTCAGTTTGTATGTAATAAAACTTCCCTCTCTTTGTTTATTATATTTTAGAACTCAGAAAAATCTATGCTGTTGGCTAGCAAATGATTAAAACACAGGTCTTTGATTTTATGCAGGATTATAGAATAAGGACAATTTATTTTTTTAAACTGATGTTTCATTAATATTACTAGTCTTTTGGTGAAAAATGATCTTTTTGTTAAAAGAAAAGTGGAGTATTCCAGTAGCATATTCTTTCAAATATGCTAGAACTTGCAAGAAATCATTTTCTGTTGTTTGATATATCATTAAATTTAGCTATGCTTCCTTTGATATAAGATTTTATGCCAAATTGAATGTTAATTACACTGCTGTCATTATGCTTATGAAGAGAATTGATTCCAGGTTTAAATAATTACATTAACAATAATTACTTAACTTTCTAGGAAGAAATCTCTGAATTGAAAGCACATATACATGTTGTTGTAGTTGAAAATGAGAAGCTACAAAATGCTCTGAAAATGGAAACAGAGCAGACTTTGAGAGAGCAAACTGTCTTCAATGCCTCAGTAAGTTCTGTGGAATTTAAAATGTCAAATATAAATGAAAATGTAGTCTTAAAATTTTATTTAATAAGAAATCTGTAGGAAATTTAACAATGCATCAAAATATGTCACATATATGCAGTTTATGTTGCCAGATATATAAACAGAGAAATAGACCTGCATTGCACATAGCATAGTGCACAATTTTTACAATTTAATATTTTGTCTTTTTATAAAATCATAATAACTTGAAGGAACCTTAGTAATCATCTAATCCAAACCCCTGCTTTGGGCAGGATCTGTTAAAATATTTTGCATGAAGGGTTTAGTTTCTGTTTGAAGGAGGAGCCAGGATCTAACATAAAGGTGGCTAAAGTGACAGACAGAAGGACTGTAACCACATCCTTAGACCTAACAAAATCAAGCTTAGTCTAGATAATATTACAACTGGGTTGGACTTGCCCAATCAGAGTCCAACTCCAAGTAAATCTGAATGACGTCTGCAAGATTGCATGAATATTTCTTATCATGGTCCTGCAGATGATCCTGAGGCCTAGCGTGTCATGAATATGAAGTCGATTACTCTAAATAGGGCTGCTGGCTGATATCTCTTTATTAAAACTAAAACTTTCCTGTAAGTCGAAAAGCTCTTAGTTTGAAAGATCTGGAAATGGTGCACAGATGATGTTATAATAGAAGGAACAACTTGTAGAAATAGTTCAATAATTTGCTATATTAATAATATAACATATAAACATATATGATTATCATTTGTTATTGAGCTTATTATGAATAAATATAACAAGATCAGTAACAATCATATAAACTAAGGAGAAATTTCCTGACAGAACAATAATTAATCAGTAGAACAACTTGTCTCCAGTTTTAAATGCTCCAACAATGGAAGTTTTTAAGAAGAAGATTGGATAACCATTTGTCTGAAATGGTATAGGGTTTCTTGCCTAAGCAGGGCATTGGACTAGAAGACCTCCAAGGTTCCTTCCAACTGTGTTATTCTATTCTAACCTTATAGGATATCTTCAATGTGTGCTATGTATATGCATTTAAGGTGCACATTCACTGTTAATATATGTTTCAGACCCTTCTCTCAAAATCTGGTGGTATAAATGATGATCATTCTCATATTTGTGGAGCTGCTAAAGCATCTTGTCATGTCATTGAGCAAGCCAAGCCACCTCCACTGGAGTTGGAAAAGTGGCCACAGGAATTGGTCAGTATTTTTAAAATGTTGATTATTTTAGCATTAACAATTTATCATTCAGGTAAAATGCTGTACTTCTATCTTGAAAGTGTAAACATTTAATCCATTAATTAATTTAGATTGGTTTAATGAAACGTACTGTATGACCAGAAAGTACAGTTCAAAATAGAGCTGCTGTTGAGAATCTAATGAAAGATTTTATTTCACCTGAAATAATGTAGCAGGTTACCATTTTTTTCCTGATCTTTGTGTTCGGTTCTAAAATCTTATATAGCCTGGAATCTAACTGTCTGTGAGCCCAATTTCTTTTCAGTCATATACAGTGACTGGGTCAGTCATTCATTTTTCCTCCAGGATATTACTATTTTCTAAGGTACATAAGTGATGACTAAACAAAAATGTTCTTCCAAGAATAGATGGAAACTCTCTTTATTTTAACATGTTTTTAAAAAGCTATTCAGCAGAGCTTAAGTTAAATATTTTATTTTGCCATGTTTAAAATTTTAATTTTGCAGTTTTGCTGCTTATTATTGTAAGTTGCATTTTTGTTCTACATTTATTTTATATTTCTAATTTTAATAATTAGGTTGTAAGTCTAGATCAGGGCTGTTGAACTTGCAGCCTGCAGGCTGGATGCATCACGCACTGGCCACACTCATGCCTGGTTTAGCAAATGGGGAAAAGTTGTGATACGTCCCGTGATGAGGCGTGATGATGAGAGTTTGACACCCCTGCCTAGACAATAAGTAAAAATATTTAATTCAAGTTACTTCATTTGTCTATCAAATTTATATGGCTGCCTATCTCACAAAAGTGACTCTGGGACATGTACAATAAAGCCAACAGTTAAAATCATTCTACAAAAATCATTTAAAACAATTGAATTTAAATAAAAAGATCACAAGAGAGGATGCATCAGAATATTATACATGATGCAATCAGTACTGTGTATTCCTGCACATATTCTTGCTGCAGGACCATAATTTTCAACATTGCAGAAAAAACAAAGTGTGAGTAATTTAAAATAACCATTTACCAAATAACGTTACACTGAAGTATGTCTTTAATTGCATATTTTGTCTTTTAATGTTAGAGTTTAATCGTCTGTCTAAAAAAGGTTAAGAAAAAGCTTGTGATTTAAATATTAGAAATATACATAAAATGATCATCTAAATCCCTAAACAATTTGATTTGACATTTAAAGCTTAACTTAGTGGATCTGTATTTTACAGTTCGATGTGCTGTATAAGAGCCTTATTTCAGTCCCCAGCATTTCTAATCAATAATACTTCGATAACAAATTTAATAGAAAATACCTAATAGTTAATAGTGCTGAGTTAAAATCAATTAGTCAGTGATGAAAATGATTGAAACTTCTGGAGAACGCTGCCCAATCTGCTTTGCACAGGACCTAATGATGATGATGAAAATGAGTTAGTATATGATTATATCATTTTATTCTTAGGCAGGCATAGTGGTTGCTGTGTAATTTAAATTAATTTTCATTTTCAACTAGTGCAGGTTTGGTATCAAGAGTCATGATGGAATCAGATAGCCTTTATAACTTTAATGATAGAAGACAGACAGATTACTAAAAATTTTTTGATGCCCTGGCAGTCCTGACTATGTCTTATCTATAACTGAAGAAATGATAGGTATTAATTTTATTTTAAAGGAGAAACTAAAATATCTTCATGAAGAAAAGACTGAAGTGTTTGAAGCTCAGATACAGTCTTTACGGTAAAAAAAAGTATATGTATTTTTAGATTGATGCTTTATGTCTCTGTAGAATTGTTCCATTTTGCCTCATTATCTCTGTCCATAAGTCAGTAGAAATAAATCACCATTATTTTATTGTCTGCTCTTAAAAAGTTTTAGACTTGTGCCTTATAGTTTAATAATGAGTCTGTTTCTGCATATAATTGAATGTATGTTTGTTGCTTTCCTGGTAAGATTGCTAAGTTATTGCAAAACATCAATGAGTATCGAAAGGGGAAAAATCTCTAACATTACAACCATACTGCCATTTTATACAGATAAACTTTTCAGAACAGTATAAAGCTTGTTTCAATTCCTCCATGTCCCTTTGGTGCCTAAAGTAGTATTTTTAAAAATATTAGTTATTTGTAAGGTGAAAGATTTGTGTCTTTCTATTTTGCATTATGGTTATTTTATGATTGCACAGTAATTTCATTCATTCATACATTCATCCAATTTCTACAACTGCCCAACTCCTCCAAGTGATTTCAGGTGGCTTATAATTCTAAAATTATAAAACAACTAAAACAATGTAAAAAACCATTAAAACAGCAAAAATATCTACAAAACAAATAAAAATGACCTTAGGTCCATGCTGTGGTATTGGCCTCTTTTAGGAAAGGGTGTAACTTCCTGCACCCTCTCCTAAGACAGCATCCTTGGAACTAATAATTTAGTTAACTATCACCCTGTCTCTAACCTTCCCTTTTTAGAAAAGGTTATTGAAAAGGAGGCTGATGTGCAGTTGATGAAGGCCCTGGAGGAAGTGGATTATCTAGACCTGTTTTAATCGGTTCCTGCCAAGATCTGAAATGGGCAAATGGGCAAAAATACAAACTGTTTAGGACACTACCATCCAATTCATTCATTAAAAACACGCGTACAAAATTAGTAATTCCTAAAACAGAGATCAAGCTTTCTTATCACACTATAGATACATATTATCCAGCTTTTTAATTTAAAAATATCTGTTTCATACTGGAGTGATGCTCTTTTATTTGTCACTATTCATTTTGCCTCTCATTTCTTCTTTCACCATTCTTTCTTCCCTTTCGCCAGCCTTGATATTTGGTAATCTTTACTCAGGAAATATTTTATGCATCTGATGTGGATTGTGATCCACAAAAGGTTTATGTAGTAATAAGTTAGTTGTTCTTTAATGTGGCACAAAGCTGTGGTCTTTTAGAGTTTAAAGCAGTAAGAAAAAATGTTGTTCCATTTGCTTTCCAATCATTATTGTACTAGATCTTCTATGCTGTTTATAATGCTTTTATGTTGTTATTGTTGCAGAAAAGCATTATCAGAGTCACAAAAAAACTGTGAAGAGCTGAGCGGAAGATTAAAACATCAGCATTTGATCAATGCAGCAAATAGTTCTAATAGGCCTGGTGGCCTTTGCTTAAATTGTGCACAGCATGAAGCGGTTCTTTCCCAGACTCATTCAAATGTCCATATGCAAACCATTGAAAGGCTAACAAAGTAAGCAGATGGATAGTTCTGAATTTAAAAAAAACCCAGAGAGTATAACAATTGTAACAAATTATTTCATGAACATCAGTAATTTTAGTGCAATTGACTATGAAGACCCATTACAATGTAAGGAAGCTTTACAAAAGCATTATTCCTCTTAGAGTATTTTCCTGCTCAGCAGCCACCCACCATAGACTCCTAACCGAGTGTTTTATTTGATTGTGGAATAGCTTTTAATGAGTCCCTTAGCTCCATTTCACACATGGCTTCCATTTTCCTTTAACAGAACAAGAAGTTTTCATACAGCCCTTCTAGTTTCTAAGAACCTAAAAAAACTCAATACCTATCTACATTCCCAACAGAGTGAATTGAGCTATTAAGTAAATATAAATAATTCAGTTTGTCTTTTTTGTACATTAAATTTATCCAATCCATGCTTTACAAGTGCTCTTTATGTGTATGTGTGATTTAAAAAATGGAAATCATTGGTTGCAAAAAAGGTAATTCAGAAATAAACAATAGGATTTTACCAACTGAATGAGGATCTGCCCCAGTTTCATTTTCCCTATTTTCTAACCATCGTATTTAGCAATTGAAGTCAGAGTGATAAGTAATTGACTATAACTAGAGCTATACAAATAATTTATTTGCAATATATATATTACAAATGAAAGCAAATATACTTGTCTTAGGAAGCCACATCCAAACAGGCACAATGTAAATAAGATGCGTAGAATAGCCTAAAGCACACATTCTGGTAGAATGTGTTGAATGTATTGTTTATTCCTCCTTATTCTAGGCAATATTTGAGGACTTTGGTGCTGCTATTTAGTCTTAGGAAATTCTGCAGATTTACAGGAAGCTTTCTGATCATGCTATAAAATCACTGAAAATAATAGAGCTATATTTTTTTCTGACCAATTTTTTTCTGATTGGTTTTGATGGAAATGGGGGTAGCAACTTTCTAGGACATAAATTTGTTTCTTCTCTATTCTTAAACTATTGTCCCATAGAAAAAGCAGCTGAAAATTAGTTCGGTCATATTACTTTCAGCAGGAATTGATAGGGGACAGTTCTTGGGAAGGGAGCTATAGCTATGCCGAGGTTATCCCTTCCTGATCTGTAATCTAAACTACTTCTTGTAGAATCCTTGCTAATTTACTGCTTAATTGACATAAATCTAATGCAATCACTTTCCATATAATAACTTATAAATGTTACTAAATGTTGAAGTTGCTCTTTATCTCCCTAAAGTATCTCCTACCTGTCTAATATAGTAATCTTTTCTTTCTTCTCTCTTTTTGTTTAAGAGAGAGAGATGAGTTAATGGCAGCACTTTCTACAATAAGAATAAACTTAAATGAAATGCAACAGAGGGAATGCAGCGCTTATGAACAAGTGAAACAAGCAGTACACATGACTGAAGAAGCTAATTTGGAAAAAACCAAGGTAAAATTGTGCAAAGACACAATAGTTTAGGTATTTGAAATTGTATCTACCATTTACAATGTGCAAGAATGCTGAAAGTAATGTCTTGTTTATGTGCCTTTGAGAAGCATCTTGCTTGACTACTTTAGGCTTTGAATGCTGTATTTAATAGACTCTGTCCTAATCCATTAATATCTTTGATGATGTTTGGTGAATAGTACTAAGCAGTCCGTGTACTAAAGAAAAATTACTTTGCCACCTAGACTCCTTTCTATTATTAGAGTACTTTGAAATAAATGTTTCAGATGCTCTATCCACAAATGCACCTCTCATTCCTCACCCATGATATTTTACCATGATAAAGAGGTATGTATATAGTATATATGTATGTAATATGTATACTATATATGTCTGACGTACACTAGAAACTCTGGTCAGAATGCTTCTGACCACAATCAAATTGGGTTCCGATCAAAAAATTCACAACGTTTTTGAATCTGGTCATGAACACATACTTGGATGGCAGTCAAAAACAGCCACAGCCGATTTCCCCTTCTGCGCCATTTCTTTTGTAAGTGCCAATTTTCCTGTTGTTTACTGGAAAAGGAAATGAAGAAGAAGCGGGCAGGCAGGGCGGGAGGAAAAGCAGACTCTTTGCTCGTGCTGCCGCTCAGTTGCTGGTGGGCCGCTGCCGACCACCGCTTTGGCTCTCTTGCTCACTCACTTGCTCCTGCCTTGCGCCTCTCTCTTGTCGGGGTTGGAGAAAAGGCTGGCTGGGAGCTTCTTCACAGCCACTGTTGCTGCCTTGGCTGCCTCAGACACTCTTGGCTTACCTTCGCTTGTCAGCAGCCCGAGCAGCATCCGGAACCCCAGGGAGAATCCTGCAAAGCATCTTGGGGGATGTATTTCCTCTTCGGTGAGGAGGTGGGGGAAGAGTAGGAAAGGAGATTGAGCCAACCTTTGGGGCTAGATGGGGGGCTGCGCAAATTGGGGGAACCAGCCGGGTGCGGCAGCGGGGATCCTTATGAGATGCAGAAGGCAAACTTAACTGGAGGTAACTGGGGGGCAGCCTATTATGAGCCAAACCTTTTCCAGGGTTTGGTTTTAAGAAATGCTCAACTGTAACTTTTCCTCTCCACACCCTTTCTCTCATGTCCTTGTTCGGCTTCTTTAAACTTTCAGCCCCTCGGAGTTAGCTGCTCTGTGTTTGTTTAAAGGTTCGGGTCACAACCAAATCAGGTTGCGCCCAAAATTATGGAACGAATTATGGTCATAACCAGAGGTTCTACTGTAACTCCTTATACCTATAGGTAGACAGACCTGAAGGGCTTTATGAATTGTGGGCAAAACCCAGGTAGAAAATGGTTGTGACCAAAAATTGATAGGATAAATAATTTTAGAACAATTTCTGCATCTATTTCCTACCAAAGTGAGATTTTGGGTGCAGGAACATCTCCCCCGCCCCCAGGAACAGGCCAAATTGCTTTCCTTTAAATCATCTCTCTTTTCTGGGCAGGGTGGAGAAAGAGGCTAAGAAGGGACACTTCTTGCTTCCTAGGCTGAAAAAGAGACACTGGGTGATCAGTATTTTCACTGGCAAGATTTGTAGTGTAGCTTTATAATACACTAGAATTAGCTTATCTATTTTTTTTTTTGGTGTACCTGGTAAGGCTGACAGGTCATCTATATTCCATGATTTTAGAATAGATGTTCTTTGTAACCAAAAGTCACTGTGGAGTTGGGTGGCTCATTGTTTTAATAAAAAACATTTTAACACACTTTAAAGTATGTGGTTTAACCATATCTAAAATATGACGCGTGGTTCTGGTTGCTACACTTCAAAAACTAAATAGTAGAACTAGAAAACTTGCCGAAAAGGGCAACCAAACTTGATCAGGGGTGCCTTTGCCTTGGAAAATATGTGAAAGATATAGATGTGATTGAGGTGGTTGAAATCGTGCAAGGCATGGAGAAAATGGACAAGGAATCAGGGTCCATAATAAAACTGATTGGAAGCCACTTAAGACAAATCCAAGTATTTACAAAGAGTTCTCGACTCACAAATTATTTAGCAACTATCTGAAGTTACAGCGGCATTGAAACAAGTGACTTACAACTGTCACAGCAACCCCACAGTCACGCGATCAAAATTTGGCAACCAGCCTGTGCTTACGATGGTGCTGGGGCCATGTGATCACCATTTGTGACTTTCCCAGCCAACTTTCGATATGCAAAGTCAATAGGGAAAGCTGAATTTGCTTAATGACTGCATGATTCACTTAACAACTGCAGTGATTCTCTTAACAACTATGGCAAAAAAGGCTGTAAAATCAGACTCACTTAACAAACACGTCACTTAAACAATGGAAATTCTGGGTCCTAATTGTGGTCACAAGTCAAAGACTACCTGCATTCATACAGCCTAATGCCTGCTAATTTTAATAGCATGAGCTAGGTCTCAGATACCATTTCCCCTACTTCCTCTTCTATTTATGGTTTGTCAGAAAGAGAAAGAGTTGGAATAGCTGCATTTTTTTTATTACCAGTGATCTGTTCACTTAGAAGTGAATTTTCTCTCTCCTCAATTTCAAGAACTTAGTGGGAGTTACACTTTTAATTTTTCATACCTTTCATACTGAAAATGGTGCTATGTAAACAATATTGAAGAGCTTTTCTAATGTAAGTTAAAAAGCTTATTTTAGAGGTCTCTTGCTTTAGATTGATTTATTACCTTGGTAACTAGTGCCATCTGCTGTGTAATTAGTATATTGCATCTAGTTGAAAGGAATTTGTTGGAAGCAAACATTATTTTTGTAAGGGATCAAGCTGTGTAATAACATTTCTTATTCCTATCACTTTAATAAGAATTGATGAAGATGCCACATGCAGAGAAAGTTGTTTGGGAAAGCACTGCACCTGTATAAGCAGAGTGCTTGTGCATGTATTCTTCATTTTCAGAGTTGAGTCTGCATATTTGTGTAAACTATAATCACTAGGACTAAAATAATTTATATTCAATTAGTATCTGTAGACGATAGAGGGCTAAAAAACATACAAACAAAAATATATAGAAATATATTTTTTTAAGGTGGCAATTTTGTTATTTGCCAACTTAGCTATCAAGTCATGTTTTAATATCAGTAAAGAAAATAAAATGTGATTGTTGAAAAACTACTGAATGGCCATGTAGGTTTAGGAAGTTTGCACTGAAGCTATACAATCTGAAAGCTGGGATGGCATTCTTGATAAGGTGTTCGACTTCAGTTAAGGAAACCAAGATTCTGTTTCGATCTCAGGAAATGTCATCACCTCAGTACATTTGTTCTCTGTCACCTTAACTTACCACCCAGGGCTGTTGTTGTAGGGGAAAATTGGAGAAAAACATGCTTTGTATGTCACCTTTTGTCCTGGGGGAAAATTGGGATAAAAGTCTAAAAAATACATTAATAATAATATAAAAGTTTTTACAGATTAAGTCTTGCAAAATCAAAATAGAAAAAATAATGGCTATAAGATCTCTTAATGACAAATTAATGATTAATGAAAACAGTATTTTGTAGAGACTTTACTGTCAAACAAGACAGTAAAGAGCCTTGGTGGTGCAGGCTGTTAAATGCCTATCCCTTAGTTCCAGCTGCCTGCAATTAATGCAGGCTCAAATCCCACCAGGCTCAAGGTTGACTCAGCCTTCCATCCTCTCAGGGTAGGTAAATTGAGGACCCAAGATTGTTGGGGGCAATAAGCTGACTTTGTAAAAATGCCGCTTGGGGGCCCAAAAAGCCCTAGTAATAAGCAGGCATATACAATGGAATGAAGGCTATTGCTGAGCGCATTGGGTTGTGCTCCAAAAATATTGTAAGCCGCCCTGAGTCTCCGGAGAAGGGTGGGATATAAATATGAATTAAAAAAACAACAAGAGTACATTTACTTTCTTTTAAGGCTGATTATCTTTCAAACAAGACCCTATAAATAACTTCCTATCTAATAATATTTCATTTAAAATGCTAATATCACATAAGAAAATAACATTTAAATTGATTAATTTAGTAAATTTGGTCTCAGTTTGGGACAAAATATATGCTTGAAAAGTGTGGTGAAAAGATGAGATAAAGTAAGTACATTCATACCTGTATGTAAAAATATGCACCTTTATTCATTTTCATCACATGATATATACTTCAAAAGGTAAACTCAGAATATTTATGGTGAAGTGTTAATAGATATTTAGCACAGACACATCCAGCATTATCACTGAATTAAAGTTCTTTGAAAGTAGCAGTAATCTATTATTTCACCATTCATTTATCAATGGCACATTGTTTTGTGGATGTTGAAAATATATTGTATAGTTATAATTTTATGTATATTATGCATCTTGATATATTAATGAGAACATACTTAAATTTAAATGAATTTTTAATTTCATTTCCCCCCAATCTTAATTTTTGCCTATTAAAAGAACATATAATTTGGTTCTACAATTGTTAGAGTGGTCTTCATCATCTCCACAGGCTTTAGTTCAATGTGAACAGCTTAAAAATGAAATGGAGAGACAGAAAGATCGTCTTGAAAAAGAATTAGCACTTCAGCTAGATAAGAGAGCTGGAGAACGAGAAGCAGTTCGTGAAGAAATGAAGAAAGAAAAAGAAAACCTGTCATCACTGGTATTTTCCTATCTTTTAATTACTTTGGAGCATAATCAATTTTGGTATCTGGCTGTTGTTTTTAATAGGTATTACATTTATGTAAGCATATTGTGATTATAAACTTTTTTAACATTTTGATTTATAGTTAATTTATTGTATTTTTAATTTTAAAAATTTCCTTAAGTAATAGTGTTGTAAAGTATTTGCCATTTTGAAAACTTCATTATTTTAAATGTAGTTCCAGTATGCGATTTCAAGTTGTTAAAACATGTCTTTATTTTTTATTAGTGTTATAACATTTATTTATCTTCATTATAGTACAGATAATAATTTCTACATTAAATACTCTTATATTTAAAGTATTTAAAATGTTGATATATCCTGCAGCATGTTCATTTTGTTATTTATAAAACAGGTAAAATTCTGACAATTCCAAGAAAATAATGATTCCCATTTCATTTTTAATGAATTTATCAGAATTCTTCTCAGGTAGACCTAACCATATCAAGCCTCAAAATAATAATAAAAATAACTAAATAAAGGATTGAATTATCACTATTTTAGGCCTCCTAGAGACATTTGATGGGAGGAATATACGAATTACAAAGTAAGAAACCTTGTTTGCCTACTTTTAGGATCAAAGTCAATCTTTCCCCACCAGTGGAAATACCTGCATAATCTTTTGCCTGAACATTTTATTTCAGATAATGTCTTTATCTTTTATTTCAGGTAATGTCTTTATCTTTTATTTCAGGTAATGTCTTTATCTCAGAATGTTGCTGGTCTGGAGTCTCAGATTGACAGGATTACAAGGGAAAAGATCTCCCTAACTAATCAGCTGGAAGAAGCTCAAAGCCATCATGCTTCTCGTGAAATGGAGATCAATAAGGTAGAATGGTTTTGAAAATACAGAAGAGGCAGTTTTCACTAGATTCCATTTTAACTATATACATTAACTTTAACTAACAGCTTAGAGTTGTTTGAACTGCGGCAAATAAATTTGATATCTAAATAAATAACTGATGCAGTAAGGACAGTTGAGCTTTGCCAGCACAAAGGAGAAGCAGCAGAGGATTTACAGTACAGTCAATAAATGGCTTTGCAAATAAGTGCCAAATAAAAACAAAAAACCTAAACTTATTGTCGGTACAGTAGCATTACAGTATTTTATGTGGTCTGTAACTGAATAATCTTCAAAAGTCTTCAATTTCAAGAAAATGGTTGCTAAAACAAAGTCAGTATCAGCTTACAGCCTATGTCAGAGTCTGTAATAGAACAGAATAACAGAGTTGGAAGGGACCTTGGAGGTCTTCTAGTCCAACCCCCTGCTTAGGGAGGAAACCCTATGCCATTTCAGACAAATGGTTATCCAACCTCTTCTTAAAAACTTCCAGTGTTGAAGTATTCACAACTTCTGGAGGCAAGTTGTTCCATTGATTAATTGTTCTAACTGTCAGAAAATTTCTCCTTAGTTCTAGGTTGCTTCTCTCCTTGATTAGTTTCCACCCACTGCTTCTTGTCCTGCCCTCAGGTGCTTTGGAGAATAGCTTGACTCCCTCTTCTTTGTGGCAGCCCCTGAGATATTGGAACACTGCTATCATGTCACCCTTAGTCCTTCTTTTCATTAAACTGGACATACTCAATTCCAGCATCCGTTCTTTATATGTTTTAACCTCCAGTCCCCTAATCATCTTGGTTGCTCTTCTCAGAACTTTTTCTAGAGTCTCAACATCTTTTTTTATATCATGGCAATCAAAACTGGATGCAGTATTCCAAGTATGGCCTTACCAAGGCATTATCAAGTGGTATGAACACTTCACGTGATCTTGATTCTGTTTATGCAGCCTAGAACTGTGCTGGCTTTTTTGGCAGCTACAACACACTGTTGCCTCATATTTAAATGATTGTCCACTAGGACTCCAAGATCCCTCTCACAGTTACTATTTTTGAAAAAGGTACCACATATACTGTACCTATGCATTTTGTTTTTCTAGAACTTACTTTTTTCACAATTTAATTTCATTTTGTTAGATAACAACCAATGTTCAAGTTTGTCAAGATCCTTCTGATCTTAAACCAATCTTCTGGTGTGTTGGCTATTCCTGCCAGCTTGGTGTTGTCTGCAAATTTGATGAGTTCCCCAAATTTCTCCAAACTCATCAAATTTGATGAGTTCCTGTCCTGATAGACCCTTCATCTGAATGTTGGTTCTGGTATATTATTACAAGCTGGATTGACAGCAAAGCAGAATGTTGACTGTACTACATTGCAATGCATATTTTTAAGTTTACTGTATTCGCCTTAGCATTAACAAGTGTAAAAAGTTATATTTCAAAAAATTTCTTAATTTTTACTTGGAGGCTAAAAAAGTAGGAACATTCTCCTGAGAGCTGTTCCGAGCATCCAGGCATGGGAGGTGCTTCTGTCTGTCTCTTGATAGGCTGAGCTGATTTCTGAGGACACTCCTCCTTGAGGCTCTTCCTTAGTGTCCCCAGTTTTTAAACATTTTCATTATTTTATAATATATAATTATTATAATTATTAAGATGCATGTCTTCTTTTTCTATTGATTTACAGTTCTTACTAGAGATAAACTTCACTCCTTAAATTTTGGCCTTTAAAGAGTAGCCTTCCTCTCCTAATACATTCTAATTACAGCTTCCTACTTCCTGATAATGAAAGGGGCTAATTTTGTGAGGAAAAGTGAATTCCCCAATTGACTATGCTCACTACGATTGGGAATTTTGGGAGTTGAAGTCCACCTATCTTAAACCTGCCAACATTGAGAAATGCTAGTCTGGGTAAAATATTTGCACTTTCCTTAAAATATAAACCCTAATGTAAGCTAAAAATAGCCAATGTGCACCAATCCTATATGATTCAAGCACAATTCATTCATCTGAGATTATTTTTTCTAAATTTGGCAGCAAAATTGTGATTTTGGGTGATACGTTTTTTACCCTTTTTGTTGAATTAAACAGGTTAAGTAAATGACAAACAGTTTTGTGTAAATCACCTAAAGCCTCCTAATTAATCAAGAGTGTAACACTTCAGCCCTATTTTATCAATAATAATGTCATTGTATCACTTCCATTCAGTCCTGCAAATCTTAGATATGTTCTTTGAAAAAGGAAGGTCCCCCGAGAAAAAGAAGTTGCTCACTTCAGAGTTATATGGTACAAGTATACAAGTTTCCAGAAATAAAAATGACAATCCTAGTCTCTCTATCTTGATGATGTATGAAATATGTGTGAATTATCCTTGTTTTCAAAAAGTGCCCCCCATCACCTTTTCTTGTCCTAGACAATGCTTTGAAGAAACTGTTTTCTTGTTGGGCTGAGGATAGGAGTGGGGAAAGGAATTGCAATTATTTTGGGATAAAATGTGAAATAGTAATAATATTTTTCCAGTAACATTACAATAAAATTCCTTCAGGATAGTGGTGGGACATCATCCTGTTGTCTCATAAATAGGAATAAGTTCTCCCCCCTTTCCCTCTATTACTCCTAAAAGTAAATCTGAATAATTAAGTAAATCTCATTGCCTGTGGATTATGCTTGTTGTATAATCTCTGCATTTCTGGAATTGATTGATGATGGATATATTTTGGCTTAAACAGCAATGGTGAATGCAGTTGGTGGCTGTATGGCCACTAACAGAAAAAAATGGGTCAAGGAGCTCTTTGCTATGTAAAGCATCCCTCTAAAACAGGGGTGTCAAACTCACGGCCCCTGGGCCAGATGCATCATGCGCTGGCCACACCCAGTTTAGCGAAGGGAAAAAAAGTCATGATACATCACATGACGACGCCATGACGACACAAGTTTGACACTCCTGCTGTATGGAATTATTTTAAAAAATAGGAGTGACATATAAAACCTTTACAGAATTCAGTGCAAACGATGAAATAATAAATATAGTCACTAGAGGGCATCAAAAGTTCTCCTCTAAACAAATATTACTTTGTGGAGTCCTGAAACTGCAGGATGTTATCTATTTGATCTAACAGGTGTGTGGAGAAATACGTTACGAACTGAATCAGACCAAAATGAAGAAGGATGAAGCTGAAAAGGAGCACAGGGAGTATAAGACAAAAACAATAAGGGAACTTGAAATTAAAGATCAGGTAAGAGAGAATACTCTATCAAGCAATTTGTAGAAAAATAAGATTTTCCTTCCTAATAAATATTTTGAGGGGGTTCTTATGAGAAGAAATCTATTTATTATTAGTACTAGTACAATATTTTATGATAAGAGATTTTTCCCCTCCAGTCTTACCTTTTCATGCATGCATGAACAGACATTGTCTATGTGTATGTTTCTAGTCTATGATATTCACTTATATTTATTGTATCTAAAAAAATTAACACAATATATCCAACTGATTCCTGAACATTTTGCATTCTAAGAGCATTAAGTGAATTTTATTTTTCTATTCTAAAGTTAGTAAAAACTTTAAAAATTCTAAACTAGTCAATTAATTGCTGATTAATATCAGATATTTTCAAGCCTTTCTTATTTGCTGTCTCATACAAAGGAAGTTATTAATATTGGAATAAATTAGTTATACTTGAAAAAATTGAACTATATATATACATTTGTAGTGAAACCTATGGAACCCTGCATTAAGCGTAACATCTGTACATAAAAGAAGCTAGAAGATATTCACTCAAAAAGGAAATACGATTTAACAAAGAAAATGGAATATTTAATTGTTTAAATTACTTTATTTTCAAAATAATCAGGCTATTACCATTTAAAACAGCCATTGTTCTTTTACACCTTTTGTATTTATGAAGTGAAATTAAACTACAAAGTATGACCTTTTCTTTTTCTCCAACAGTCTTTTTGGATCCTTATTGTTCAGCTATGTCCAGTAGCAAGCACTTTAAAATCACACAAATGAGAGCATACAATATTCATGCATTTTGCTGCTTACTGTAGTTTTCTGCATTGCATAGTCTTCTAAAAGATTTCCCATACTTTTCTAGAAGATTTTCCCAAAAGCTTAGTGTGGGGTGAAATGGATTGCAAGAGGGGGTTAGTTAAAACTGAATGCATCAAATGGAACTAAGGTACAATCTAAGGGAGAAGTCACTTCAAACTATTACAGTACTTCAAAAGTTTGCCAGAACCTCCACAAGGCCTAGTGGGGCACAAATATAACAGTTTAATCTTCTTTATTAAGATGAAGTGAATAGTTTTAGAAATATCGGCAACAGATTTGAATGACATGTAAACATACTAATTAATTTTTGGATGAAAGGTTAAAAAAACAGTTATAATTTAACAATGGAAGAATTTCTTTTCCAGGCCATGATATTATCAGTAATTAGTAATGATAATAAATATATAGGACATGATATGTTCACATTGTAGAGTGCTGCACAATGCACACAGGTATATGTAGGCATCACAATTGAATGTTGAAAGCTGTGGAGGTCTGATATTACTGTCTCAAATGTGTTAGGTATCCAAAATAAGAAATAAAGAAAGCGAATATTAAGTGGGAATACTAATTAATGTTCTTCATATTTATTGAATATTCTAATGAATTTCCTAAATGCCTAGGCAGTGTGAGGAGAGGAAGAACAGGGCTCTATTGATGTGCAAAAGGATACTGTCCATTGTCCTTTAAAACAGTATTTGATAAAATGTGGGTTAGGTATAACATAAATAATTCTCTGTGGCAAGTAAAAATAGCTGGATTTGTCTCAACTCCTCAAAAATTTGTTACACTTTTTGAAGTAAGGTTTATTCTCTGCATTTCTTCAATGGTTTGTCAACTTCCTTGCTTGAAGTGGGCATGAACATTCATCTTTTTGAATGCATATCCATTTTTTTCAATGTTTGGTGAAAAAATAATTGATGAAAAATATACAATTAGGAGAAACTTAAAGAATGTTTAAAAACTTTGCTGTCATATTCTGTACCAATTAGAATTTTCAAAACCTCTATAAAATGAACTCCATTTGGAATGAATTATATTAGTAATTGGAGATCTGGGCAAAAGTAATGGAAGTCCATGGAAAGACATATTTACAATAAAAGAAAGAACCTCTAGTATTTCCATCTAAAACATGAATAAAATGCTAGAGTTTTGCCAAATCATATTTTGCCTTTATTTACAGTCCCTACACAAGTTACTTGATCCTTCCTTCCTTCCTTCCTTCCTTCCTTCCTTCCTTCCGAGAAGGATGGATAAAATGGAACCAAACAGATTCTATAGTTTTGCACTTTGGAAATACTCTAGGCAGATGTGGATTGGCATTAGCTATCCTCAGTGCATTAATCTGGGGTGCTTTAATGCTTAATTTTCATTTCATTATTCAGTTAAGATCAAATTATATCACTGCTCAGTTAGCTATGGAGGTCCTAAATATTCAAAGATCCTTGCAAGGATGGGAAAACATTTTTTCCCTGAAACAAAGTTGCATTTTTAATTTCAAAACAGAAATGGAACAGTACCCCTCATTACATGTAAGAGTTTACCCTTTTAGTTACATAGAGCTGATACAGCAACAGAACAATTCTGTTTTCCAATACGTATCTTGTTTCACTCCTTTGCCCCTTTGTATTTGCAGCTTGAAGTTTCCACCCTGCAATAGGACCAGCCTGCTAGGTCCTATTGGCTTTTTTAACAAATCTCTTGGGTTTAGCCTGAATAACAGAGTTGGAAGGGACCTTGGAAGTCTTATAGTCCAACCCTTTGCTTAGGCAAGAAACCCTATAGCATTTCAGACAAAATAGGTTTTATATATCTGAACCTTGAATTATAAGCAGACCCTTCCTCCTCATTTAAAACATTCATCAACTTGAAGATGGTACCTCCGTGATCATGTAGGCAAGCTCAATTTTCTTTTTTTCTATGAGGGTCAGTATGAACCTGTAAGGAACCCAGACTTCTCAGCTTTTTCTTCTTTTTCTTCCAGACTTTCCAAATTAACAGATACTTGATTGTTCTCTTAATGTCCTTGTAAAGCGATTGTACTGCATTTAAATTGTGATTCTCACTAGCCTGAAGTCACTAGATTCAGCTCTGTGTATTTGAAGTATACAGTGCACTTCAAACATTAGATTAGATTTGTTTTTACCATTTTCTTTGATATATATTTCGTATGTCTAGTTTTATCAAGATATTTTAGAGGTGAATGTTTCCAAGACTTTTGTTATGGAATCTTAAGTTTCTTGTATAATAAAAAAATGATACAAGAATTTTCAGATAGCTGGAAAAGTTTTCTCCAGAGTGACTTGAATTAATTAATTAATTAATTAAAAGAATTGAAGAGAATTACTGTCTAATTCAGTCAATCTTATTGTGTACAGATCATTTTAGCAAGTGAACAATGATATTTGAATAAGGGAGTTCTCTATTCCCAACTCAAAAAGGATTTTAAGATTTAGCATTAATATTTTGAAATAGACCCATAGTTTAGAAATTATTTTACCTAAGCAATATAGCATTTAGCATTTTTATATCTGTACCTTCTGCTAATTTCAATTTTCAACTTTTCTGCAAAGTCTACTTATTACAGTCATCTAATCTGAAGATTAAGAGTCAAAATGAGTTTAGTTGGCTTTGCTAACTGATAATCTGTCTGTAACACCTGAAATTGCCAAAATATTTTCTATTACCATAAATGAAGGAGAGTTTTAAAAATGTAAATTGGTACATTGGTTCATTCTTTATGCATTGACAAATGTAGATGCCTCATGTTAACTAAACTCAATTCAGTGATTTGGCTTTGATCCAGTCTTATTCTGATCCCAAGCCCTACTTTCTCAACGGACTTGTATAAATTCATGCTATCTGCATACTAATGATACGTAATTCACTCAGCTATATTTATATGTAAAGGTCCTCATTTAGTGATCACAATTGGAAATGATAACTTGGTCATTAAGCAAAGCAGCCAGTAAGTAAAACTGCAGTTGTGCTTATTACTTCAGCTTTACAAATTTATTATCTGAAAAGATAATAAATTTGAAACTTTTGGTTGTAAAGGTTTTTTTTCATCACCATTGTGATTATGAATAGTTGCCAAACAAGGTAATCACTAAATGAGGACTACCTGTACTAGAATATAGCGATGAGGGAAAATTCTGTAAAGATTCATTTAACATAAATGATATGAATAAAGAAATATTCTCCTACCACTACTTTTCAAAATAAGTCATCTATTAAGTGTGAAATTATTATAACATGCTACCACAGATTTCAAACTTGCACAGCCTATCCAGAAAGAGCAAAATATTATTGAAAATTCTGGTTGAATTAATAAATTCCAGCTCAGATTGTCCATCAAGACAACTAAGGAAGCTGTCTGCCAAATTTAGACTTTAAATTCAAATAATCATAGAATCGTAAGGCTGGAAGGAACATTGGAGGCCTTCTAATCCAATCCCCTGCCCAAGACAGAAATCCTTATACCATCCTGGGCAAATGGTTGTCTAATTTTTTCTTGAAAACTTCCAGCAATGGAGCATCCACAACTCTGGGAGCCAAGCTGTTACACTGATTAATCATTCTTACTGTCAGGAAATTCCTTCTTTATTTCCAGGTTGAATCTCTTTCTGATGAGCTTCTATCCATTGCTTCTTATCCTGCTGGCAAGTGCTATGGAGAATACTACTGTCTTCCCTGTGGTAGTCCTTCAAGTACTGGAAGACTGCTATCATATCTCCCCTGAGCCTTCTCTTCATTAGACTAAACATACCTATTTCCTTTAAATGTTTCATTATACGATGTAGCCACGAGACTCCTTATCACTTTTGTTGCTCTTCTCTGCACTCTCTAATATGCACTCTAATATGCCATAATATTTGCAATTATGTTGTAATCACTTGAGTTCTTGTCACTGGCAGGACAGTTCTTGTTCAAGAAAATACACTATAGTTGTTTTAATCCTCTGGTCCAGAAAACCGTCACAAGCAGTCATAAATTGTCTCATTCAGGATAGTTGGTCTAGATTCTTCCTAAAAGTGAGACACTGAAGAATTCCTGGACTTAAAAGCCAGTTCTTCATTACATCATATTATTAGTCATAGAAGGGATTTGAAAGTTGTTTAATAATTATGAAATAGTAATATGAGATAGAGCATTTGGAATAATAGATTTTTTTCTGATAAGTTTTCTTAAAATCAATTATCCAAAATCCATATTTCAAAAGTTGTGGAAGATATTTTTATCTTCCTAAACACTTATGTAGTTAAGAGATGAGCAGAACCCATTATCTTCTTTTGCTAGTACCTATGACTAAAATTTATATATACAGTATATTCCATGTAAGAGTAAAAGAAAAAAACATGCACCAGTATAGATTTGTGGTTTTAAATTTTGAACAAGATCATTTCTAATTTCTAATTTATTTATTTAAAATAAATTTACATTTTCAAAAACTTGGCTTAATTGATTTACATTTTAGCATAAACTCTATTTTAATGGATGTTAAAATTAAAGAGAAACATTCATCAGTAGCAGATATGAAAGCAAAACAGAATAAAAATATTTTAAAAACTCCTCTTACTTGAACAAAGACTATATCAGCTACAATCAATTAATTTCCTTAATTCTCTATTCCATTCTTTGGCCTACACTTCCTGTTACTAAATGCTGCTTACTAATAACTATAGCAGATAATTTGCTACTGTTAATTCATTGATATATCTATATCTATCTATCCATCCATCCATCCATTCATCCATCCATCCCGATAGGTAGGTAGGTAGGTATTGAGAAAGAGAGTTTGAATGTAATATAGCAGACCAATAAATTAATTTTGTTTTTATTCTGGAAGTTATCCCTCCTTTTATAATATTGTTTGTGTCAACATCTTAATGTTTCCATGCTATTATTCAATTTATCTTGGTTTAAAAGAAACATAATTTACAAAGAATATATTGATTTGCTAAATTTGAGGTAATTAACATGACAGTATAAAATGATAATATTGCCTAGCTAATAATGCATTTCAAGTATTACTTTTTCTGTTTATTCTTATACATAACTTTAGTGATAATAAATCCAGAGTTTGCTAAGGCCCTGCTTGCTTTCGTATGCTATTTACTAGCAGTTGTTTTTACCCATGATCTTTGTCAAAAGGCTAAGAGATGGTATAAGAAGTAACATTTATTTTTGTTAACCTCAGTAGTTTTTAGATGTCTATGAATCATAGAAAGAGCTAAACTAACAATTTTTTAAAAATGCCAAATATGACTGAAGCTAAGAATGATCAAGCATAGTGTTCAAAATATAATACACAGTTTTGATTATATCTAAGTAAAAGTAATGTGTGTGGGGGTGTTACATTTTTTATTCTGAAATATAACAATTCTAAATAAGCTGTTTGACTTCTGAATGCACTGAAGATTAACAGATAGAATATTACCTTAAATTCTGCACTCAAACATCTGGCAGGTAGAGAGAGATACTATTTTCAACACAGTCCCTCTATGTTGTAATTCACCTATTGTTGGACTGACATAACCTGAGTTAATTCAACTTGAGGGATAGTATAAAGCCCATCTGTTCACTTTAGTTATTTTCCCTGAGAAAATTATACAAACTTATATTTATGCCTATACTGTGAAATTTTGAGATTGTCTTGGCATTAGTTGACAGTTGTCAAATTGTGTTGATTTTTAATTTACAAAACTGCGTATTAGATTTCTTTTTAAAAATATATTTTAAACTTAGAATATCAGGAAGGAACTAGAAAAAATTGAAAGAGTTAATATCTTGTGGTCATTAACTAAAGATACAGTAGTATCCTATATTACCTCATTATATTCTGCCGTAAAAAGTAAAAATTAAGTGTAGCTGCAGTATTGCAATCTGAGTGATTGGTGGAGCATTCTGCATTTATTTATTAAATATGGTTCAAAAAAATGTACCCAATGTTATGATTGTAGAATTGAAGAAAAGTATGAGGTAAATGTAATATAATAATTATTGTTTGTCAACTTTTGTTTTATCCAGAAAATAAATACCTATATATGTAAACTTGTTCTGGTATTTGCGAGTTTTCTAACTTCCTTTATTATGTTCAATTATTGTTATCTAAATTTCCTGCCCTCCTCTTTGTATTTAAAGCAAATTGATAAATTACAAGTATTGCTTCATGAAAACAAACAGCGCTTAGAACAAGCACAGCAGGATACTGCAAAGGCTAAGGAAGAATGTCTGAAACTAACAGAATTGCTGGGCAAAGCTGAGCAACAACTGTATTTTCTCAGGTACCATTTATCTTGTTTGTTCTTAACACCAGTTTCAATTTCACATTTGTCCTTTGCTTATTCCCAGTTGTTACGAATTAAATGTCTAGCTTTGAGGCAGTTTAGAAGTGAATGTATAATGAACAAATAGTGAAGTGTGATAACAGTAAATGTACTCATCTGTTTCCTTCTGCCCTGTTCTTTAAAGCAAGTGGGATTTTTACTTAATTTGTAGTCAGTAAAAGTTACACACATCCAATTATTCTACAATTATAACTGTTTAAGGAAATAGCCTAACGTTTGTCAATTTCATATTAATACAATTGAAAAATAGCCCCAATTTTCCTAATTATTTTGTACATAATCTTAAAAATATTTATGATACAAACATAATTTATAACTGGTTAAAAAGTACTGGTAAACTGGTTTAAAATGTATGGTAAATAAGTAATTCAATGTTCAAAAATTTATCTAATTAATATTATTTTAAAATATAATTGTATTTCTCTTCATGACTGGCCCTGCTGAACACAATTATTCTATCATTTTTTAAAACAGAATTTAATTTTAATGTTAAGCATGAACTAATTTTTATTTGGGTGGGGACAAGTACATAAAAGCTACATATGATATGATAGTTAAAAGTATTTAAAAAAGCATTCTGGTTTATGGTTTTATTAGGTGGGGTGTACATATGTAGTGTGTAAGTATATACGTGTGCACATGAATAAAGGTGGTTCACTTGGGTAATTGTAGTATCGCTCTTAAATTATCATATCATAGTCTTTTTTAAAAAATGGTGTAAATATAGATTATGGGCCAGGAGCAGATGGGGGAAAAAAACATTTTTCTCACAGTCTGTATTTGAAGAACAAATATGCTAGAGGTTAATGAACTTGAAAAAAGTTTTGGGTAAGTTGTAAGATAGCAAAAGTTTGGATTTTGCAGGACTTCTTTTATAATGATTTGTTGTGATAGTTTACCAAATGGTTTACCAGTTTCCTTCCTAAGGCTAATCATACAAGTTATGAAGCTGTGTGGTGTCTTGGAAAAAATCCAAAGTGTAGATAGATTTCCTGAAAAACTTCCACACTTTTAATAATGATACTAACAGCCTAATTAAATAAAGCCTCCCAATAATATGTGACTTAAATTTGTCCAATTTAATGATTAAACACTATTTTTAATGTTGTATTACCTGATGCCATTCGCTCTGCAGAATTTTATTGTAGATATTGATCATATTAGAAATATTGTAGATATTGATCATTTAGAAATTTGATAGATGGAGAGGTTTAATAACAGCCTATATATTTCCATGCTAATTGTTTAACTTGTATAGTCATTGCTGTCTGGTTTCCTTTTTTGTTCTATTTCCCGGGTTTGCGGATTTGTAACTTTGTAATAATATGGAGTGAGAAGGAGTTCAAATTTCAGATAGCCTTTCTGCATTTTTGGTATAAACAGTCACTTCCCCCATTTGCTCTGTTTTTATTCACTTCCACTATATTCTTTGTATGTTGTATCTTCTGTACCTATGTCATAACATTTACTAAATTGTATTTTTTATATTTTCCTTATTGCTGTGAGAGGAAAAAGTGGCTGATAATTACTTTATTTATAATTTGGTTAACTGCCTATCTATAGTTTCCAATAACTGATTTGCCTCAATTTATAATATGATTGCATTGAAGAATTGGATGGTACTTTCTTATTCATAGCATATAATCATATATAAGTACAATTGTTTAAACTATTGATAATTATGTAGATTTCTTTACATGTTAAATTTGGAGTAGAAAACTGCTAGCCTCTAGAACACCCTAGATCATACCAATAAGATTTAATAGCCAAATAGGATTTGTGGGGAGAAACAAAGTAAGGTTTATAGACTTGATATATTTATACCCTTAAATGTTCCAGCCCCTCAAAGAACATATTTTTGTTTTTGCTTTGTTCACCTGGTGATAGCATGTCCTACTGGATTTTTTAACATGAAAAATACAAATCTGAAAAAATCCATGGCATATCAGTTTATGAAAAATGCATTTTTTCAAGGTAAATAATAAAATAGGTACATATTTAGACCATATGTCACCACATTCTTCAAGCTTTTACTTACCAAGATGTAGAAAGTACATTTATTAATAAATACAGGTATTCTATTTCAAGCAAAGAATTTATATTTTATGCTGCTCCATAGATTTCTAAACTTAAAAATTGCATACAAAGTGGTAAAAACCATTAAATAGCTTAAAATTCTTGCTTCTCTGTAAGTTTAACCTATTTAATTATTCATATATACTTATACCCTACATTTTTGTGCATAGTCTAGCTAATTGTAAAAATTCAACTTAAAATGAGGCAAAATATTCTTTTTCACATTCAATAGATAGCCCAGAGAGTATTTAAAAACATCATGTTTAAGGTATAGAATGGGTAAGGGGCCTTTGTTGTCTCATTATTATTTATTGTTGGTTTATTATCCATTAAATTTGTAAGATATTGCAAAGTTTGATACTGTTAATTTATGTGAGTGTACTTCTGAATTATATACTCCAGACCTGGGATATGAAAAGTGATGGAATTATCAAGCATGGAAACAGCAAAAATATTACTCTTCAGTGTTAGAAAGATAGATTTCACTTTCTGTTTATGAAATTGGCTCTTGGGCAGATTGATCAACTATATTTTGGCTATAATTTAATGAAGTGTTCAAAAATTGTTACTGTTATTTTCCTTTATTTCTCTAGTTGCTTTTTTCCTTTCCTCCCCTTTTTATTGATTTTTGGGCTGATCACATGGATGCTTGTAATATGTCACACAGCCCATTCTTCCCAGGATGATTCATCTATGGCAGAAAATATCATATATGGATCACCTGAGTACATGTTTTTGGCATTGTAAAATTACAAAATTATCAGTCTTTTTTTGTGTGGCACAGATGTTAATGCTGAAACAGTGGTTTCACTAATAGTTATTTAGGACTCCAAAATTGAACTTTAGTATGCGAGGAAAAAGCCAGTATTCTGCCGACAAAATGAACCAGTAGAAACATGTATCAGTGCAATATGGAGGTTAGTTAATTTTTTGTAACTCTCCTTTTCTTTGTTGTCTATTTTCATGGTTTACTAAAGATGTTTTGCAGAGCAAATTTTGAACATTTGAGTTGCTGCAAAAGGGAAGATAAATAATCAAATCTTCCGCTACAGATGAAAACTCTTTGGATCATGAACTATGTTCTTAATTCTTTTAAAAAAATAGTTTCATTCTTTGCATTTTGCACTTTTTAATCTAATTATAATTAGTTTAACTATAGTTTAGTACTAAGTTGCTGGTATCATTCTAATGAAGTTCAATGTAATTATTGATAAGTACTTAGTTTACTACTTCAGTTTTGTTTCCTCTAATCCATTCTTTGAATATTATTCATATAGATTCTGAGAATAGATTATATATTAATTGTGCTACAAAATTGTATGCAAGCATAAGAGCTTAAACTTGATTGGAATGTCAGGAGCTGCCTGTCATGATTTTGACAAACCCTCCATCCTGCTGAGGACACTGCCATTACAGAAGATGTGTTCTATATCTATTATCTACTTCTTTATTCTTTCCAAGCTCAATGGAAAGTTGGGGAAAAATTTGTAAAGGGCTCAGAATTCTTGTCTGCTCATTCATCTGTCTGTGTGTCACTAAGCAGACTAACTCTGAAAACTGAATAGAATAAACCCACATTTGCTGTGGGTGGAAAAGCTGGCAAAAGAAAGAGTAAGTTTGAAAATGGGCAGTATTCAGTTGGAGACTGTAAAGAAAAAGGAAGTTCCAATGCATCCTTATGGGAAAATCTGTTGGGTAGCAGCCTAAAATGTTGCTGAGTCTCTAAAGCCCCTCTTCCCTCCAACTCATGTGGGGTACAGCTGTTATTAAGGGGTTAGGAAATACTTTCCCTCCCTTTTTTGATCTAAAGAGCCAAATTATTCTATACATATCTTTACTAATATTTGTTGACATTGGTATTTTTCACTAGGAGGAGTGATAGATATGTAATCAATAACTGATAAATAGAAGAATAACTTTTGGAAACCATATATTTGGAAGATATTGTTGAAAGAACATATAATGATTATCCGAACCTTTTTAGCTTCAAAAACCTACTGTTTATCAGGACTACTTGTAGCCCCTAGCTCATTTTCCATAACTTCATTAGCATTCATTGAAGTCCAAACGTAAATTAAGTCTATCACTCTAATAGTTTTTGGGAACGTAGTTAAATTGTTTATACTTTTTAATGTTTCAGTATGACATTGATAGAGTCGATTCTACTCTATGAAGAACAACCAGTCCTTAATTACCACATTGTACCATTCTAAAGATATACTTATTATACATAAACATAAAGGCTAAGGTTTTATTTTCTTTTTAAAAAGATGTTAGTATTATTAAATGTTTATTTGTGGGGATATATATATTTGTATATAAATGTTGTATATTTATATATGCAAAAATACAAAGATCTAGAATGTTTTAATTTACAATGAGTAGTCACATCAAAGTATAATTAGTAACTGCTCATATGAGTTGAAATTTGTGTTTAATGGGTGAAAATTTAAAGTACACTTAATGTTTAATTTCCAATATATTACCTGGAATTTTATAATTAAAAGGAAATATAAAAGCCTGGAATAAGATAACATGCATAATCAATTCTTTAGCTCCTGTTTTTATATGTTTATTTTTCATTAAATTTAGGATCGTTTGTGGTTTAGTCAACATTTATTCCTATCTGTTTTTCATATACAAAGGCAGTGAGATGCCAGAAAATAAACTGTTAACGGAGAATTAACTTCTTTGGCATGCTTTCATACTTATCTTCCAAATTAAAGAAAATGAAATGTGCAGAAGCAGAGTGTAGATTACCTCCTTTTTGTCAAAAATGGTGGGAATTTGAAAATTAATAATAAAAAAGGGAACAGATGCAGTAACATGCCAGAGGGAGATTAATGTGGAGAGTAAAATCTGTGAGCAACAAAACTGAAGCAAACTGAATCAGTGGGAGGTGGTTGTACAATCAAAATCAGGATAAAAGAGAAATTACAAACAACCCTGCACTTGTCAAAGTAGTAGTAATGAAATCCTGACTCTGCCAGCAGTGAGAACCTGTGTTAGCACTTTGGGGTAAGGATGGTAGCCGGGTGCCAGGTAGGAGGGCAGTGTTAGGTTGCTGGGCAGCAGCCATCTTGTGTAGAACAGATGGCACTGAAAGCTGGCAGGGGAGGAGCTCCTTAGCAGAACTAATCAGACAGTAACAGATAGGGCAGCTGGGAAGACTGACCACAGAGAGGGAAACTGCAGGATAGCTGCAGAGTTCCATGATGTTTACAGTGGTGTGCCCATTGGTCTGATAAAGACCTTGCAATGCCTTTTTACTGAAAAAATGCACACAAACTTTTGTTAACTGGGCAGTTTATGTGAGAAATTTGCAGCACAAGAAATGTATAAAAAGGAAAAATCTGCTGAAGAATTGACTTTGTAAATTTTTGAGAATCCCTGCTAGGAAAGAAAATTTATACTGCATTGCCCTTCTGGAAACATTATCTGTGTTCAATGAAAGCAAACAAGATAGTATTTTGGTGTCTCTTAAACATTCAAAACATATTAAGATTGTGACTTACATTAGAATAAATGCAATTCTTAATATATATTTTAAAGCTCTTTAAAAGAAGGCAGTAATTTTGCTTCTCTTCAGCATTACTCCTTATGTCGAACTTATATTTAAATAGCCAGGCCCTAGCCACTATCAATAACGCAAACCAGACAGTAATTACATGACCATTCAATATAATTTCTGATACATACATTTTACTGGATTTAAAGAAGCTTATTCTCCATTGTACCTTGGATACAGGTTGCAGTCTTACTGATATCTGGGCAAAAGACAAGGTTGAAAACTGAATGAGAAAAAAAATGAATTTAAATATGGACCTGTTACACAGAATAGTTATTATAGTTAGATAAGGAAGATGAATGATCAAATTCTTCTAAAAGAAATACATAATTGTAGACAATAGAGATGGATATTTAACAAAGAAGATTGAAACACCTTCCATTTTTCAACTTAAGTATTTTTCTGTTTGCAGAGCTTTATATATAGACTTAATTTTGGCTGGGAGGGGGACAAATATTACAGGGATTTGAAATAGGAAGTATAAGAGGAACATATGCTATCTATGTATCCATTACTGTGATACATCTAATTTAGGACTGTCAAGAAAAAATCCTCTTATTTAATGTAGCAGCATATTATCGAATCATTGTAGTGGATGTAAAGTTGTTATTTGTTCTCCTTAATTGAGTTTTGAAAGCATTTTTTTCTTTCCCCTGAGCTATGTGTATTCTGTATTCACTAACACATCCACGACTATATCCAGTACTACCGAACAAAGAAGGTCGTACATAAGGTAATTTTCAACAAGATGTGGAATAAATATTTACTGTTTTCAAAGTCTATTCACAAGAATTATGGGAAAGCTAATCTACTCCCTTGGTTACTGGTTCTTTCTGAAGTAGCTGATTTAATTCTACATATATAAATGAAATACTTTCCATTATTATAAAAAGAAAAATATTTTACCTGCCATTATTTAGCCCATATCCGTTCCTTTATGATGACAGCTATCAAATGATTTGGAATAAATCAGATCTCTTGTTTTCTGGCAGTGCTTGCAGTAATAATTAATACAGTGCATTTTAAAATCTGTCAGTTGGCTGATTTCTTATCATCTAATGTATTAGACACTTATTGTCCTTTTAAAAATATACTGTTTGACAATGCAATATTTCCAAAGCCATTAATGAAGTATTAAGTGAAAATGGAATATGTAAGTATAACAGCTAAGCAAATTGTGAACATGTTGCTGTATTTTCAGGATTCCCGAACATGATGGAAGATTACATAGCTTGATAATCAAGCTTAGATTTCCCCCCCTGAAAGAACGATTAATAGATACATCTGATTATATATAGAGCACTTCATTTGCAATGTTTATACTGACATTGGTCTGTTAAGCAAAACCAACATTCCTGAATACACGTACATTGTTGAAGGTTGTCTGTTCTGTACCTGTTACAATAAATATTTGGTTACCTCCTTTTTGGGTTTTGAATCTAGATAAGCTTATTCATGCTATTTAATTAACAAAACAATGTGTATTAGGTCTTAGTTTGTTGTCAGAAGAATTTTTTTTAATATTTGGATGCTTTGTGCTGATACTTTATGATATCCAATTTAAATTTACCTTTATAAAATAAGGTGGAAATATGCATGTAATTAGATAATACATATTTAATATGCCAAATATTCTGCATAAAAGCAATGGAGCTACTGCAGTGACAAAAAGAAAAACATTTTTTTTAAGTGAAGTCATCCTTGGGATGTTTTTTTTTCCTTACAAAGGATAAATTACTAGATTGGAAGAACCTGCTTTTTGGAGCTTGTAAGTAAATTCATATTCGTTTGTATTATAAAGTAGTAACTTGTTAAATTATTTTAAGCCTAACATTTCTTGTTAAACATTAAAATCAATCTTATGGAATTATGGATATATGAAAAACATTATTGTTTTACTATGTCTTACCCTGGCAAGTAACAATTACAAGCACAAAAAAAACTCCAAATGATTATTTCTTTCTTTCCCATCTGCTAGTTCTCTTCTGTCTCTTGTCTTTTCAATTATGACAGGGAGCTGACTTCTTTCCTGCTCAATTGTTGCATTTTTCCATGGCAGCCTGATTGCCACATCAACTGTCCCACTATTGCCTTCTCATTCCTGCAATCTGTGTACGTTTTGTAAAAGTGCAGCTGGTATGATTTCTTATTCTCATTATATCCTGTCCATATCATTATATCTTATCTCTTGTCATGTTCTCAGCATAGCACATCATTTAAGAACTAAAAGCATCTATCGATATAAGTAATGTGATAGGCACTATGTAGACCTTTGAGAAGATCATGAATATCTTAATTCCTTTAAATGAGTACTTGACTAATAAAAATCTAAAAAACACATCATTACACAGGCAAGAGCTTGTTTCTCATTTCCAATATATTAAAGCTGGAATTTAATTATGTGTTTCATGTTTATTATTTAAGCAAGTAATATCTAAGTCATTGATTCAAGATTTAGAAAATGACAACTTTCTACTTTAAAAACTCTGAGCTATATTTTGTGTTCCATAACCATTTTAAATGTTAACTAGTAAAATAATTATTTTTTTTCCCACACACATTTCTAGCAGGTGAAGAAAAATACCTTGAAATTTGGGTATTATTCAAGAAAACATTTTGAAAATGTTTCTTATTTGAATTTTTTAAAAAGAAATTAGTTAATAATTCAATAGTACGCGGCTGTTGGAACAAATTTTTGAAAAGCAGATGCATGCTTGACTAAGCCTGCATAATAGATCCTGCTGACAGTATGAAATGTCTCAAAAGTAGCTGCTCTGCTCTTTCTATTAACTTGAATAGCAATATGGATAATCACACAAACTGTGTAACATTTATAAAAAAAATTTCAGTGGTGAATTGATTTTTACCTTACATTTTCAAAATGTGATACTTAAGTCATAGATGAATGAGAGTTTAAATATAGCTATGTTACAGTTTAAAGGTAACATTAAAATCAGCATTTGGTTAATGAATATTGCTTTGTTCTCTTTAAAAAAAATTAATAATTTTGTCCTTATTTTTCCTTAGTCTACTATACATTTTAGTCTTCTCTAAAATCGTATTTTCTCTTCTACATAGTTTTTCACATTTTCCTTTTGTTTAGCTAAACTCACTAAATAAGTAATGCTCACAGAACAAGATTTTACAGAAAGAAGATGAATTTTATCTTGAGGATTTTTCAGATTATATTACTCTTCCGCTATTGTCTTCAACATTATTGAAAAGAAAAATTATAACGCATAACTGTCCGGCTTTGTCTCTTACTAAGGATTAAATCTCTGCCGACAGTTCTTTTGACAATGACCTTGAGGGGCTTTGCATCTTGAAGAAGAAAGCAGAAGCTTGCAGTAAACAAAGTTCACTTCTGACAGATGGATTGAATGACAGAAAGGTTGTGAGTGCCAGAATAGCCCTGGCAGAGGAGGAAATGTTCAGTGGAATCCAACAGGAGAGGAGGTGTGAACAGGTGCAGGGTTGCTGACGGAAGGGGAACCAGATGGAGGGAGCCAGAGCCAGTTTATTTAAAGGAAAAGGCAGAAAACACTGAAAGGCTGTACAGTCAGTGGCTAAAAGTGTGCATGGAAGAAGGTAAAAAAGCAGTAAGCAAAACTGCACAGTGGGACATCAAGCACTTAGCGTAATGACAGTAATTGTGAGTGTAGTTGGAAAGTTGCTATTAAAATCCATTCATCCATTGCTCTAAATAACATAAAGTGTTTCAAACACTTTTTAAATTGACAAGAATAGTGCTTTGTCTGTCAATTTTTGGTAATGTTAACACACAAAAGTTATGATTAGAAAAATGTTGTGGTTCAGGCAAGCCAAATCAAGATGATAATAAGAAAAGGTTTTGATATTAGCTGCAGAGTAGTCTCTTAGTTTTGCTTTGCTTGCAAAGAAATGTCACATTCTGACAAAATGTGAAAGAAATCCATTCCCCTGAAAAGCATGTTATAAAACATACAGAATCTTATTCATTGTGTAATTGTTAGAGCAAAAAAAATGAGGCGTGGTAGGCTGTGCTACGATGCGCTTTATGTCATTTGAGAATAGCTAACAACATAGAAGTATGTAAGGCTTTAAAATATAAGATTTTGCCTGATTTGTTTTATTTATCACATTCTTGTAAGGGTAGATAGTATTATTAATTGTTCTGGTTGGTGATTCTTACTATATTGATTGCTTGTGCTGATTGATTTGATTTGAACCATGGCTAAATTGAAAGAAGATCCTGTATATATTCACTATTAATCTAATATTACTTTTAAAAACCTTATTCAGTTCTATAAGGTCATAAATCTTTATTTTTCTTTCTTTACTCCATTATTTTTCTTCTTTTCTTGTGTTTGCTCTTAAATATCCATTAAAACAAAATAAAAATAACACAGATTTAAAGAACTGTTAATATGTTTGTAGGAAGAGCACTTAAGGAGCATTTGGTTTATTAATTTATATTTAAGTACAGGTGCTAATCCAGAATTCTCCTATGGAGTTTTTGAATAGCACATTATTGTTTGGAAATTCAGGAAGTTTCAAAACCGGTTTCTGTTGAATCATAAAAATCTTAAGACACGCAGGCCCTCTTAACTGTTCCCTAGAGTCTTGTTGTAGGACATATTTTTATTTAATAGTAAATACTTAATTTTTTACCAAAAATTTATATGTAAATTATTGTAACATAATCCTATAGAATTATTTTTAATTGATTGTGTGCCATCAAGTCTAAGATGCACATACACTACGTGTAATACAACATGATTGAAACCCAAATATTACAGTTTGGACATTTTTGCTACAGTTAGAGCATAATTGCAAGCAATATGTCTTTAACTACAACTTTTTGCTGGGAGCCTTTCTGTGTAAAAGGCAATGAAGCTCAAAATTTCAATATCTAGACAAATTTTGTGGTTGGTCCTTATATAAATTATATCTGATTTATCCAAGCTTCCTTTTTCTCTGTTTTTCTTATAATTTATAGTCCTATGTTAGTAGAAATGCCATCCTTTAATTATATATTTATAATCCAAACCTAGACATGTAATTCTGTCAAAATGTTATGCAAAATATTTTTCTGTGATTATGGAAAATATTTTTTATGAAAAAGCATGATATTGTTCAAAAACCATCATAACTGCATGTCTCTGATTTTTTCTTATTTATAACCATAATCTAAATTAAATCTAATATATTTTTATCAAAAAAACAAGACATGATAAGACATGTAAAAAGCTCCTGAGTCTCTATCTTAGGCAGAATGAATTAAAAATGTATTTAATCATGTTAAGTTTTGATGAAATATGTTTGTAGTTTTCTTATTCTTGATTAGAAAGCCACATTCCTATTTCAAGCTCACAACTTTTGAATTGGTTAAATGTATTCTTGAATAAATTAAAATTCAGGAATGATTTCATATAGTAAGAACAAACAGAATACCTCAAGGCTTTAGACAGAGTTTCTTCCTGATAGAAGGTTAATTCTAACATTTATATTTAATGTTATCAAGCATTTTGATAACAAACAGAATAGAAGGCCACCTAACACAGGTATTTATAAATAGCTACATGGTGGTCTGCTCCTCATCCATAGCTTGCTGCACTTGCAGGCTCTGCACTTATTTTTGGTGAATTTCATCCAACGTAACTGACTTTTTTTTTGTATGGCAGCATTATTCTTTTCCATCAGTTGACCCTACGTTAATATTGCAAAAGATTGTTGGATGAATTCTCCTGTATGCCTACCTAATTAAAAATGTGATTCTGGGCAACTAAAATAGGTTTGAAGTCAAAGCAAGATTAACAGTGAACATACAAGAAGACAGTATAAAACTGAACAGCCAAAACCACAGTATACTCAAAATCCTAAACCACTTAATTTTTCATTTGCTATGGTATCAGCCACAAGTCTGAGACAGCGCACTTGTCTGGAGAAGTATTGCCCTATTTAGAGCTGTATAGGAAAAGTTTCCAGAAATGGATCCCTAAAACCAGACTCGTAGTCTTCCTTGGGTTTAGACAAAGCTCGCTTTTTCTCAGCCAGGCCTTCACAAATTCTAGATACTGGAAAAGAATTTGATAGCATAAACCAGTTAATGTGGTAGAGATGTAAAGCTGCATTTAATCAGCCATATTTGTGATATTTAACCTTTCCGACAGTTGATCTCATCCAGCAGTTTCATGTAGGTGTTATATAAGAGTGGACAGAAAAGTAGAGTTCTCAGGAACTCTATAAAGCAGAGTTCTAGGGCTAGAACTTCATCTACCAACACATCCTGGAATTGCCCCAAGAAGAACCACCTCAACATCTCCTATATTCTTAATCTCCAAAGTTGTTCCAGAGCAATATAATGAACAATTATATCAAAACCAACGAAAGATTGAGGGCCAGGATGCACTAACTCCATCCCAGTCCCATCACAGATCATCTCCAATTGTAATCAATGTTGCATAGTGGTATATACAAGCCTGTTATCTGACTAAAAAGGTCTAGATAGTTCATTTTCTCCAAGATATTCTAGAACTGCAAGCTGACTACATTCTCAATATTATTGGAGACAAGATGAAAATTGTCCAGAACTGGGTCCATGATGATTCCTTGAGGACAAGGTAGAATCCTCTTTAAGATCCAGGCAAACCAACCCCTTCCTCAAGGATGTATTCATCACCACCTATATATAGCCACATGTCCACTCCTGGATCTAATACATATGAGGACATGCTACTGCCTTGATGACTCTGTTCACTTTTGGGAATCAACTGGCTTGAATTCTTCCCACATACTCTGTGCCCTTTATTTATATATTGTGCTTGCATTATGTACTAGTACACAAGAAGTAATATGTAGAAGTAGTATTCCATGAACTCAAGTTGCAAGTTTCTGAATAAATGAAAGTACATCTATCTTATTTTGGCCAAATCTCATCTTAATGATCCATATTCAATTCATTTTGTACTCTGTACCCCAGTTTATAATCCCCACAATCTTCACTGTGCCATATATAACAGAAAACAAATTGGCATGAAGCAAATTTGATGGTACTTAATCTGCAAATGCTGAATTACTTGTGTGTTTATTTTACATATAAATGTTAACTAGCATTGTGGGGAATGCCGGGGGAGGGGGGTGCAGTGCAGAATTGGCATGGGAAAACTTGCTGCACCCAACTCACTGTGGCCAACTCCTAGTCGAATAACTCATCAAGGCCAGCTCGCTGCAGGATAACTCATGCAGAATAATTCAACAATTCAATTTAATTATTTAAAATAATTTTAAAAATTGTTTTAATTTTTGTCATAAACGTTTTGTGCCTCCTTTTGCATCCTTTCTTTAATGATTCTATTCCACCATTTCTTCAAAATTAATGTAATTCTTGTCCCACAGCGAGTTGTCCCACAGCAAGTTCACCATGGCGAGTTGTTCTGTGGTGAGTTGGCCAATGATGAGTTAGTCACAGCGAGTTGTCCTAAATCCATGCAGAAAATTATAATGAGAGATCTCAAGCAATAACCTCTTAATGTCATCTGATGGATAGCAATAGCACTTAGAATTATATACCATCCCATAGGGCTTTCTGGTCAGTTTGCAACATCAATATTTTGTCTCCAACAATTTGGGTCCTCATTTTAGCAACCTAAGAATAATGGAAGGCTAAGTCAACCTTGAACCTATAAGGATCAAACTCCAGACTGTGGGCAGACTTAGCCTGCAATACTGCATTCTAACCATAGCCACTTTGTTTTCTGTTATATATGGGAAGCTTTCAAATATTGTGGTTATGTGCTAGGTAGAGGTTTATGTCACTAGCTGCACCTTAAATTGCACCCAGGGCCACATTGGAAGCCAGTGCTGCTCATGGAGTAGAAATGTAATGTGAACTGCTTGAGAAGTATACATAAGTGCCTCTGCAGCTGCATTTTGCACCAACTGCAGCTTCTGAATGCTCTTCAGGGCAGCCTCAAGTAGAGCACTTTATAGAAACCAGGGCACGAATGATTGAAAACAAAGCATCCCAAACCAGGCAAGGGTGTTTTCATGCAGAAATCATCAGTCTAGGAGGACCCTAGATGGCATGCAAGGTCTGCTTGGGGCAATGCTAGCCCATTCAGAAGAAGAGATCACAGATCCCTGGACCCAGAAGATTCCAAGCCCAGAGCCATTTCATCCTGTCAAGATTGACCTGAAGCCTCTTGTTCCCCATCCAAATCTTAACAGCTTCAAGATACCAAGACAGCATTACTTAGTGTGCCAGGGGCAGAGATGTAAATTTGGATATTGTCAGTGTGCTGATGATAACTCATTCCAGAGTGATGAATGATGTCACCCAATAGCTTAATTAAACACATTAAACAGGAGCAGCAATACTACTGAACTCTGTGGAACTTCATAAACAAGAGCCATGACTAGGACCTCTCACTCTCAGCCAATGCCAACTGGAACCAACATTAGAGAAAGGAGGAGAGCCACTTAGAACTGGGCTGCCCAATCCCCAAAGCCAGACCATAAGGATACCATGATCAATGATATTGATGCATGACCTCCCTTCTTGTCCTGCCAGAAGTTGTTCAAAAGCATAATATTGTTTCAGTCTCACATTCAGATTTGAAAACCAGCTAAAAGGGATTCATTGTTCATGTCATACTTTATTATTGTACATTAAATCTGTATTGAAAATAATATAAAGCCAGTGATTTGATCTTGGCTGCTTTTATACCTAGTTACAACCATGGAAATGAGTACATTTGAAGGAATCTGACTTATGCTGTCAACAGGATTTGGCCACTAACACCGTGTTGCCTTTTCTGACTGTATATGGTCTTAAGAATGAATAATTTATAAACTGTTGATATTTCTCTTAAATTCTACTTTTCCTTTTTACCACTCTCATTAAAATGAAAAAAATACATAAAATACATATATATGTGTGTCTATAGTTCATCTCTCCCACAATATGTATATATGAATGCAACCAGAGTGCAAAAAGGATTGTTTTAATTATTTAGCAACCTGTATTGCATATTTTAAAATCATTACTCATCTTTGGTATTGATAATGCACATGTTTAATACAACACACCTATATCCTTCAATTTTTTACTTATTTTTAAAGGATGTAGAATGTAGAATGATAAAAAAAAATGATCCCAGAAAAGTCTTTAAATGTGCAGGCCAAGTATAATCAGTCTCTGTGGATGATGATGTTTAATAGCAATTATTCAATTATTTTGGGTGGATAGTAGAATAAAATAATGTTTGATTATTTTTGTAATGCATTCTACACCATACTTCTGTTTTTTATCCTTTCCATGTAGGGTAAGTTTGGCATAGATTTTTCACATGTTACAGACATATACTGGGATTATGGCTATGGCTAGGATAACTGGGCTTTCATCAAGTTATATAAACAGAGGGAATATGCTGCCTTAGTGACAATTTAACATTAATGAGGACATAACTGATAGGTATAATGAGGAAGATTCACTAAGGAAGATGACATATAGGCAGCCTGATTTAAAGACTTAGGGTCAGGAAAAGAAAAAGCAGAATAAGGAGAAGATGCAAAGAAAAGCTATAAAAGGCAGACAAGAAGACAAGAACAATATATAGCTCAGCAAAGATGACCAAAAAAAAAAAGATAACAAGAAAAAGGAGAATTATTTAACTCCACTTATGGTTTAGGTTTCTCTAAGAATATGTCTTTCACTGGTGATTATGAAAAGCATTCTCAAGGAGCAAGATTCTACCATGAACCTGATAGAAAACATACAAGTAGTACCTGCTGACCTTGAATGCAACTAAGAATTGCAACCAAGGCAGAAGTCAGACAGCATCCTGTCAGATGTATTTAAAACTAGATTCTTGCACTGAACTCAGAGACTTAACTTGCTTCCTTCCAGCTGTCTGATACTAAAATATATGGTTGTTACAAGAATGATAATTATCTGTGAGGAAGCTATTTCCAGATAGCTTGTTTGCCTTTACTCTCTTTATTATTAACACACGCACACACCAACAGACATTTTCCTTTCTTCAGGATGATGCCAGAACTTGTGCTTTCTTCAGGGTTTCATTCAGGCAGCGATTTTTATTTTTAACATAGGTTGGGCTCCGCCATAGCATAAATTTCATATATGTTTGGGTATTATTTTCATCCTTCCCATTTAAGGGGTCCTCCACCCACCCCTTGAGAGTTTGGGGACCTTTATGAATAGAATGGGATACGACTTTGGGTTCCCTAAAAACTGGGGAGAGATGTTGATAAAAATGGCAGCTAAGACTTGTCTGCACAGAAGCAATGTGCATCAAGCAATCCAATTTGGAATGCTATCCATAGTACAGGGCAATTCAAATGTATTTGAACTGAGAAAGTACTTTTAATATCATGGTTATGAATAACTAGGTATGGCAGTTGCAATTTGGATGCTTTATGTTTAAAGCAAAATTCGCAGTACTGTAGTGATATAATTTTTCAGTATTTTTAGTGTGTGTGTGTGTATGTGTGTGTGTAATTTATTTAATTTGAATTCCAACCCAACTCCAACTGACTGGGTGGTAAATAAATAATAACATAGAAACCAGTAGCAACCAAGCTAGTATACAAACAGAACAACAACAGCAAACATGCCTAACGGCACATCTATTTCGGAGATGGGGCGGCATATAAGTCCCACTAATAAATAAATAAATAAATATTTCACATCAAGGTCTGGGAGAACAATTAGGTCTTCAAGGCTTTATGGAATGGCAATGGGGATGTGGGTCTGATTCCAAAGGGCAGATGCTACAAGAAGGAAGTCACATTTTTTGGGTCATGTTAAATGATATTGTTGATTTGAAGGGAGCTGGAGCAAGCCAACTCTGCTGCCCTATATTGCCCAGGCAGAAACCATGGGAGGTAGGTAGTCCCTCAAATAACCTAACTTGTGCCATGTAGGACTTTATAGGTAACAAATAATACTAGAATTTCACCCAGGAACAGACTGGCAAATATTGTGGCTTGCAAAGCAGAAATGTTACAAGGGTATGCCAAGGAATGACAATTGCTATCAGTGCTGCTGCACTCTGGACCAGCTGAAACTTCTGAGCAGTTTTCAAGAGCAGCCTGGGGTAGAGTTCATTGCCATAGTCAAACCACCAGTATAACATGACAAGCTGAGATCAACATTACACTTATTAGTTCTAGACATTAGACTAGACAAGATAACAAGGCACTCTATTTGCAGTGTTAGTAATAACCAGTTATTTGAATATTTCTGTAATAACCAGTTATTTGAATATTTCTCTTCTTTTATCGTGCGCTAGAAGATAATAGACCATTGATCACATTGGTCACCTGAAATTTTTGATGGCTGGCTTCACACTGTGAAGTAGTGTTGTATAAAATTACCTTCCTTATAGCCAGATTCTGAGTTTTCAAATGGACTACCCAAATTTGACTGACCTAGATTTTTTTTCTCAAAATTAAAGGTTCCACAATTGGTTCTGTCTTCCAGCACTCTTGAAAATCAGGGATGTCCCTTGATTTTGTTCACTGGGGAAAGCATTGTGCCAGCTATTCCAGTTATCAAAGGAATTTTAACATAATTATCTATTCTAATGATAAGAACATCCCTTACAGAATGAAAGAAAATAACTCTGAAGTAGGATTTTTTTTTATCAAAAATCATTCCGATATTAATCATAGTGCAAGACCACTTAAGATTGCAGATTTTAGAAGAGCTAGACCCAGCAGATAAAAAGAACTTGATATCTCCTAAATTGACACACTTTTTATTACGTTAAAGTCTCCATCATAAATGGTGATAATGTATTTGTTCAACCTAATTTAGAATTTATTCAGAAGTTGTTAAATGTGTTGCTCTAATAAATCTAGGATGAATACTTTCATACATTTCTGAGAATCCCAAGACATAAAAAAGGAGTATGATTCTTATTATAAATGGTGTCAGGAAAGAAAATTGCTGTAAGCTGCCCAGAGTCACTTTGAAATGAGATGGGCAAACAAACAAACAAACAATATAGCTATATACAATAGTATGGGACCTGAACAGTATGCTGTTAATAGAGAACCAGAATAAAGGCACCTTCCTTAAATATTTATGTATAGTTTATTCTTGTCTTGTTTCTCTAGAGCAAGCTATTAGTAATAATATAGCCGTTTTATCATTTGTTTTGCTCTTAACCATGTATGTTTAAACTATTTTGTACAATTGTTTTTTCTATTTCTGTTCTTAAACCTACTTTAAATATTTGCAGTTGTATTATTCACAATTTTGGATAGAGAACTACTTCTAATCTAAAGAAATGAATATAATTACTTAGTATCCTCATCCCAGAGAGCTGCTATTTTGTATTATTCCTGCCCTATGTGTCTTCTGCATTATAAAAATAAAATAGATCTTTTATGGGGTGGGCTTGCTTTTTTAAAACCTGTGTTCTTTCTGAGCTTACCTAGCCTCCCATCTTTTTTTTTCTTTTCCTAGATTAGAAAAAGACAACATTCAGCATAGCTTTAGCAATGAGGCAAAGACTCGAGTCCTTCAAGCTCAGCAGAGAGAGCAGGATCTCACACAGAAGATGCGGCAAATGGAGGCCCAGCATGATAAAACTGGTAGGTGGTCGGGAAAGATTAGAGCCTGGGCACTCACTCACAAGCCCGGCCCATGCCTTACTGTGAAATGACATCAGGAACACCTGTAACCTTTGGCTGGCCGAAGGGAGCAGATGCGAACTACACCGGAGATTCCGAATTACATATTAGTTAGCGTTTAAAAGAGAAAATGGAAAGTATTGCCCACTGTCTGTTGATTTCAGAGTGCTGCTCTCACATCTGTTGCACCATCTGGATTATGAGTTTATTTACCTGTGTTCAAGAAACGTAAAGCTGAGAGGGACCACAACAAAGTAGAAAAACAAAGGGTTTATTTTTGGCTGGATTTTCAGGCACACATGTTATATAAAGAAAATAGCATCAGAAGCTCTGCAGGAAATGCTCTGAGCTTACAGTTAAAGTCTCCTGAATAGTACTGAACAGTTCCCACAGTACACACATTATAGCTACTCTAAAAGCTTAATGAGTTTGCTTCAGAATCCAAACTGGAGAAAAGCTTTAGCCATTAATTGGTACTTAATTCACTGTCGCAGCTGGATGTAATTCACTGGCTCCAAATTAATATGTTCCTTTATTTAATCTTCGTTGCTTCACACATTTTTGGAATTTGTGTTTTCTGTCCTACTCAAATTTAGCTATAACTTTAATCTTTTGTAGCTACAAGAATTTGCAGTACAGAGTTTAAATTGATAAGTATGGGATTTTGGCAACAGCTGATAACATGACTGAAACCTGATGTCTTTCAATACAGTATTTTAGTTTAGCTAACTTATCTTTCTTTACCTTTATAGTGTGAAGGTGAAATTGTTTCATGGAAATTCTGACAATATCTGTGTAGTTTTTTAACATTGCTTTTTTAGCTTTACGTCAGAATGTACTATGTGTTTAACAGCAAATCAAAACAAATTTCCATATACAGAATTGTAGAAAATACTCCCAAAGTGTGCATTTTCAGAACTCAACCTCTGAAACCAAAATTATAATTAATTTAAATGTGTAATTACAAAAATAACCATTGTGGTAGTAAGCCATGAATCATATATCTCCAACCTTCCTAAATCTGTGTGTGTATACAATCTAACTAGTTACAAATTGATATTTGTGAAAGGGAAAATAAAATAAAATTCAATCAAGATTTTACTTTTTCTAAATATTTATACATTCCCCCAAAATTGATAGTAATTATGGGGAGTTACCCATAGCCTAAATATGCAAAGTTAGGAATGCAGAAAAATGTCAAGTCAGATTTCACAGATTTCCTATTGTGTTTATAATGTAATGTACCACCTTCACAAGTGTGCATGCACAGTGGCTTCTGTGAAATGAGGTTAACTTACCTAAAGATTTGTTTTGATTAAAATAAATGTCTGTACCACTTTTCCAACAAACTAGAACTATTATCATTAAATATATTCGAAAGGCCACTGTTCATGTTAAATCTTATATGGTGTGGACTTGCTTCTGTGTCTGAATATAATCTGCCTACTTTTTCATTCAGGAGTTGTGAAACAACACTGTAACAAGTAAATGAATTGTAGAATTTCAGGAAATTAATTACCACATGTTAAATTAAATCTGATCGTGCCCATGATATCCAAAATTGAAGATGCTCAAATATTTGTTAAATTTTACGGTTTTTTTAATTTTTAGAGTTGGGTGAATTTGTAAAGCTTTATTTCTTTTCTACAAGCCTTTGCTTTTTCAGACACTTCTATCTTTGAAAGAAGGCTAGAGGTACCTTTTGTTTTGCAAAGATATATTTCACTATTTCCCGCTCAATGTGTTACTTTTGTTTTTGATTTCTCACACACATGACTGCATAGCTTCTGATCCATCTAATATGACAATAAAGTTTGCAGATGATACCACCATGCTGGGTCTTATTACAGGAGGGGACCAATCAGCATACAGGAAAGAAGTCCAGAAGTTATCTACATGGTGCTCAGAAAACAACTTGCATCTAAACACCAGCAAGACAAAGGAGATGGTGTTAGACTTCCAGAAGCAGAGAGAGGAACCTGCCCCACTCTACATCAAGGGAGGCTGTATGGAGAGGGTCTCCTCTTTCAAATTCCTGGAAATGCACCTGAGCCAAGATCTCACCTGGAAAAATAACACGTCCCAGGTGGTTAGAAAGGCCCAACAGAGACTCCATTTCCTTAGGGTCTTGTGGAAAAATCAGGTGGAACAACAGCTGATGCTTCCTTCTACTGGTCCATGATAGAAAGTGCCCTCACATATTGTGCTAAGTATGGTACGCTGGCTTAACAGCTGCGGACAGGAAGGCATTACAGAGGGTGATGAGCACAGCACAAAAAATCATGGGCTGCCCCTAACCCCACTGGATGAAATTGCCAGATCGCGCTGTCTCAGTAGAGTGAAGAAAATCCTAGGGCAGGGGTGGCGAACACGCGGCTCTCGAGCCGCATGCGGCTTCCGGCCAAAATGAATGCGGCTCTTTGCCTCTTATATTATTATTATATTATTATTATATTATATTATTTTGTATACTGTGGCTCTTTGCCAAGTTTGGATTTTGTTATGCTGCTTCTGAGGAGGGATCTCTGAGGAGAGATTTCCGAGCGCGTAGTCCCGCCCCCGGCTGCGTCATCCCGTCTCCCATCCCTCGGAAACAACTGCACGGGCCAGCGAGCGTGGTGTGGCTCTCTGACTCTCACAGTTTAAAATTGTGGCTCTTTGTGTCAAACTTGTTCGCCACCCCTGTCCTAGGGGATGACTCACATCCTGGACACCATTTCTTTATTGTCCTACCCTCAGGCAGGAGATATAGAAGCATAGCCAGCTGGACAAATAGGCTGAAAAATAACTGGCCTGCTAGGATTTGTGTCACTACTGCAGAATTCAAACACAACACAGTTTCAAATTAAGATGGCTGTCAATTATATGCTATTCTGGCTATGTAAGAAGAATGACCAGCAAAAGATGGTAACTAAACAAGCCAACTTTTGTTTTTGGTTTTTCTTCTGTGAAAATGCCCAAGTTGCACTTTGAAAGATGGGCAGCCATACAAATCATTCAAATAAATGTATACAATAAGTAATCATTCACGATTATTCATGAGCTAGGACATGACAATCATATATAAAACTCAGACCTTTGGCGTAATTCAATTAATTCAAGGTATTGATAGTGGATCTGTTACAGGCTAGCTTGACCAAGAGCAAGCAGGTTATGTGATATTAATTAGAAAAACAGGTTTGCCTGATCAGGACACTTCCTTAAGCAGTATAAAAGAATGTGCATTTATTTCAAAATTAATCCCATTCTTTTAAAAAAATATTCTACAAGTAGATTAAATAGATATTAGAACAAAAATAACAACATAAAATACAAAACCATAAAACTTTGTGGCTAACAACTAAAAACCAACAATAAATTAATTACTTAAAATATTATTAAATATTACAAGCCAAATTCCTCTAAAACCCACATCTAAAACAAATTTAACACCCCCCCCGGAGGTCAGCACAGCCCAGCCTGTTCGAAGAGCCAGGTTTTCAGATCATGGCGGAAGGTACAAAGGTCAGGGGCCAAATGGAATCCCAGGGGTAGTTGGTTCCATAGGGCGAGGGCCGCTACAGAATAGGCCCTTCCCCAGGGGATTGCCAAGTGACATTGAGTCACAGATGGCACCCCGAGGAGCCCTGCCTGTGGGCCCGCACAGGGCGTTGGCTCTCGATGCCGGCAGGAGACGCTCCCGTAAATATCCTGGACCCATGCCTTGAAGGACTTTGTATGTCAGCACTAGGACCTTGAACCTTACCAGGAGGGCAACCGGTAACCAATGCAGGTTGCGCAGGAGGGATGTAACATGGGAGTACCGGGAAGCTCCCATTACAACCCACGCAGCCGCATTCTGCACCAGCTGAAGCCTCTGGATGGTGTGCAAGGGCAGTCCTAAATAGAGAGTGTTACAGTAGTCGAGTCGAGAGGTAACAAGTACATGAGTGATGGTGCGCAGGGCATCTCGGTCCAGATATGGGCGTAACTGGCGAACCAGCTGGACCTGGGCAAAGGCCCCCCTGGCCGCAGCTCCCACCTGCTCCTACAACCTGAGCCATGAGCCCAGGAGAACCCCCAGGTTCCGTGCCCTGTCCATGGGGGGCAACGCCTCTCCCCCCATGACCAAAGATAGAATATCTTGACTGGACCGAGATGTCGGTATGCACTACTCCGTCTTGGCCGGATTGAGCCGAAGCATGTTCCTGTCCATCCAGATCTGTACCGCATCCAGACAACGGGATATCACGGAGAGGTTATCACTGATGTGGTTTGGGGTGGAGATGTACAACTGTGTATCATCAGCATACTGATGATCTCGCCCAGCAGCTTCATATAGATGTTGAACAGAAGGGGCGAGAGGACTGACCCCTGAGGGACCCCACAAGTGAGGACCCTCAGAGTCAACCTCTGCCCCCCTGCCAACACCGATTGTGAGCGCCCCGAGAGGTAGGAGGAGAACCACTGCAAAACAGTGCCCCCCACTCCCAACCCCTCAAGACGCCGCAACAGGATACCATGGTCGATGGTATCAAAAGACACTGAGAGATCTAACAGAACCAGGACAGAGGAGAACCCCCTGTCCCGTGCCCTCCAGAGATCATCAGCCAGTGCAACCAATGCCGTCTCCGTGCTATACCCGGGTCGGAAGCCCAATTGGTACGGATCCAGGTAGTCCGCTTCCTCCAGGAAAAGCGGAAACTGCTGAGCCACCACACTCTCAACAACCTTCACCAAAAAATGAAGGTTGGAGACTGGACAAAAGTTGTTCAATACGGCTGGGTCCAGAGCAGGCTTCTTCAGGAGGGGTCTCACCACTGCCTCTTTCAAGGCGGCAGGGAAAGCTCAGCCCCTCCCGGATCTGAGCGACCTTATCCAACAGATATTGTCCAAATTCCTCAGCATGACCCCGCAACGGGTCCACCGCCCCCCCCCAGTTGTAGGAGGGAGCGGGTGACCCTAAACAGGGCGGCTGGGTGGTTATCTGCGGATGCTATGAGAGTGGAGAAGTAAGCCCTTCTTGCCGCTCCCAGAGCAACCAGGTAAGTCCTAATATTGGCTCTTAACTGGGCTCGGTCACGGCCGGAACGGGTCGACCTCCACCTGCTCTCTAGGCCCCTTCTATTTTGGCTGTGTGATTGGTTCTTGATTGGTTGATGGAGTTGATTTTTGCTGATTGGTTGGCTGTGTTGTCGCTTCTTGATTGGTTGATGGAGTTGATGTTTGCTGATTGTTTAGTTTAGTTTATTTGGACTTGTAGGCCACCCTCTCTCCTGAAGGACTCAGGGCGGCGTACATAAAAAACGAACAATACAAAAATTAAAACAATTTAAAAAATATTAAATTACAGCCAAATAAACATTCCAAGTTAAAACCCCGATCCCCTGTCAGTCCAGGCCAGATTGTGAAAATAACCATGTTTTAAGGTCACGGCGGAAGGAGCGGAGATCAGGGCCAGCGCAATTCCAGGGTAACTGGTTCCAGAGGTGGGTGCTCCCACAGAGAAGGCCCTCCCCCTAGAGGCCGCCAGCCTACAATGTTTAGCTGACGGTACCCCCAGGAAGCCCTGTCTGTGGGAGTGCATTAGGCGATTGGTGTTCGTCGACGGAAGGAGACGTTCTTGCAAGTACCCTGGACCCAAGCCATATAGGGCTTTATAGGTTGTTACCAGCACCTTGAATCTCACATGGAGGGCAACCGGTAGCCAATGCAGGTCACGCAGGAGGGGTGTAATATGGGAGAATTAGGATGCTCCCATCACCACCTGCGCAGCCGCATTCTGCACCAGCTGAAGTCTCTGTATGACATGCAAGGGCAGCCCCATATAGAGAGCATTGCAGTAGTCGAGTCTAGAGGTAACGAGCACATGAGAGACTGTGCGCAGCGCATCCTGGTCCAGATAGGGACACAACTGGCGCACAAGGCGAACCTGTGCAAATGCCCCCCTGGTGATGGCTCCCACCTGCTCCTCCAAACTGAGCCGCACATCCAGGAGGACACCCAAGTTGCACGCCCTATCCACAGGGGTCAACACCTCTCCCCACATGACCAATGGTGGAATCTCTTGGATTATCCGAGATGACAGCCACTCAGTCTTGTTCAGGTTGAGCCGGAGCCTGTTCCTCCCCATCCAGACCCGCACCGCCTCCAGGCAACAGGACATCACAGAGAGGGCATCACTGAGGTGGTCTGGGGTGGAAATGAAAAGCTGGGTATCATCAGCATATTGATGATACCTCACCCCAACCATGGATGATCTCACCCAGCGGCTTCATGTAGATGTTGAACAGGAGGGGAGAAAGGACCGACCCCTATGGCATCCCACAAGTGAGGGGCCTAGGGGCCGACCGCTAACCCCCTGCCAACACCGACTGCGTCTGGCCCGAGAGGTAGGAGGAGAACCACCGCAATACGGTGCCCCCCACTCCCAACCCCCCCGAGACAGCGCAGTAGGATACCACGGTCGATGGTATCAAAAGCTGGTATCAACTCTGCTGAGGACCTAGCGGCCACTTGGCAACAGGCTGCTGGGGCTGCCCTTGACAGAGTTGTCCCCATGCGTCCCCTCAGGCGCCGTGGATCCCGGGTGGCTCCCTGGTATACAGAGGAACTCCGAGAGATGAAGCGCCGTCGGAGGGGTTTAGAGAGCAAGTGGAGGGCCACTCGCTCCCAATCTGATCGAATCCAGTTAAGAGCCCATATTAGGACTTACCTGGTAGCTATGAGGAGGCGAGAAGGTCTATCTCTCACCCTCATAGCGTCCGCGAATAACTGCCCAGCGCCCTGTTTAGGGCCACCGCTCCCTCCTATATCCGGGGAGGTGGTGGACCCTCTCGAGGAAGAGCTGAGGAATTTGGTCAATATCTGTTGGATAAAATTTCGGTGATTCGGGGCGGTTGTGCTCCACTTGCAGTGGTCTGAGGATCGTGGTGCAAACAGTCTGGCTGATACTGATCTGGACTGAGTTCGATCCTGTTTCTGAGGATGAAATGGACAGGATTATTCGGCCTGAGTTCCACCACATGTTTGTTGGACCCGTGCCCTTCTTGGTTGGCTTATACCACCAGGGAGGTCACCTGCGTGTTGTTTTTTTCGGCAGTGGTCAACGCTTCATTAAGAGAGGGTGTCCTTCCCGCCCTGAAAGAGCGGTGGTGAGGCCCCTCCTGAAGAAGCCTGCCCTGGACTCGACCGTGTAGACAACTTTCGTCCAGTCTCCAACTTAGGTTTTAGCGAAGGTTGTGGAGAGTGTGGTGGCTCAGCAGTTCCCCTTTTCCTCGATGAGTGGACTACCTAGATCCGTACCAACGGGCTTCCGGCCTGGTTTCAGCACGGAGACGGCATTGGTCGCACTGATGGATGATCTCTGGAGGCCCGGGACAGGGGCTTTTCCTCTGTCCTGGTCCTATTAGACCTCTCAGCGGGCTTCCGATACCATCGACCATGGTATCCTTTTGCGCGCCTCGGGGGCTTGGGAGTGGGGGCACTGTGCTCGGTGGTTCTCCTCCTACCTCACGGGCGGTGCAAATCGGTGTTGACGGGGGCAGAGGTCGACCCGAGGGTACTCACCTGTGGGTCCTCAGGGTCAGTCCTCTCCCCCCTTATTCAATATCTACATGAAACCGCTGGGTGAGATCATCCGTGGTTTTGGGTAAGATACCATCAGTATGCTGATGATACTCAGCTATACATCTCCACCAGGCCAGATCAGTGATGCCCTCTCCGTGATGACTCGCTGTCTGGAAGCGGTACGGACCTGGATGGACGGAAACATGCTCGGCTCAACCCAGCCAAGACTGAGTGGCTGTACATACGGCATCTCGGACCAGTCAGGAATGTCCATCGTTGACCATAGGGGGAGTGGTGTGCCCTGTGGATAGGGCGCGGAACCTGGGGGTCCTCCTGGATACACGGCTCCAGCTAGAGGATCAGGTGGGGCCGTCGCCGCCAGGGGGCCTTGCCCAGGTCGGCTGGTTCGCCAGCTTCGCCCGTTCTGGACGGGATGCCCTGCGTACAGTCACCATGCCCTTGTCACCTCACGACTCGACTACTGCAATGCTCTCTATTTAGGACTGCCCTTGCATACCATCCGGAGGTTGCAGCTGGTGCAGAATGCGGCCGCGCGGGGTGGTGATGGGAGTTACCGATTCTCCCATATTACCCCCTCCCTGCGGCCTACATTGGTTGCCGGTTGCGCTCCGGTGAGATTCAAGGTTCTGACTTTAACATTCAAAGTCCTACACAACATGGGTCCACAATATTTAAGGAGCGGCTCCTGCCGATGTCGAGCGCCACCCGTCCCGTGCGGACACATAGGCAAGGACTCCTCGGGGTCCCGTCGACAAGTCAATGTCGGCTGACGGTCCCCCGGCGACGAGCCTATTCTGTAGCGGTCCCTGACCTATGGAATGCACTGCCTCTGGACCTCCGTCTGGCCCCTGACCTCCGCACCTTCCGCCGCGACTTAAAGACCTGGTTGTTTGACCAAATCGGGCTGTGATTACCTCACCTGGGCCATGGGATAATTTTAATTCACCTTAATTTGGTCTTATCGGGCTTAAATTATTTAATTCTTTTAAATAACTACTGTACTATATGTTTTGATTGTGAGCGGCCCCGAGTCTTCGGAGATGGGGCGGCATATAAGTCTAATAAATAAATAAATAAATAAATAAAAGCCGCCGGGAGGTCTAACAGGACCAGGACAGAGGAACCACCCCTGTCCCGAGCCCTCCAGAGGTCATCCATCAGCGCGACCAATGCCGTCTCCATGCTGTAACCGGGCCTGAATCGCGATTGGTACGGGTCCAGGTACTCAGCTTCCTCCAGGAACCTCAGCAGCTGCTGCACCACCAGACTCTCTACAACCTTCACCAAAAGTGAAGGTTGGAGGCTGGACGAAAGTTGTCTAAATTAGCTGGGTCCAAGGCAGGCTTCTTGAGGAGGGGCCTCACCACCGCCTCCTTCAAAGCGGGAAAGGATCCCTCTCGTAAAGAAGCGTTGGTAACTGCCTGGAGCCAGCCTAGTGTACCCTCCCGGGCGGCATAGACCAGCCAGGAGGGACACGGGTCCAACAAACACGTAGTGGCACTCAGCCGCCGCATGGTTCTGTCCACCATATCCAAGGTTACAGACTCAAACTCCTCCCAGATAACATGAACAAGACTCGACGCCACCTCTGTCTCCGACTCTAGCCAGGTGGAGTCCAGCCTGGCCCGGATCTGAGCAATCTTATCCGACAGATGTTGACTAAACTCCTCGGCACGTCCTCGGCACGTCCCTGCTTGATTGGATTTTTCGTAACAACCTGTGTGGCTCAGGTGTTGTAACAGGTTGCAACACAGCCAACGACTCAGGAGATTACAGCACAAGACCCAGGATGTCACAACAATAAAACTCAGAAGGTCATCACACAGCCCACTACCCAGGTAGTTACAACACAAAAGGCTGAAGGACACACAGCCATTACCTCAGCCACACAGGTACTTACGAAAAAGAAGATGGTGAGTGGGATCTCGTCGAAACGTTGCCAAGATACTCTCAATCTTACACGGGATAAGACCCAAATACACCAAGATCTGCATGGAAATGTGTGCTAGTTTATTACTTATTTGGGGTTAGGGGTTTCTTTTTTTATTTATTGATTCATTAAGATGTGTTCTTGGTTGGGCTGCACCAAGGGAGGGCTGCACCAAGGGAGGCTCATTCACTTTCATTGTACACGTTGAGCATTGACAATAAAGGTTTGAACTTGAACAGTTCTGTAGCAATAGAATTGCAATGATTTGTTTGTTGAATAAAGGATGCTGGTCTGTGCCTCTACCTGAAGACAGGTCAGAATGGCAGAGCGTCTGTGCACTTACTAGTTATGTTTGCAGTTGGAAATATTTCTTAGTTTGTGGCCCCAAATCAGGAGAAATCTGGAGCAGTTCTGTAGTTCACAAAAGCTTATACCTTTTAATAAATATGTGTTAGTCTGAAAAGGTGATTGATACAAGACTCCTGATTTTGGGCCGTCTTAGACTAACACTTTTACAGTGTCTAGTTTGTGGCATACACCAGTGCATAGTGGATGTTGCTGTTTTTCTGATAGTAGATTGCTACTGTTTTTTTTTCCTGTCCATGCTTGGCACCTTATTTCTACTTCTCAAAATCTGGTATGAGAATCAAAGGCAATTTTATTATTGGTGTTAAGGTCATTACTTTTGATTGACTCATATGCCACCAAGACAGAATGCATTTAGATACCAACTTAGATGAGTCTGGTTTGAAATCTTTGAAGTGGGATAAGTGCTGCTTTAGTTTTATTTGTTTGTTATTGCCTACTGATACAGTGGGGTTATTCATCTCCCCTTTTTAAAGAAACAAAATTTTATGGTTTTGTATTTTATGTTGTTAGCTTTGTTCTAATATCTATTTAATCTACTTATAGAATATTTTTTTAAAAGAAGAATGGGATTAATTTTGAAATAAATGCACATTCTTTTATACTGCTTAAGGAAGTGTCCTGATCAGGCAAACCTGTTTTTCTAATTAATATCACATAACCTGCTTGCCTGTCAAGCTAGCCTGTAACAGATTCACTATCAATACCTTGAATTAATTGAATTACGCCAAAGGTCTGAGTTTTATATATGATTGTCATGTCCTAGCTCATGAATAATCGTGAATGATTACTTATTGTATACATTTATTTGAATGATTTGTATGGCTGCCCATCTTTCAAAGTACAACTTGGGCATTTTCACAGAAGAAAAACCAAAAACAAAAGTTAGCTTGTTTAGTTACCATCTTTTGCTGGTCATTCTTCTTACATAGCCAGAATAACATTTAATTGACAGCCATCTTAATTTGAAACTGTGTTGTGTTTGAATTCTGCATAGTGACACAAATCCTAGCAGGCCAGTTTTTTTCTATAAATGAACATAAGTATTTGCTTTATGATTTCATTCCCCATAAGTGTATTAGGGGGAAAGGGACTATTGGTAACATCTTTCTACATTCTATACAACACTTCTGTGTATAAGCAGCTGTGACTTGGCACAGATATGCAGAACCAGTTGTCATTTAGTCTTTTCACTCATCTCTGTAAGATCTCCATTAATCTGCTTACATTTGAGAATGGTAGTTATTTATTTATTATTTATTTATTTTTATTCATATTTATATCCCGCCCTTCTCCAGAGACTCAGGGCGGCTTTCAATTTTTTGGGATACAACCCAATGCGCTCAGCAATAGCCTTCCTTCCATTGTATATGCCTGCTTATTACTAAGCGGCATTTTTACAAAGTCAGCTTATTGCCCCCAACAATCTTGGGTCCTCAATTTACCTACCCCGAGAGGATGGAAGGCTGAGTCAACCTTGAGCCTGGTGGGATTCGAGCCTGCAATAATTACAGGCAGCTGGAACTAAGTGCTAGGCTATTAACAGCCTGCACCACCAAGGCCCTTCATGTCAAGTAATTTTTTTAAAGAAAGAACTACAACAATGAAAACATAAAAAACGGAAAAAACAGAAAAAGAACTAATCTGAATAGTAATTACATTAAATCATATGGAGTTTTATCTGTTATTTTGTTATTAATTATAATGTTACTTTTTCAGATAGATTCCTAATCATATTTTTCCTGCAATTCCTATCCTTTCTAGTGATCTTAATTCTTAAATTAATTGAAAATTTCTATCAGTCAAATGGAATAAGGCAGGATTATTTGCATAGTTTGAAAACATCTGACAAATTATGGGATTGGTATTTTCATTAAAAAATGTGGATAAAATCTTTATGAATGGTATATACTAGCTATATTTATGGTATTTCCCCCTTGTTAATATATTAATATTCCACAATGTGCTGCACAGATTCAGTACTGTACATTGATTGATATTGTGAGAGAGATGTCAAGCGGCAGATTCAAGTATTTCATGTTTTTTATATGTACTGTTCATACTTCATAATTTTGCTATATGTTTATATTTCAAAAAAACGATTGTGGGCAACTAACGCAGATGAAAATCATGATGTGTGTATGTAATCCATCATGCTATTTTTTGTAGTACCAGTATTGGGCAGAGTAAGAAACAGTATACTGAAGAAATTAAAAGATAAGTAAGAAAAAAGGAAAGGAAGTGTAGGTAAAATCAGTTTACACCATCCCTCTTTGCTAACATTACGACCTGCCATTGCTTCCACCAGGCCCATATACCAGCTCATACAATGCCTTAGGTTTTGTTTTTTCTTTTTAATTTTTCTCTTACAGGAATTCTTCAACCCTATCAAAAACTGACTTTCTTTTCCTTCCTCTCAACCTATTTGCAATTCAGTCCTTCTTTATTCTTTCTTCATGACCAAATAACTTCAGTATATTTCTTCTTCATTAAACATTCATACATTCTTGACCCTATCTAAATCATCTTATTTTCCCACACATTAAGTATCCTGTTCCCACTATTTTCAATATGTTTTTAAGTTTCTTTTGTTATGTCTTCATTCAGCCTTCCATCCTCTTGGGGTAGGTAAATTGAGGACCCAAGATTGTTGGGGGCAATTAGCTGACCTTGTAAAAATGCCGCTTAGTAATAAGCAGGCATATACAATGGAATGAAGGCTATTGCTGAGCACACTGGGTTGTATCCCAAAAAATTGTAAGCCGCCCTGAGTCTTTGGAGAAGGGCGGCATATAAATGTAATTTAAAAAAAAATAGACTGGTTTTTTTTTCCTATCCACGTTTTATGTAATATACATTTTGGACATTGCTTGTTGGTAAATAATGCATATATTGGAGCTAGCCAATCAGTAGACCTGTCTTAGTAGGTATTATCATGGATGCACTGACCTTGTCAAGAGCAGATGCAATTGGCATACTAGCTTAAGCTGGGCAAAGATACTCCTATTTTCATCTTCTTGGGCATCTGCTTCTTGGTGAATCCAGATGCACTCACAGACTGCAATCCTGATTCTTTAGGGAAGTGTTGCTCCATTTAAAACAGGTTGCATTACAGTTCCAGAATCCATCTCTCTCTCTCAAGCACTTCTGCCAAAGATTGGCTTCTTATTATGAGGAATTTTGTCATATCCTCATTGTGTTTAAACTGAAGTATATCCATGAACTTGTAAGCATAGAAAATACATCATTAGAATCTGCTAATTTTAATTAGAATGAATGTACGAGATTTGTGCATAGAAAATTTTGTTGTATCATCTTTCTTCTATTCTTAATGTGGTAGATGTTTCATAAAGTGATTTGGCTGCACTAGAAAAATCAGTGTAGATGTAATAGCAGTGGCAAATTACAACATCTTTGCCATTGAAGCTGTAGTACATTCTTTAAAATGGGCTCTACCTTCTGTTGATTTATTCTGAATTTCCTCCACCATTGCTGTGGTTGGCATCCCCATTTTCATTTCTCTGAACTTCCTGGAAAGCCAGCAGGCCTGCCTTGGCATATCAGCATAGAGAAAATATTCAGAGGCAGTAGCCTCTCCCATTTCTTTAAAAAATATGGACTTCCTACAACCATAAATCACATTCAGAATTAATGTTTATGAATAATAAACTACCGTATTTTTTGCTCTATAAGATACACTCCCCCACCCCAAAAAGTGGGTGGAAATGTCTGTGTGCCTTATGGAGTGAATATTGCATCACAGACTGTGAAGTGTATTACCTCAGGAGTCCCTGGTGGACCGGTGCCATTCCTTTGGTGAATAGGAGCTGGGCCACGGCAGTGGGGTCCTTTTACAGTGCTGAACCCCCTCCTCTTCTGTCTTTGTCATTGCCCACCTCTTCTGTCTCTTTTCCGCAGTGCAGGAGTCAATAGGCAGAGCTGGCACATGAGAGGACACCTATCTGTGGTTAGGGTTGGGTTTTTTTTCTTGTTTTCCTCCTCTAGGTGCATCTTATGGTCAGGTGCGTCTTATGAAGCAAAAAAATACGGTATATTCTCCTAATTAAATAGTCCTTACTGCCCTGAATAGATCATAATTAAAAAAAAATGCCCTGCCTGAAATCATTTGGGGTGATAATCCTTCACTTGCCATGGAGGTAATAAATTTCTGAACTATTAAATTGAGAGGAGCCAGTTTGGTGTAGTGGTTAGAGTAAATGTAAAAATTTTCCCTGTCCAGTCATGTCCAACTCTATAAAGGGCAGTGGTCATTTCCATTTCTTAGCAGAGGGAGCCAGCATTGTCTGAAGACACTTCCGTGGTCATATGGCTACCATGATCATATGTGAGGCATGGAGAATGCTGTTTTACCTTCCCACTAAAATGGTACCTGTTTATCTACTTGTATTTATGTGCTTTTGAACTACTAGGTTTGCAGGAGCTGGGGCAAGTAAGGGGAGCTCATATGGCGCTTGGATCTCAAACCCAAGCTATCAGCTTTCTAGCTGACAAGCTCAGCATGTTTAACTGCTGAGCCATCATGCCCCCTGTGTTTAGAATATCATACTATAAAATGGGAACATGTGTTTTAGTCTCATCTAAGACACAAAGAAAGCCTTTGGGTTAATCACTTTCTCTCAGTCCTAGGAAGAAAGCCTAAGCCTCTCAAAAAACTCCAAGGATTAGTCCTGGAAGTCACCAGGAATCCATATTGATTTGAAAGTATGCCCCCCACTCCCCCCGCCCCCAAAACTACCCTAATCTTAGGGATTCCTGGGGCAAACTACTGAATACTACCACTATCTCAAATATTGCAGACAAATGTTTTAAAAGGCCAGCCTTAACTTCAGGTCAGAAGGAGAAACAATCCAAATGGTGTATAAACTATCAGCAGCAACTTGCCACTAGTCATGGCTCTATTCAGTATAACAGCTGCATAATAATATGCTTCCTTTACCATAGAAGGGCTACCTTATTGGAACTTTTATTCCTTTAATTGTCAGACAATTAGTTTGAGGAGTATCCTGGTATCAGATCCAGCAGCAGTCCTTTGATTCTGTATTTTCTCTGGTATTTTCAATTTGCAGATTAACTCATGAGATAACTCAGGCCTCCAGGCAAAAATGATTTTGATTATATTATAGCAGAAATATTTTCCCAAGAAATATTTTCCCTCATTATTTACACCCAGACTAAAATAGATGAGGGCAAAGCAGGATATATTGCTGGAGGACCATATTACAGTATAAGAATTTAGGGTAGGGTAGAATAGAATAGAATAGAATAGAATAGAATAGAATAGAATAGAATAGAACGGAACAGAACAGAACAGAACAGAACAGAACAGAACAGAAGAGTTGGAAGGGACCTTGGAGGTCTGCTCAGGCAGAAAGTCCTATACCATTTCAGACAAATGGTTGCCCAATCTCTTCTTAAAACTTCCAGTGTTGGAGAATTCACAACTTCTGGAGGCAAGTTGTTTCACTGGCTAATTGTTCTAACTGTCAGGAAATCTCTTCTTAGTTCTAGGTTGCTTCTCTCCTTGATTAGTTTCCATCCATTGCTTCTTGTCCTGCCCTCAGGTGCTTTGGAGAGGGAAATTTAGCAGGAAAATATCTTTGGTATTCAGAAGGATCAAAGAAACAACCTCCTATTGTAAATTACCATAACAGAGGACCTGATCTGGGATGCTCACATTGCAGCACTGGTCAAAAGGGCCCAGCAGAGATTATACTACCTGAGGCTTCTCAGAAAACAACAACTCAGTTAAAAACTGCTGGTGACCTTCTACCACTGCACCATAGAAAGTAATCTTAACGTACTCCACCTGTGTATGGTTACCAATTGCACTGTGGCAGATAAGACAGCACTCCAGAGGGTTAATGTCATTGCCCAGAAGATCATTGGTTGCCCTCTCCCCCTTTTAGAAGAGTTTTATAGTTCCCACTGCCTTAAGAAAGTTCAAAACATTCTCAAAGATCCATCTCATCCTGGGCACCCTTTTTTTTTTGAACTATTACCATCTAGCAGACGGTACAGGATAATAAAAACAAGGACAAATAGGCTGAAAAACAGCTTCTACCCCAGGGCAGTAACTCTATTGAATTCTACTGTATAGTGCAATATTAATGAAATATCAGGGATTTTCAGTTCAATATATAGAATGTAAAGGATGTGTGTTTGTGTTTATTTTCATAGTCATAATGTACACTGAAGATGGTGTTTAATTTTGTTATACGAGGTGCAATGACAATAAAGTAAATTAAACTAAACTAAATTCAATAACTCAAAATAATAAACCATGGCCAAAACATGAAAATATTTATGTTATGGCATTGTTAAATTGTTTTTAGAGTATTATGTGTAAAGATAGTTATATTTAGCGTAATTACAAAGAATGCATGATCATCTTTGGTGGTTTCTATGTGAAAGTACTTTCCATGAATAAATGTTTTTGGTTTTCATTAGCCAAAATGTAATGCCAATTCAATCACAAATAGTGTATTGTGGGATAATTTTATTAGTTTTTCAGAATACAGTTTGGGGGAAAAGCAACATGTATTGAGGCAGTACTTTCCTTGTATTTTTCCTCCCTGTTAAATAATAGTTTGACATCAGAATCTATAGCATTTTTATAATTTATTTTAGCTCCCAATATCTTAATGTTTGGGACCAAGCCAATAATTTCAGGATGATTTGTTAGGTACTAAAGTTGAAGTAACTTAGTTTAAAAATGGAGATGTGCGGACAAAAGTTAGATAGGAAATAGCATTCTGTAGACTTTGTCACAGGGCAATTATGTATTTCCTTGTAAAGAGTAAGTGTCAGCTCTTGTTATCAGTGAGAAGCATTGAGGTGTTCTATTCTTTGTTTAGGAAGCTTCTATAAAACTGATTTAGTATCTGAACAAAAAAGAGAGAAAATCTTACAATTCATAGAAAGAAACGTGACTATGTATTTGTCCTAATACTTTAAACAGGTTTTCTTTTTGCTATGGTTAACTTCTTTGAAATGTAATTTGTGCATTGTAAGAGTAAAATTTTAAAGTGCTTCTAAACTGCTTTGTGTAATATCTAAATCCTGATATTCAGAAAACTTATCTATATTTGTATATATATAATTGTTGTTTCTAGTAAACGAACTGGAATCGTTACTGAGTTCCCAGAATGCTCTTCTATCAAAATTAAAAGAAGAATGTTGTCAATTAGCAAAGAAGCTTGAACATGTCACTGAAAGAAATAGGTAAAGAAAGTCTGTAATTTTGAATATGAAGCTGTTAGAAAGTACTGAGACTTCCTTATTATTTGTAAGTGCTCAAAAGAAAGCTGCTTCCCATAGTAAGGCAGCATGCTAATTGCTGTAGACTTTGGCTGTCAGTGATCTTTAATCTCTTTTCTTCCTTCTCTTACTCCCAATGAACACATTTAATATGAACACATTTAATTTGTGTATCACAGTAGTTGTAATCACAATATATGTGCAATGTCAGCTTTTTTCAAAATTCCCATTTTTATTAACTAAATTAACTGAATAATTTTAATGTATTATGGATGGCAAATTGTTAGTCTTATGGACTGTCTAGATTACTTAAGCACAAGGGCAGATATAACTCAGTTCTTAAATAAAGTTGTTTCTGAGGTATATGTTCTTTGTAAGGGATAAATAAATACATAAGGAATTGTTTATCCATTTTGCACACTGCATATTTATTTGTGAATGTGCACCTACATGGCTTGGGGCCAGGGTACTTACGGGAGCGTCTCTTGCCAACATCAACTGCCCATCGCCCTGTGTGCTCCCACAGGCAGGGCCTCCTTGGGGTGCCGTCAGCTAGAGAGTGTCGGCTGGCTACCCCCAGGGGTAGGGCTTCTCTGTGGGAGCACCCACCCTGTGGAACCAGTTGCCCTTGGGGCTGCAGTTGGCCCCTGACCTCCGTTCCTCCATTGCGACCTGAAGACATGGCTTTTCCAACAGGCCGGCCTGGACTGAGGGGGGTGGGTTTTTTAAATATGTTCTTATGTCTAGTTTTTATGGGTTTTAGATAATTGTTTGGCTTGTGGTTTAATAATAATTTTAATAATTTTTTAAATTTTTTACTGTATGTTTTTATGATGTGAGCCGCCCTGAGTCCTTCGGGAGATAGGGCGGCATATAAGTCCAAACAATAAATAATAAATAAATGTATGTCACCCTTGCAAAAAAACCCACAAAGTATCTGATTCAGATTAAGTTACAAACATTCAAGGGATAATTATTTGTACAGTTGGGCATTGAAATGCTATTGCTACAGTTGGCATTTCTTTTCCTGTACCTTATGCTAATCATATTAATCTGAATGGAAGTGGAACCTTTAACTAAACGTTGTAGTATGAAGTGCTTTTCTATATAGCCAGGCCATCTCCCATGACATCTCTTTCCATCTTTTTCTCCTCCACTGTGTTGAGTTTGCATTTGGGGATTGATGCCCATTCTTGTTGAGAGAGATGGGAGTTGTAATCCATATCTGGAAAGAACATATGTCTTTACAGAATAGTCTAGCAATACCTACCCCACCCTTACTGCTTATAGCTTGTGCCTCACTCGTGCCTTTATCTCCTTGAAATTACAGAATAATCTCCAGGGCACTGTTCTTGAAATAATTATTAGCAACTTTGTTGATGGAGTTTGGAGCATTCTGCAACTGAGAATTACATTTAGAGTGATTTATTAATCTGATAGCTTGTCAATATTCATGATTAATCCATTCTGAAACTGCTTCTTTATTAAAATTTTTGTTGTGCGATAAATAATTTGCTGGCCAAAATTAATAATGATTGTGTATGAAATGGCTATAGATTGGAAAAGATGTGATAATAAATAATGTATGTTTCTTATTAACTATGTCATGAATGCATTTTCTAAATGCTAAGAAATTCCTTCAAGTTGACACTAACATTTATAAATAAGATGATTTGGAACATAATTAAAAGTTCTCTCTCCTCAGATTATGCCTCTTAAGATATATCAGGTTGAGCATTTTTACAGGTACCAGGTATCTGTGTGAACTTATTGTCTAGATGAATGATGCAAATTAAATTATAGTTAAGTGCATTACTTCCTTTATTTTTAGGTTTTGGCCTCTTATGCGGTCTAGGATTATACAGTATGTATTTTGGTGCTATAGTATAGTATAATATAGTATAGGATAATTGACATTAACAGACCACTTTGAACTATTTCACATAATCAAGGAGGGCCAAGCAAAGCTTCTTAAATGTTATAATTTTTTAATATTAAAAAACAAAGTATTTTTCATATTAAATATACTTATTTGTTTATACAGTGCTTTTGTTTATTAAAGATTAAAAAGAATTTTTCTACCATTTGAACCAAGAAAAGGATATAATATCTCAAAATATTCTTTGAAATTTTAGTATATTATAGTACTGCTTAAGTTTAACAAAACATAATGCATTAAGGATTATAGTTCTTTTGGTAAGATTGTCAAGAAGTGAATTATATTGATTAATATATGAAATATCTTGGAATTGATTATATCTAGGGTGTGTAATGATACAATTATCTTACACAAATAGATAGAAACTAGCGTTATTGGATTTAGCTGTTACCTTCACTAATGTATAATATTGCTGGCAAATTGTTCAGAGGAATCTATAATAATAAAAAATTAGCTTGAGCAAAAAAAATTCCCACATACATAGGCGGATCTTGGACATACTGAACTTACTCCCCTCCAGCTGCACATCTAGCTCTTTGTAACACATGGAATTGTAATAATGCAATTCTTTAGTGTTTTCTATATGATTTTTTCCCTTTTTTTGGATTATCATGGTGTCTAAGGTTTGTGGATTGATGCTTGACACTGTCTATTGTGTATTTGTGATTTGCGCTTTGTAATTAAGTGCACAATGGAAGTCCATTGGGTCTCGTTATATATAATGGTTGGTTTAATTTGTTTCACTTCTATCTTGTTAATTGTAAATTGATCATTAAGATTTGAATTCTAATCTGTCACCAGGGTTGAGTGTATTGAAGCTAGAGAAACGATCCTGTTTTTAATCACCGATTATGAGAAACAAATTTTATAATTTTGGTGCACATTGCAGTCCATATATTTTAACACTGGTTTTATGGTATTATAAATATTGTTAAATGACTTTTAGTGTAGTTTTACTGTTTCCCTATAATGGATAAATTATATTACCATTTTGGCAACAGTAGGCATCCAACTGTGTGAGTTTAATTGAAGTAAAGAACATGCACCCGGTTGAACTGTTTTTCTGCATGTTCAATTGATGCTGCATTGAATGACTGCAGTCATTACAGTTAAACACCAGGAGTGTCTTGCAAAGCTAGAGAATCAGAAGGTAAAACTGAACTTGTGCGGAAAAGTAAGCCACAACTATAATATCTTTTTTTTTGTCCTAATCTCAATCAAAAGAAATTATATTACACTAAAATGCTAAGTTTCTGATGAACAGAAAAATAATGATAGTGAACCAAATATTTGGGCAAAATGTTTGTATATCTATCAAAATTAAAGGAACAAAATTGGCTTTTTAAGCTAAATGTTCATGGAGTGATTTACAGCATCCTTGACTTACAACCATTTATTTAGTGCCCATTCGAAGATGCAACAGCACTTTAAAAAGTATAATGATTATTTTTCACACATATGATCTTTACAGCATCCTTGTGGTCATGTAACCAATGGATGCTTGACGACTGGCATGTATTTATAACGGTTCCAGTGCCTCGGGGTCATGTGATCAGTTTTTGTGACTTGCTAAGCAAAGCCAACAGGGAAGCCAGATTCACTTAACAGCCATGTTAATAACTTAACAACTGTGGCAGAAATGCTTATAAAATGGGGCAAAGCTCATTAACAATTATCTTGGTTAGCAACAGAAATGTTGGGGTCAAAGGTTGAGGACTACATGTATGCAAGCTTCTTGATGGATCAAGATTTATAAATGTTTAGTAATACTACATTTTGCAATTGTGGTATTTCACTAACATTGCAGTGCCTACACTCCAAAGAAAACATGTGAGTGAAATGGCAAGATTGTGGGCTTAATTATTTGCCACAGTAACTCTTTTATTATTTGAAAGACGTTTGAGTTCCACCACGTGTTTGTTGGACCTGTGCCCTTCCTGGATGGTGTATGCCGCCAGGGAGGTCACGTGCAGCTGGCTCCGGGCAGTAGTCAATGCTTCGCTAAGGGAGGGCTCTTTCCCCATCGCCTTGAAAGAGGCGGTGGTGAAACCCCTCCTGAAGAAGCCTGCCCTGGACCCTGCCGTGTTGAACAACTTTCGTCCAGTCTCCAACCTTCGTTTTTTAGCGAAGGTTGTTGAGAGCGTGGTGGCTCAACAGTTTCTGCTTTTCCTGGAGGAAGCGGACTATCTAGATCCCTATCAATCGGGCTTCCGGCCCGGGTTCAGTACAGAGACGGCATTGGTCACACTGGTGGATGATCTCTGGAGGGCATGGGACATAGGATTTTCCTCTGTCCTGGTCCTATTAGATCTCTCAGCGGCTTTCGATACCATCGACCATGGTATCCTACTGGGCGCCTTGAGGGGATGGGAGTGGGAAGCACTGTTTTGCAGTGGTTCTCCTCCTACCTCTCAGGGCGTTCACAATCGGTGTTGGCAGGGGGGCAGAGGTCAGTCCCAAAGGCTTTCACATGTGGGGTCCCTCAGGGGTCGGTCCTCTCGCCCCTCCTGTTCAACATCTATATGAAGCCGCTGGGTGAGATCATCTGGGGTTTTGGGGTAAGGTATCATCAGTATGCTGATGAGACTCAACTATATATCTCACCACAAACCAAATCAGTGATGCCCTCTCTGTGATGTCCCGTTGTCTGGATGCGGTACGGATCTGGATGGGCAGGAACAAACTACAGCTCAATCCGGCCAAGACTGAGTGGCTGTGCATACGGGCATCTCGCTCCAGTGAACAGATTCCATCTTTAGTCATGGGGGAAGAGGTGTTGCCCCCTGTGGATAGGGCACGAAACCTGGGGGTTCTCCTGGATTCACGGCTCAGTATGGAGGAGCAGGTGGGAGCCGTGACCAGGGGGGCCTATGCCCAGGTTCAGCTGGTTTGCCAGTTGCGCCCTTACCTGAATCGAGATGCCCTTCGCACGGTCACTCACGCACTTGTTACGTCCGACTCGACTACTGCAATGCTCTCTATTTAGGACTGCCCTTGCATACCATCTGGAGGCTCCAGCTGGTGCAGAATGCGGCCGCACGGGTTGTGAGGGGAGTTTCCCGATAGTCCCATGTTACGCCCCTCCTGCGCGAGCTGCATTGGTTGCTGGTTGCCCTCCGGGTGCGATTCAAGGTCCTGACGCTAACATTCAAAGTCCTTCATGGCATGGGTCCGGGGTACTTGCAGGAGCATCTCCTGCCGATATCAAATACCGATTGCCCTTTGCGAGCACACAGGCTGGTACTCCTCGGGGTGCTGTCTGCAGGACAATGCCGGCTGGCGGTGCCCCGGGGAAGGGCCTGTTCTGTAGCAGCTCCCGCCTTATGGAACCAACTACCCGTTGAGCTCCGGCTGGCTCCCGATCTCTCCTCTTTCCGGCGTGATCTAAAAACCTGGTTGTTTTTACAGGGTGGGCTGGACTGACCTCCTGTGGGGCAGGGGGATTTTAATTGGGTTTTTATAGTTGTATTTGGCTTGTCAGGTTTAATCTCTTTTAAATTATTTATTGTTCTATGTTTTTATCTGTGAGCCGCCCCGAGAGTGGCGGCATACAAGTCAAATAAAATAAAATAAATAATAATAAATAAATTTAAAATTTATGTTCGTGACTCCAGTCTTCAAAATGACTTGTGTCGTGCCATATTTTTAATCTGAGGTTCACAGAATTTGCTGGAACATCTTTCCCATGAAATATATTTAGAATTTATTTATTTATTTATTTATTTATTTATCAAATTAATATGGCTGCCCATGTCACAAGAAATGACTCTGGGTACCATGCAGCAAAAAATATAAAAACAATAAGCATATCAAAAGCAGACAAAAAGTAAAAAAAGAAAAGAAAAGAAAACATAAAACACACAAGAGATTAAGATCAGTAAGAAAGCCAGCTCAAGATTTCACCAGTCCCCTGAAACCCCCAGGCCAAATGACGTAGGCAGGTATTGTGGGACTTCCAGAAAATAAGTAGGGATGGAGATGACCTCACTTCGGGGGGAGGGAATGTCCCATTATGCAATTACTGTGGCACAGAAGATCTGCCCCCTCTGGCCCACCTAATGTAGTTCCTGCAGTTTTGTGGACTGAAAAGAAAACTATAACACCTTCCTGCAAAGTAAATGAAAGTATATAAGGCAGTTTCTCATATTGTTGTTCCCTAGTATAATGAACTGATCCCCAAAAATCTGTACTTTATTTTATTTTATTTCATTTTATATTTATTTTTTTAGAAAACTTACATGGCTGCCCAAATCACTCACAGTAACTGTGCAGCTTACAAAGATTAAAAACCCCAATACAAAAGCCGATAAACCCCCATAACCCTGGCAACAATAGTTCAGCCTTTTACATCATAGTGTCCTCTAAATTAGACTATGACACCTATTATTTAAGCCAGTGCTGGTCTAGATAGGGGCTTTAAGTTGCAGATTCTGGTAGAGTTATGTCCCCAGCTATGCAATAGTACTGCCAGAGTACTTTTTGATATTCACTGCTCTGAAGAAAGATGCAGATGTGAAGTATAGAGTTGCTAAGTTGATGATACACTGCATGATAAAATCTGGCAACATCCATCATCAGTGTTCTTAATTCTCTAGGTCGGAAATCAGCCAGCTTAGTCAGGAAAATGAGTATATCCATGACAGACTTGAGAAGGTGCAGAAAAGGCATGATGAATTGGAGGATCAGTGTATCCAGCATGGAAGGATGCATGAGAAAATGAAGCTAAGGTAGGGAGATTTATTAATTTATCCCTGTGCGATTTACTATAAGAAAACTGATGTTTCTATACATTTCATCTCAAAAATATTATCAATATTTTAGGTAATTGCTTAATTTAAAAAAAAATTAATAGATAAAAAATCAAAAACAAATGCAGTCCAATTTATATTCAAATATGCTTCCCTCCAATAAATCATTTCTGTGTCTTTCTCAGCAACTATATTTCAATAGACTTTAAAAAAAATACAGATGTGTGTGAGTATGTGTAAAACATAATCTTACTTAAAAAAAAACCTCCCCATTTAGTTGAGGTAGAGCTGCATATCACTCTGTGGCTGTGAGAGACAGGATTGTTACTTCCTTTAAACCAGTCAGGTTGATCTAGGTATGTTTCTTCATCTACATTTACCATGAGACTTAGTTTCTAATGTATATGACCTGGTATTAATAATGCAGAAGAATAATTGCTGAAAATTTAGAATAGCTTAAAACATTTTTTTAGTATCCAGGCTACTTTCTCCCTTTTTTGCATTATTTTTCTTTGTGTTCAATCACAAATCAACTTTCTTGTTTATTGCCTCTGAGGCAGCTGACCTTCTCTAACATGCCATCTGCAGTCACCCTTACATCTGTTTAAGAAATGCCACTTCTTCAGTTTTTTCCTCTCACTGAATTTCTAAATGTCTTACTTGCTGTTTATATATCTTGTCATTTATAATCGTTTGGCCTCATTTTCAGTCCTCTTGGTAATATTCATATCAGAACTTATTAAGATGTAAAACGGCACTAGATTTGTTGTTTACTACATTAGTGATTTAATCCAAGGTTTGGAATATTTCCTTACAAATATGTTACCTACCAGTATTTCAGGTATTGCTGCTTGTGACAATATGTGTTTATTCTGTCCCCCCAAAATAGAGGCAGTTGATATCAGTTCACCAAAATGCCTCACCCTTATATTTCAAATATTTCATAAAGCTTTTGTTTTAGCTTTAATAAAGGAGAGGGAGATTTGAACTCTTCAAGTTTTTTTCTACCATATATTTATATCCTCACAATTGGTTGGGAAATAGTATTAGATTCTGTGTTTACCTATCTTTAGCAAGTGACTTTTATTGTTATTCTATAGCTGCTGGCTCAGTAGATCCTTGGTTTTGAATTAGGGACTTTAATATTGTGGTGGCACTTTTGACCTCCCAATACAGAATGTACAGAAAGGATACAATTGGTACACCACATGAAGTTGTGTGAAGGGTCTCCTAGCCCTGTCAGCTGCTCTTTGAGCAGGAGTTTATGAGTCTAGAACAGGGGTCAGCAACCTTAAACACTCAAAGAGCTATTTGGATCCGTTTCCCACAGAAAAGAAAACACCAGGAGCCACAAAATCTACTGGGGGTTGAAAAGCTCAATAAATTGTGTGCCAGCAGGTGTCACACATTGGTGGTTGTGACACATATTTTGAGCAACAGGGAGCCGCAGCAGAGGGATAAAAGAGCTACATGCGGCTCCAGAAAGAAAACTTGCAAATGCAACTAGATAAATAGGTACCACTTTAGTGGGGAGAAAACAGCACTTCATGACATCATGCTGGCCGCATGACTGTAGAAATTTCTTCAGACTAGCACTGGCTCAATGGCCCTGGAAACAGAGATGAGTGCCCTCCCCTATAGTCGGTTACATAACATCTGCAGGGAGTTCTTTCCTTCCTTTCCTACAATAGAGGAACTTTCTGTAATTGACTTGTTTGATTAGAGAAAAGACAATAGCCACATTTATCACTGACTGGAAATCCCTTATTTTTTCATAAAAAAGAAAAAAACTTAACATGTGATTTATGGTTTTGATTAGATGATTGGATGAATAGACTATAGAAAGAAGAGATCAGAACCTTAGACAGGGAGAGGTTAAAATATAACTGTCCTTATATTTGCAGTGAAGATGATAAATTATTCTTATTTTACTTTGTTAAAAATATATTTATATCTTTTCATGTTTTCTTTTTTCTACTTTTCATCTTTTATTTATACTTTTTTCCTAACATTTTCTTTTTGCCTTTTTAAGTTCTTTAATCTCTCCCTTTCTCTTTCTCCCTTCTTATTCTTTAGTTTGTAAAGTTTCTTATTATTGTTCTTAAAACTCTTAATAAAATGTTATATATTATATACAAATTATAGATAGTATCTATAATATAAAGAGAAAGAGAGTCCTACGTGTAGTGGCAGGGTGTAAGATGCAGGTAGGAACAACATGCACCGAATGGCACAACCAAGTAGCTAGACTGTGTACAGGAACACCTGTACAATGTTGTAGTAGTGCCATAGGACAGCAACATCAGGAAGAAGCAATATGAGAAGCTGGAAAAGGACCAAGGCCTAAAGGAGGAAATGGAGTAGATATGGAAAGTAAAGGCCAAAATGGTCCAAATGATATTAGGAGCCCTTGATCCCATGACTCCTAAGCTGGAAGAGTGGCTCCAAAAGATCCTAGGAACAACGTCAGAGCTCTTTGTTCAGAAGAATGGAGTGCTAGGAATAGCTAAGGTACTTCACAGAACCCTCAGACTCTCAGTTCTCTCAGGTCCTCTCAGTTCACCTTTATGAAAGATAGATATCTTTCATAGGGTGAGAAGGGAATTTTTTTATATAAAGGAAATGAGTATGGATTTGGTATAGAACAGGTGAGATCCTCAGGATTATTTTTATCATAGTAGCAGTTATAACTTAATGGAATGCTTATCCAATTCATATCAGAATTTAATAAATGAAAGGGCCAACAGAACAAAATCAGCTGGATATCTCCATTGGTTAATCTTCAGCAACTGTGATGGATGTAAGTAATGCCTTTTCACTAAGCTATTCTATGGAAGCTCAGAACTACTTAAAAAGAAAAAAAACACTTGAGTAGTATGGTACAAATTCACTAGTAGTTTTGAGTATGTGTGTATCTTCTGTCAATGGAAGTATGTATTGTCATAGACATGTTCACAGCCATAACATATGGAGATGAAGGACCGCTAAGAGAATACATGCTTATCAAACACTAAATAAAAGTAGAACCAACCTTAATTGCTTTAGAAATGGAAGGTTGCAGATGGAATTCTGCCACAGAAAAAAAATTGTTCCATTTTGTCACTAGTGTGCCATCACTTGGTGATGAAAACATTCTCTGAAATCAATTTTTAAATAATTGACAGGATCATGTGAAAAGTTATACTTTTCAGATGGACTGGCCCTAAATTATTTAGGGTTTTCTGGGACCTGCATCTTAGCTATGATCAAGAGAGATTGAAAACTTGAGCAGTTGGTATGGGAATAGCACACTGTGGTAAACAGAGCCTGCATAAGAAGGAAATGTGACCACATTGTTTTTGATTTGAGTCTTTCCAAGCATTCTTCAAGGGCAAGCCCCTGGAAAAAAATAGCTACATTAATTTAAACATGAGATAATTAAGGCATACATCATTATGGTCATGTATGTCTCCAGCAAAAACAGGCACAACTGGTGCACAGTGCTGGATCTAAAAGTACCTCCAGGCTTCAAATCTGTTTCAGAGGGAATGCAGCCCAATTCTGAATAGGGTATACCTACAGTCTTTCTTTGTCATATCTGCTGGCCAATCAAACTCAGTCTTATCTGAATTGAGTCTTGATTTGTTTATATACATTCAGTGTTGCAGTGTTTCAGAACATCATCAGTTAGAGAGAGGAGTTCTATCCCCATCTTTCTCCTGTACAGACAGAATAAGGCTTTTCTGTAAGTAGGAAGAATTTATTCTACTGTACATTGGAGATAAGCTTCTTTTCCAGCACTGAATATGAATATGGAAACAAGAAAAGAGGCAGTCATTGTCAGAAATTGCAGATGTTGGGGAAAAGGTCTGGTGTGCCAAATGGGGAAGTTTTGTGGGGTTGATTGCTCCAGAAGCTGGAAATACATTAAGCATCTCAATATCTATACTAGGACTTATCTGGTGGCGATGGGAGCGGCGAAGCGTGCTTACTTCTCCGCTCTCATTGCATCTGCAGATGATCGCCCAGCCGCCTTGTTTAGGGTCGCCCGTTCCCTCCTTCATCAGGAGGTGAGGGAGGACCCTTTGCAAGGAAGGGCCAAGGAGTTTAGTCAGCATCTGCTAGATAAGATCGCTCAGATTCGGGCCAGCTTGGACTCCGACTGGCAGGAGTTGGATGAAGGAGTAGCAGTGAGTCTGGCTAATACCATCTGGGATGAGTTTGAGCCTGTGTCCTTAGATGAAGTGGACAGGATCATGTGGAGGCTGAGTGCCACCATGTGTTTACTGGACCCCTGTCCCTCCTGGCTGGTTTATGCTGCCTGGGAGGTTACACGTGGCTGGCTCCAGGCAGTGGTCAATGCTTCGCTGCAGGAGGGATCCTTTCCCGCCGCCTTGAAGGAGGTGGTGGTGAAACCCCTCCTTAAGAAGCCTGCCTTGGACCCAGCCGTTTTGAATAACTTTCATCCAGTCTCCAACCTTTGCTTTGTTGCGAAGGTTGTTGAGAGAGTGGTGACTCAGCAGCTTCCGGGGTTCCTGGATGAAGCTGATTACCTAGATCCGTACCAATCAGGCTTCCGGCCCAGGTACAGCACGGAGACGGCATTGGTCGCGCCGGTGGATGATCTCTGGAGGGCCCGGGACAGGGGATTTTCCTCTGTCCTAGTCCTAGTCTCGGCGGCTTTTGATACCATTGACCATGGTATCTTATTGCAGTGCCTCGGGGGGTTGCGGGTGGGAGGCACCGTTTTATGGTGGTTCTCCTACCTCTCGAGGTGTTCGCAATTGGTGTTGGCAGGGGGCAGAGGTCGAGCCCAAGGCCCCTAGCTTACGGGGTGCCCCAGGGGTCGGTCCTCTCGCCCCTCCTGTTTAACATCTATATGAAGTCGCTGGGTGGGATCATCCGTGGTTTCGGGGTGAGGTATCATCAATATGCGGATGATACCCAGCTTTTCATCTCTACCCCGAACCAAATCAGTGATGCCCTGACCATGATGTCCCGTTGTCTGGATGCGGTGCGGATCTGGATGGGAAGGAACAGGCTCCAGCTCAACCCAGCCAAGACTGAGTGGCTGTACGTACCAGTATCTCGAATGATCCAGGAGGTTCCATCATTGGTCATGGGGGGAGAGGTGTTGCCCCCCATGGATAGGGTTCACAGCTTGGGTGTCCTCCTGGATACACAGCTCAGTTTGGAGGAGCAGGTGGGGGCTGTGACCAGGGGGGCATTTGCCCAGGTTCACCTGGTGTGCCAGTTGCGCCCCTATCTGGACCGAGATGCCTTACAGACGGTTACCCATTCACTCGTTACTTCCCAAACCGACTACTGCAATGCTCTCTACATGGGACTGTCCTTGCGGACCACTTGGAGGCTTCACCTGGTACAGAATGCGGCCGCGTGGGTTGTGATGGGAATATTGGGATATTACACCCCTCCTGCGCGAGCTACATTGGTTACCGGTTGCCCTCCGGATGAGATTCAAGGTGTTGGTGTTAACATACAAAGTCCTACATGGCTTGGGTCCGGGGTACTTGCAGGAACGTCTCCTGCTAGCATCGATTTCCATCGCCCTGTATGCTCCCACAGACAGGGTCTCCTCGGGGTGCCATTGGCCAGACAGTGTCGGCTGGTGGCGCCCAGGGGTAGGGCCTTCTCTGTGGGAGCACCCACCCTATGGAATCAGCTCCCCTTGGGACTCTGGTTATCCCCGGACCTCCGTTCCTTCCGCTGCGACCTGAAGACTTGGCTTTTTTAGCAGGCCGGCCTGGACTGAAGTGAAGTGGGGTGGGTTTTTAAATTGTATTTTAATTAAGTTTTACTGGTTTTTAAATTTTATTGGGCTTGGGGTTTAATTGAATTTTAATTAATATATTTTGTACTGTGTATTTTTACATTGTGAGCCGCCCTGAGTCCCTAGGGAGAGGGTGGCATACAAGTCCAATAAATGCAATTCAATTCAATTCAATCTTAAATTCTTCAGAAAACCAAAATGTCTGAGTTTAATAGAAGAGCATTCAACCATTCTGTGTACTTAAAATGTCATCCTGCAAATCCATTAAGTGGTTGGAAAATCTTCTAAAGACTTGACAACCCCACCTAGTTTCATCTGAGAATAGGCAGATTGCAATTGTAGCTCCAAATCTTAACCATAGTCATGACAGTATATATTTTCAACTAACTTAAGTCACTTATATTCTGGCTAGGAATAAAAATGTGCCTTGTCATATTTGTGACTATGATTAATCACAGTGAAAGCCATAAAGTAATAAGCTACATCTGTTGAGAAACTTCACTGAGTTTCCTTCAAAAAGTTGGAGGAAAAATCAGCATTAATTTTAAAATCACTTCTATCAATACAGATAGAAGTCAGGAAATAAATGAACGTATCACCATATCCTATTGTCAATTTACGGTCTCATTATTAGATTAGGTTTTACTACATGGACCCAAAGAACTTTGGCTTTTGTTGTAGACTGTCATTCAAGAAATTTGATGAACAGAGTTGAATCTGTTTGAATCTTTCATCTTCACTCAACCAGCTTCAGTCGCAGATGCTACTTGTACTGGAATGGGACATCTTGCCACAGCCAACTTGCAGCCAACTCATCACCGCCAACTCACCACAAGACAACTCGCCATGGGACGATTCAACTTAATTATTTAAAATAAGTAAAAAATATTTTAATTTTTGTCATTCACATTTATTTTTCTCCCTCCTTTGGCATCCTTTTTTAAATGGTTCTATTCCAATTTTTGACATTAATGTAATTCTTGTCCAGTGGCGAGTTGGCCCAGTGAGTTGGCCGTGGCAATTTGTCATAGACCCTACTGGTACAGCAGCTTATTTGATTAAGATCAAGCATTTATTGAATGAGCTCTTTCTACTTTCTGAACTGGTATTAAGTAACAGCACTTTGTGATTCAAACAGCATAATCAGGATTGTGTTGATAGAATAAAGCAGAACTTGAATCATTCCCCAATGACCAGTGTGTCATTTTTACCTGGTAATAATTTACTATAATATCCACATAATCACTGAAATGGCATCACCCATCTCCTTGTCTTGATACACAATTGAGCCTAAGAGAACAAAATAGCTGTGGAAAGCTTTCATTACTTAAATGTGGCCATCAATCAGACCCAGTAATACAGTCAAACATAAAATATAAAACAAGCAATAACTCGAATCTGTTCAGCCTAGCCCCACTTTTTACCACTTACCTGAATTTTCAGTACTGTAATAATTGCTCATCCTAATTAGCACACACTAAAAGCCTCTCATACACTAAAGATCTAACATTTCTTTCTTATCTCAACCTCAGAGTTCAACCATGTATTTTTTTGTTGTGATCTTTCAGCTGTGCAGGGTGTTAATTCATCCTAGCAGATAGATATTGCTAATCACCCAGAATTGATATTCAATGAGATGCTGTATTTCCTAGAACATTTAGTTTTGATTCTTGATTAAAAATATTTACAACTACATGGTTTTGTAACCACTGTCATGGTTAGATTGCTGTAGTTATGCAAGTTCATTGGAATTTTCCCGAAGGTGCTTCTTCAAGATGCAACTGGACTTCCTGGTTTTTCTTTGAAGATGTTTCACTTCTCATCCAAGAGCTGAAGAAGCTTCTTGGATTAGAAGCGAAATGCCTTCAAAGAAAAACTAGAAAGTCTATTTGCCTCTCGAAAAAGCACCTTTGGGACAACCATGACCTGGATGACTGAGAATCTCCATAGACATTCACTAGAATTTTTCAAAATGTTACATTTTTCTTTTTCTTAGATCAAAATAATATAAATAAAAATAATATAAATTTGCTTGCAGTCATGTGTAGCAAAATTAATGTATCAGTGCCTCAGGGAAAAGAGCTGCTAAGGCAAGAGATGACATTTTAAAAACATTCATGTTTTTATTTCTGTATGAATCAGTCACACATGTAATTAATACCAGCCATTTCCATGACATGGTAATAATTAAAAACATACATTCAAATAATATTTTACGTTCAGTGGCTATTTGCTGATTAATTGACCTGGTCTGTGCAAATCCAAAAGAGATTTTAACTGCCTATGTAGCTTTGTCTACTGTACATCTATACATATGACCAATGTTTTGCTTTTAAAATTGGCTTCTAACACCTACTTGATCTCTTTTGAGTACCATAGTTCAAAAGAAAAGCTTAGAGGATTGGCAGTTTGGGGCAGATGTGTGTCTTATTCCTCAGGCATCAGTGGCTGTAAGTTAACAATTAAAAAAATGTACAGCCATCTGTGTAACAAGATGGCAGAGCTCTGCACTTGCCTGTTACTATAAATAAGAAAAAAATCTTGTCTAATTTCATAGATGTTAGATTATAAAGACTCGATGTGTCAAACATGTATTATGCTTCTGGATTGTATTGGCACCCAAATACCTGGAGTGGTGGCCTTTTTCAAAACTGAAAGCAAGCATAGCATTTATGAAATCTATTTCACTGTGATACATGTAATATTTGATGTAATATTTTTGTAGTGTGTATTTTATAGCAGTTAATTTATTAATATCTCCCTTCTTTGCTCATTCTCTCATCTCCTCATTCATGAGCTGTAGCTTTTAAAGGAAACCATCAGATTCTTGATTAATATCCTTTGCAGTCAGTTGTTGCAATGAAGCTTTCTTAATTGTAGAAAATAGGTGGTTCACTCTACTTGAAAAATGAATTAGGCATATTGTCTTGAATAGTTCTTTAGACATGACACTTTTGTGATCCATTCTACCATGGGATACAGATCTCACATATATATGAGAACTGCAAAATACTGCAAAAGTCTAATCAAGTTTTTTTCCCCTGACTTACTCACTACATATATATTAGGCAGCAGAGACATTATAAGAAGGAACGCCAGTGCATATTTTCCATTTTTCTATTTCCCACCATCTCCATATATTGAATCTATGCACATAAAAAGGAAGGAAGGAGGAAAACGGCTCATTTGTTAAGGTCTCATATAGATCTACCCAAAAGCCTCTGCTATAGACAGAAAAGGCAGAAGTCACAAGTGTCATTATTTCATTTTGCAAATAACTTTTACAACTAATAAATTACTTACAGTATAAGAATAGGATGCCTGTGTTATTAAACTACAGGTAGGTAGGTTGTCTACATTAAATTTTGGTCAAATTCCACTTTAATTTCATTTTGAAGTATTTTGATAGATTGAGTTGAGTGAAGAATTAAGGATCATAATTTATTTATATGACCAGTACTTTGATAATTCTTTAACTTAAGGAAAGCAGCCAATCTAAGATCTAAGATCCAAGAATTGAGCCAATACAATCTTAGCAGATTTATGGAAAGAAACCAGTGTAATACTAAACAAAAACAGCATGCCATATCCCATAATAGGCATCTAATTCACAAGCTACTTAAGAATGTGACCCTGATTAGAAGTGTTGCAGAAATACTCTGCTTTTATTTTTAGGTATATGTTATGTCATAATTGTGAATGGGACCCTCTTTGCTGATTCTAATAACTTGTTTCCAGTGGAGTCACTTGTCTTTAAATAATAGTTTTTAAAGAAGATATTTAAATTAATGTCTAATTACTATTTTCTCATTGTCTTCATTTCTGTGTTATGGATACATCTGTGTGTTTAAGTTCAGTTTCTGTGTGGTATCCCTCTGATATTTCAAGATGCACAGTATGATGTTTTGTAAATACTAGTAAGCGGCAGATCTCACACAGCAAATATCCACTTTGGGCATTTAACAAAATTGGGATCCTTCCATAGGCCTTATATGAACTCCAAATAACAATAAAATCTAATTACCAACCTATTTGGCAGAGTTCTTTAAATGGCACACTGATTGTTTCTGGTTTTGCTTTAATTGCTTTGTGACCAAAAGTACCTTGAAATCTTTTCTATTAGAAAGAACTTTTAGAATGTACAAATAAGTAGAATGTAAAATATTGTTATGAAAGTAACCTGGGTTGAGAATTATACTAAATGCATTTATGGATTACATTGATTACATGAAGCACTAGATTGTAAGAATGTAAGAGACTGGTTCCTGTTTTGAAACTTTTAAAATTGTCTATAATTTTTCTTTTTCTCTTTGTCTACTATAGAGACTTCTCTGTAGCAGTTCGATACATGTACAATATTTCATAGATCCTTTTAAATTCATAACCATGCCTTAAGAAAAATCAATTTTAAGCCATTGTGGGCTTGTAACAGATTTTCTCTGTTTCTCTAACTTAATTGCTGTATGCTGAATTAGTAAACTACTCCTGTTTTTTTACTCCAGAATCAAACTGGCTGTTCTTGCCCAGCCTGCCATACTCTAAATCAGATTGTTCTAATGGAACAATTGACTATAATGGAACAGTTCTTAGTGTCTTTCTAAAATAGTATAATACTGGTATTGACTGTCTTGTGGCTGTTTTTGGACACCTGTATGCAGATAAATACTGAAGGAGATGAAATGTGGCTGAGAATGCTGAACTGTAGAAATATTGCAAAATCCATAAATCAAAAACATGACACAAAAAGCTTTATTTCATTAGTAATCTCAACAATATTGGTAGCTATGGATTAATAGGATTATCTAGTGTAATGGATAGATATTGAACATTTCACCCATTTTGAGCCTTTTAATTGAGTACAGAAATAAGGGACTGATCTTTTAAAGATAGAATTAAAAGACACTGGGCTTTCAACATTTTATTTTCATGTCAGCAAAATCCACAGGATTTTGAAGTGTCTAACATCTCTGGACTTCTGTTTAAAAGCAGTGAGACATTCCAGGTAGCATATTTCTTAGGGAGTGTTACATTTCTCAAGTGTCTAAAAACACTCACCCTTCAGCCTTATGCCTCGAACATACCTGAGGCAAGCTATAATCCCAAGCAAAGCACTGCCTGCCTTGTCTTATTGCTTAATTATTATACCTATTTAATGCTACTTAGAACATTGTCAGCTGTTGAGAAAAGGTAATTATCACTAGTCAAATGACACACTTTTTTTGGCTGCCTTACGGATACACATTTTACTGGTACCTTGATACATAATGAAGCCTGATAGCAAAACTTTTGCTTGTCTCTACTTCAAGCCCCAGCTGTTTCCCTGCTAAATTCATCCCATCTGTCTCCCCTTCCGTAAGGCTGTAGGCAGTATAGCATAAGTACAGAAGCAGTTCAGTGCTATTTTGGATAAACATAGCTGAAATTTGAATCCTTGCCATTTGCAATGCACACATTTTGTTTTACTGCTGTAAAGAGAGCTGTCAAAATAAAAACTACAAGGATAATTCACTGAAATGAATTCAAAGGAAGATTAAAGAAGAAATATATAGCTTGTATATGTGCAAATGGATGACCTCTTAATAGCAGTGAATTTTAAATATGCATTGCATACACAAAGAACTGATCAGTTATTAATTTAGGCTATATCTTATACCCCTTGTCTAAGAATTCATGGTATCCCATTATATATGGTATAGGCCAATTACAGGATTTGACTTTCCTTAATGCTGTAATTGGTTGGATAATTGGGTCAATCCAAATCAAGAATATGATCCATATTATCATTGATACTGCATTATTTCAGGAAATGAAAACTATTGTTAGCTATCCTGTTTCTTAACCACCTATGTCCCTTAAAGAGGGACTCTTTTCATTGATTGCAACTGTTATAATGCTTTTGTTCTCATGAAAAGTAGAAATATGACACCTCCAAGGAATAAGAATCTTAATGATACAGCATTGTGTGTGTGTGTGTGTGTGTGTGTTTTATTTAAGAAAATATATATGACATTACAAGTAGGGCAAGGATGGATGTACTACCATGATCCTGCTCCCGCTAGAGGTAATCAAAAAGTGTGACCAATGTCCTTTCCATCCCATATCCAGGCCTGAACCCAGAGTGGAAGTGGTCCAGATAATCAACAACCTTCTTCAAAAGATAGGACAAAAATAACGTAATATGGTGGAATCTAGGAATGCCCTTTTAAGAAGAGGGCAGACTACAGCCTCCTTGAAAGACTGGGGCACTATCCTCTTTCATAGGAAAGTATTAATCACTCCCAGAATCCAACCACATGTCACCTCCCAGGAAGCTTTCACAAGCCAGGAAGGGCATGGATCTAAAACACAGAGGCTTGCATTCATACTCAGGAGCAACAGGGTCAAACCATTCCCAGATAACTGGGCAAAAACTGCCCCAGATGCCTCCACAGAAGCAATGACTACTCTGACATTTAACTGGGAATAAATCCGAACAAATTTGTCTTCCAGAAAGTTTTGCTTACCTTAAATTGTACACAGAATTGTTGTAGAAAGTATTTTTGTGCCATTCTACTTTTTAAAAATCTATTAACTTGAATGTGTTTTACATATGCTATCCTACCAAATAAAGTCAACTTTTCATTAGTTTGTTGAAACAGACTCCAGTTCACCAAAGTCTACTGATGAAACAGTTAATTTAGAACGCTAATAAGATGTAAGTTTTTAATGTCAATAACATTTCTATAATTGCTTACAATCTGCAACAATATAATATGAATTTGTTTGTGTTGTTTAGCATCTGAAGTAACAGAGTAATAAGGTAGTCTACATTTCAGTTTCAATTGGTACAAGATTATCCAGGGTGTTTAATGGCTAAATAATAATTTATTCTTATTGTTTGCCCCAGTAAAGTCCAATATACATTAAGTAGACATGTGTAGTATTTCTCATTATTAACCAAACATTGGGAAAAAGAGGGTAGAGACTTCATAACTTCTATTATGAACATGTTTTTCCATTTAAATATTAAAACAAATCTAATAGATCACTGCAAGCTTAGAGATGTTACCAGTAGTAAACAGATAGCCATGGCATTACAAGCATAGGACAAAAATGGAAAATATGATAGGAATCTACATATTACAAAAACAAGTGCATAAAATTCTACTTCAGGGTGTCAAACTTGTGTCATCACAGCTGCGCCACATGATATATTGGGACTTTTCCCCTTTGCTAAACCAGGTGGGGGCGGGGCCAGCATGTGACGATCCGGGCTGCAGGCCGTGAGTTTTACATCCCTGCTCTACTTCCATGACTATAAAGTTTCATCATAGTAATTACTAAAACACTTTTCACATTGAAAATAAATAAATGTAGATTATAAACTACATTTATTTTATCATCTGCTGCATAGTACTTCCAAACTCCTAGTTGCTACTTAGAACAGAAAGATGTCTGGAGCTCTGGAAAGAATTGCACTCATGAGACCTCTCCTAACATGTACTCTTCATCCCCATGGTATGCTGAGGGGATGAAATGGATGAAGAGACATCTAGAATACTACTGGTGGAAGACAAAGAATGAACTTGACCCCACCATCATCACAAGAACCCTAAAATCTGACTGTCATAGCCTATGTTCTGGGCTATGGTGGTATGTTTTTCCATTGTCTAGAGCCTATATAAATGGAAGTTAGCACTGGCATTTGCCATTATCTATAGCCTTGTAAATGGCCAATAGGGGCCATTTATCATCTTGCTTTTAATCCTTGTAAGGTGCTCAGAAACAATGATTGGACAGCCCTATAAATTTAAATAACAAACAAATCAATATGTGATAAACCCTTTTCAAATACTCATGTGATCTACCAAAATAGGACCTATCGCAGCACTAATAGCATGTAATTCATGGAATCTACTAGAATCTGTCTTGAAACATTTCAATATATAATAAATTATGCAAAATTACATAAATTTGCATAAATTGTCTGATGCAAAAACAGATGTTGGTTTTCTTAAATGTGTTTTAAGGGATTGCATTTTGGAGTGAAAGTAGTTTAAAAAGATAGATTGATAGCGAGATAACCTGGATGCTTTTTAACTTCAAAATCAATAGAGTGAGTCTTTCCTTTCACAGTACCTCTGAGATTACTGTTAGTCCATTTGCCTTATTGTCATTTGGATATGATTCACTGCAGTTGGAGTGCACTGTATAAATCAGCTAGTTGATATTGGGGTGGAAGTTAAACTCTGGAGTCCTTGGTGCTCTCTGAGCATGGATGATGTCATTTAATCAAGTAATGAAACATCTGCAAGCAAACAACCAAGCTCATGCCTTCCTACATTTCCTCAGCTGGCTGAATGCTGATTGTAGGATTATTTGGAATGTAAATAGTTGCATATTAGACCTTGTGAAGTGTCTGTGGAGATTCCAAGTCATGGTTGTCCCAAAGGTGCTTTTTCAACTTCCTCTGTTTTTCCTTGAAGAAATTTAACTTCTCATCCAAGAACCTTCTTCAGTTCATGGATTCACTTCAGTTCAGGACTAAAGAAGCCAAATGTCTTCAAGGAAAAACAAAAAAAGTCCAGTTGCCTTTTGAAAAAACACATTTGGGACAACCCCATTGCTGTTTTTAAATTGGAAGTAGAAGTATTGAACCTATCACACCTTCCTTAGTTGTTTCAGGATTAACTTTGTTTTTAAAATTCTTCGTTGGTCACATGAACATTAAAAGATGTTCACAATCTAATGAACTAAAATAAACATCTCTTAGAGAAATGTGAATATGTCTGTGATGGTTTAACAAATTTTGATGCTGAAATAAAAAGCATTAGGCAACTATATGACAGAATAACTTTTCTTCTTGTTGTGCCTTAATTAAAATTGCCACTCTTATTAAATGTTTATCTTTAAATTTTATTTTTATATTTATTTAACTCAAAACTGAACTTCTGAAGTGAATTAGCAATATGTGATCTCTTTTCATTTGAAAAATGAGATATTAACCAGCAAATATGAAAACTATAAATGTTTTAAGAATGTTTTAATTGTATGCATTTCATCTCCAGTCCAACAATACATTTTCCTTCTATAGTGTTCCAGTAATAGATTAGTTACTTGCTATCTGTTTCTGATTTTAGCAACTGTCTTTTCATGATATATAATTTTAAATGTTTAAAATCTCAGCAGGTACATTTTCTTTGGTCTTTGTTTACAGTACAAGAAGGGGAAATTCTAGGTATGAGTCTGGGATCTTAAAAGAATTTGTGAGCTATGAAAATTAGGCATCAAAAGTGATTAATGGTGATGTTTTAAACATATGGCTAGCAAAAGCTTGCAAGACATGAACAATGAATATACGGGTACTAAGTAGAAATGGATTTTATATGTTCCTAGAGGGAACACCTTAAAACTAGATCTATTTCAGATGTTTGACTAGCTTGTTAAAGGAAAGATCCACATAACAGCTAAAAGAGTTGTTCAGATTTTCTTAAATGTACTTTGTTCGTTCATACGGCATGTTGAGCTAATTAATTAGCACAAAATAGTGTTTTTGGTAGATACAGACTCCCCCACTCCAACCTCAGTTCTTGCATTCATGTCTGTTTGAATAGATGTAGCAGTAACAAGGTATGTTAGTATTTCAGGGACAGGTGCCAGTACCAAACCAAAAATTGGGATTCCCCCTTCCCACTTGATAGTGCTGGGACCCTACCTGTATACCCTGTCTTCTGTTCAGCAAGTCATAAAATCTGGGGTTCCTTCTTTCCTTATCTTGTCTAAGTACTCTTTCTATTTGAAATTTTAATATGTAAATTCCATTAAAACATAAATGTACAAATATTTTTCCTCCTCATAGAAACAGCTATTGGGAATTTTCTCTGACTTGCCAGAAATACTCAATTTTCAGACAGAGAAGAAGCATGGACAATTTCACACTTAATGATGAACACTTCAGAAAGTTCTGAATGCTGAAAAAAGGAAGTGTTACACTGAAAATTGCAGCTGGCAGTATTCTCTATCAATCAATATTCATTTGAAGAGTTAGCTGTTGATCTAAGGGAGCAAATGCCATTCTGTCAAAAGGAGAGGGGGTATTCCAGCATGACTTTTGAAGAAAGAATTATTTTTCTATAATACATGGATGCAGTTATTTTGCTGTGCTTTGCAAGTGAATTGTTGATACAGTACTTTGGTTCTGCACCTGCATATGGAAATCTTGCTGAACATGGAAATCTGTTAAACATAATATTTACAATGGCTGGAATCTAGGGAGAAAGAAACATATTTTTGTTTATATTTTATATTTCTCATTGTTTCCTGACTACATTTTTGTTATGTATGCAGGTTTAAAGTCATTGGTTTAGTTTGAACTGTTCTTGTAAAATGTAAGAAATGGTTGGTTTAAAAAGTGCGGGAAAACCCTGCACTCTGATTGGCTGGCAACTGTGGCTGCTGGCTATAAGTAGCAGCCGCAGCCCAGCCAAAGTGGGTTCATTCTGAGCTGTAGTCACTAATAAACAAAGAGCTTGAAGCACTCCACATCTGTCTCTTCATGCAAACTTAACACTGGTGACGAGGATGGGATCTCCCTGAAGAAGAAGGCAATGCGAACAGAAGGAGAGTGAGATGGCTGCGCTGAATGCCCCCCAGCCCGTTCAATCCGATGGCAGAAGACTGGGAGACGTATGCAGATCGTTTCCAAATGTATCTGGAAGGAAACGATCTTGCCGACATTTCCGAGAAGCGGAAGAGGGCGGTCTTTCTCACGCACTGCGGTCCGGCAGTTTCAAGATGGCGAAGGCATTGGCGGGAGCTGCAGACGTGAAGGTAATGGAATGGCCTGACTTAGAAAAGTTGTTAAGAGCCCATTACGCCCCACAAGTATCGTGCCTCATTAAGGGACACGAGTTTTACCGTCGGGATCAAGGGGAAAGCAAAAACGTAAACAACTTCGTGGCAAGTTTAAGAGACATTGGGGGTGCATGTGAATTTAACAATTTAGAAGAGGCCATGCGCGATTGATTTGTTCTGGGCCTTAAAGACAAAGTGCTTCAGAGCAAGTTATTACTAAGACCTAAGATCACGCTGAAGGAAGCAATAGAAGAGGCCTCTTCAGCAGAAACTACCAAGTCCTCAGCAGCAGCCATGAAGAAAATCAACAAGGCCACAAGCCATCCTGATGTGGAAAAGTCCACAACAACTCATTGTGAGCAAATAGATTCTGAGTCAGACTGTAGTGAGGTGGAGGAAGGAATTTATAGACTCAGAATGGAGCGGAAAAAGAAAGACCTGGGAAGAAAGAGGCAAGATTTCTACTGCAGAGGTTGTGGGGGAGCCACCCCCGCACTGAATGCAAGTTCCTAGATACCATCTGCCTCCGTTGTGAAAAAGAGGACACCTAGCAAGAGTCTGCAAATCATCCAGAACTCCACCCAAAAGAAGGAAGTTTCCTGACAAAGAATTCAAGCCCAACAACCTCAGTGAGAAAATGGGGTGCAGCACAGAAGCAAAGGGGAAGAATGAAACTCATCAGACAGTAACTATTGGTCATTCTTCTTCTATCAATAACAGAAAAGTGCATGTCAAGGTACTAATTGAAGGAAGGCCTTGCCAAATGGAAGTGGACTCAGGCTCATATTATCTATGGTGTCATGGGACACTATTCACAGACTACTCCCAAACATTCAGAAGAAGCATTTCAAGAAGCAAGCACTGACTCTTAAAGACTACCAAGGGACAAGATTCCAGTAGTTGGAACAGAGAATTCAACGTGTTCAAGTTCAAAGGCCACACAAACGCTTGCCCCTGACCATCGTGGACAAGGATCGCCCAAGCTTGCTGGGACTTGAGTGGTTCAATCCACTAGGCATCGAGGTGACTGGCATCAATCACGTGAGCAACACTGAATGGGAGGAGGCCTTGAAGTCTGAGTTTCCAGAGGTCTTCAGCGACGGATTGGGCAAGTATATGGGGACCCCTATCACTTTCAATCTAGATCCCAAGGTGCCACCAATTCGCTTAAAGCCCAGAAGGGTCCCATTTGCCTTAAAGGAAAAAATTGATGCACAATTAGATAAACTAATAGCTCAAGGAGTTTTAGAGCCCACTGACCACTCCAGGTGGGAGACCCCATAGTCACACAGTCAAGACTGATGGGTCAGTGAGAATCTGTGGAGACTATAAGGGGACATTGAACCATGCGCTTCAGCAGAGCGCATATCCAGTTCCAGTGGTGCATCATTTACTACATTCACTGGCAGGGGTACAGTCTTTGCCAAATTGGATCTGGCCCAGGCATATCAACAATTAACAGTTGATGATGCCACTGCAGAGGCCCAAACCATTGTGACTCATAGAGGTGCTTTCAAATGTAAAAGGTTACAGTTTGGAGTAAGCGTGGCACCAGGCATCTTCCAAAGCCTTATGGAAAGGATGCTCCAAGGACTGCCAGGGGTAGTGCCTTACTTTGATGATGTGTTAATCTCTGCTGAAAATGACACTCAGTTACAAGAGAGACTCAGAGAAGTCCTTACCAGATTCAAAAAAGTGGGGTTAAAAGTCAAGGAAGAAAAATGCACTCTTAGAACTGACAAGGTTGAGTTCTTGGGCTATATGATTGACAAGCATGGTATCCACCCCACAGATGCCAAGGTTCAGGCAATCAAAGAAGCCCCTAGACCAAAATGTAAAACAGATTTGCAAGCCTTCCTTGGACTCATTAACTTTTATCACATGTTCCTACCTCAGAAGGCAACCATTGCAGAACCACTGCACAGATTATTAGACAAAAAGTCTGCGTGGGTCTGGGGCAGAAAAGAACAATCTGCATTTAACAATATTAAAAGACTAATCACGTCTGATGCTGTACTGATACAGTTCTCTGAGAATTTGCCTGTTGTACTGACTTGTGATGCATCCCTTTTGGAGTGGGGGGGGGTTTGAGCCACAGGCTTCCCAGCGGGAGGGAAGCTCCTATTGCATTTTACTCTCGCACCTTGACCAAAGCAGAGAGGAACTACAGCCAACTGGACAAGGAAGCCTTGGCAATTGTTGCAGCTGTCAAGAAATTCCATGAGTATTTATATGGGAGAACATTTACCATTGTCACAGATCACAAACCTCTGTTAGGCATTGTGGCAGGAGACAAACCTACGCCCACTATCCTGTCACCAAGAATGCTGAGGTGGACTGAATTTCTTGCTGCTTATTCATACAAACTCATCCACAGGCCTGGCAAAGACATTGGGCATGCAGATGCTTTGAGTCGCTGCCCACTTCCTTCTCACACTGAGGACTTTGCTCCTGAGACTTACACCTTTTTCCTAGAAACTGTTGCCAAGCTTCCAGTACACGCTGCTGAAATTGCCAGAGAGACTGCCAAAGACACTTATTGGCTCCTGTTATAGGCTGGATTAAGAAAGGTTGGCCTCTTCAAGATCTACCTCAACTTGCCCAACCTTTTAAATCCAGGCAAACTGAATTATCTGTATTAAGAGGATGTATTTTGTGGGGTAACAGGGTGGTTATTCCTGCAAAACTGCAAAAAGAGGTTTTGGAAATGTTACATGAGGGTCATCCAGGTATTGTCAGAATGAAGGGATTGGCCAGGAGTTATGTATGGTGGCCAGGTATTGACAAAATGGTTGAAAACTGGGTGCATCTTGTCCCAACTGTCAGGTAGTCAGGCCTGCCCCACCTCTCGCCCCCACACAGGAATGGGAATGTCCTAGGGCCCATGGTCCAGGATTCACATTGATTTTGCTGGCCCTACCAGAGGGCACACTTTCCTTATTATAGTTGATGCATATTCCAAATGGCTAGAGGTTATCCCTATGGCATCCACCACAACTGAAGCTGTCATCAAACAGCTTAAAATCTTTTTGTAACTCACGGGTTACCTGATGTGCTTGTTTCTGACAATGGCCCTCAATTTACATCCAACCTTTTTGAATCATATCTAGCACAACAGGGTATCAGACATGCCCTGACAGCCCCTGGGCATCCTTCGGCTAACGGCCGGGCTGAACGTATGGTACGATTTACCAAGGAAAAACTTCAGCAATTGGGTCCAGGGGATATCACTGAGAGAGTTGAAAAACTTCTCAGTGTTCAGCATATCACTCCCAACCCTCAACTAATTTTCCCCAGCTGAATTGTTGATGGGTAGGAAACTCAGGTCTCCCTTGATCGCCTTCATCCCACTTACGCACCCAACGCACCACTAGATTCCACTAGCAAAATTCGCACATTCACTGTGGGTGATTCTGTTTATGCTAAGAACCTTATGGGTGAACATTATGGATTCCTGCTGAGATAACCCAAATCACAGGCCCCAGGTCTTACAGGGTACAAACGGAGGATGGTGTCCTCTGGAGCAGGCACATTGATCAGTTAAGATCCAGATTGCCTCAGGAGCATCGCTTTTGCTCCTCTCTGGTTCCCATACCTACTGCCTCTTCTAGGGGGAAGGGGAGGATCATGAGTGTAATGAACAAGCAAGAATCAACCCCATGTGTAACGAGCTAACACGACAGGAACCATCCCAAACCTGTCACAATACCAACAACCATTTTCACAAATGGAAGATTGCACATCATTACCTGATTTAGGTGCTGACATTGGGTTGGAGATGGATTGGGAGGAGAGACCAGGTTGTAGTAACCAAACAGGTTCTACCATTACTACAAGTCAGCAGACACATTTCCTCCCTCACAAGGTGAGAACCTTAAAACATCTGAACCACGTAGGTCTCAACGTACACGTAAGAGCCCCACCTATTTAAAAGAATACATTAGATAGGCTGGGGTTTGAGTATGGACTGAACCTAGTGGGGAGGGGTGTTATGTATGCAGGTTTAAAGTCATTGGTTTAGTTTGAACTGTTCTTGTAAAATGTAAGAATGATTGGTTTAAAAAGTGTGGGAAAACCCTGCACTCTGATTGGCTGGCAACTGCGGCTGCTGGCTATAAGTAGCAGCCGCAGCCCAGCCAAAGTGGGTTCGTTCTGGCTGTAGTCACTAATAAACAAAGAGCTTGAAGCACTCCGCATCTGTCTCTCTTCATGCAAACTTAACAATTTCATTAGACGTTGACTTGATTCTATAGAAATAGTTTGAATAGGTGCAGCATTTTCAGTGTGCCAGGATGTGCACTTCTTTGTGACTTGTGTAGCTGTATTGTGGAAAGTTGGCATATGACTCAGAAGCTTTGATTTCTCTTACCTTACCTAAACTTGTCCATATTGGCCATCTTTCTCCCTTCTGTGCTTGAATATACATTTGCATAGTTCAAATATTAAAATAAAAAGAATAGGGACATACTGT